>NQII01003292.1:197772-272620 GCA_002778355.1 Clitarchus hookeri | reverse complement strand
TCGGTGGGCAGTGAGCCGGGTTTTGACGTCCGGCATGGTCGCTAGGTGTATAAGTTTCAGAAAGAGAAAGGAAAATTCTCCGTGGCTGGAGGGCGGCGGCTGGCGTTAAACGCTTAAGTATTAGTTTTCGTAGTGTTAAGTTAAGGTTAAGCCAGGTTTTCTGTTGTAATTTTTCCTGTATTGGATTAATTTAATTGGATAAAATTCCGATTCTCCCATCTAGAGGATCAGGCTTTTAATTATTTTAACTGGAGATATAATTTGCACCAATCCAGTCAGTATAGTTAATAATGATAAACTCTGTTCTCTATGTTTTCATTTTTCTATGCAACAGGTTGTTAATTTAGCTTGTTAAAATAAATCTGGTAGAAAAGGTTAGCGAAAGGCATTTGTCCGCTATGCCACTGCACAGTGCAGGCTGCCAGATTGTGGTTACCATGGTAGCGGCCAACATATATGCGGCCATCACTGTAGGGCAGGTTGAAGCAGGACTCATCCGAAAACACTACATTTTGCCACTCAGCACGCCAGCGACGGCGTTTACATGCCCATTGCAGTCTGAGACATGTTGGGTTTCTGGACAATGGAAGCCAATGCAATGGCATGTGTGCCACCAGTCCAGCCCGCAGCTGACGACGCCGAACCGCCGATACAGACAGGTCCACACCCGTTGCATTTCTCCAGTGTCGAGCCAACACTGTGGACGGGGCTGTACGGTTCGTTACGGCCATGTGGACAAGATGGTGGTCATCCCATGCTGTAGTCGCATTGCGTGGTCCAGTAACCGCTCGTCACTGGGTACGATCCTCTTCTATCCACTGGTGCCACACATGTATCACTGTCGTAGCAGCAAGCCCTGTAAGAGCCGAAATGTCACGGTATGACAAACCCGTTTCCCGGAGACCGATTAATCTGCCCCGTTCGAATTCACTCACATGCTAATATGGCGCCATTTGACGTCGACGAGGCATACTGGCACTCGCTTTCACTTCGTTTGACAGCTCTTCACTGACTGAGCTTGAAGTAACACGGACTTTTCCGTCCACACATGAGAGGGCGCTGCTGGGCCTACGTTTACGCCATCTCTGTAATTGTAATCACTTATTGCTGGTACACTGTTCTGCAAATCCTCCGAGTTTGGATTCGTTGGATCTATTCTTTCTGTGTGTTACAATTTTTACAAACAATAGTGTATATAGTTGACACAACTATAAATATTAGATAGTTATATATAAATAATTCAGGCAAGCATGTGAAAATCTTACGGCAATAGTGTCCCTACATTTGCCTAAATGTTTTAAGTAACAAATAATTATTATGGCATGTAGTTTTTTTGCATATACTTTGATGTATAGGTTTTGATTTTGTCGAACAGTATGTGCAGTATGAGGTCAAAATTACTACATAATAAGAATTGAGACTCATGTCTGTAATCAAGTGTGGATAAAACAGACTACAAAAATCGTAATACACGCGGGATAAATGCATCGTCTTTGGATTGACACCATGCTCTTGCACTAAGAAGTTTACACTCTTAATGTTTTACATCTACAGAAAACGAGCTTTCATGCTGCTTCATGATGAACATTATTGGCGCCACGTACCTTCAAGATGTTGGGAACTTACATACACAAATACTGACAGTTAATCGATCATATAAGCCTATATTTCAGAGGAAAGTAGGCTAAAAATAAATTAAAAAATTAATGCAAATGAATAATAACGAGGAACGTACTGGTGAGCTGATGACGGAATCGTCAGTGGATGCGAGTATCACATCCTTTGGCAAGGGACATGTATTTGGAAGATTGGATGCTGAGCAACGATAGATGTATTCGCTATGATGCACTTTCCAATTTCCCGTTACGCTAACTGATTACGTAGTGAACTATTCTGAAACATCCACTATCTCCCACTTCAGTGGTGGTTACTCATACCCAAGATTAGCCCTGAAGTGCTAAATACTTGCAACTTAATATTTAGGAAATGTGATCATGTAAATTTGAAACTTTGGCGGGCCTCTTGTATTTCTCTAATAAGGGAGTCTCTTCAAGTATCATAAATAAGCATTTTACTTATCAAATTTTGATCAATTTCTTTATATTTCAAACACGATAATGCAATTTTATGTTACAAACAAAGAGCACTATAAAAAAATTCTACCAATAATTAAATATAAATTTTTTTTATATAATCGGTTGAAAGATATCTGGTGGCCTGATCCTGCATCCAATGTTTGCTTGCTGAGGCCAGCATGAATGGGACTTGCAGATGTACAACCAATATATTCGTAAGGTTAACTGCATAAAAGAAATCGTATACGACGCAGCCTTCATTACAGCAGTTGATTTACTTTCCATTTTTTTTTCGTATTTTAATTTTATTGTTGCTTCATATCTAATGTTTCTCATTNCATTTTTTTTTCGTATTTTAATTTTATTGTTGCTTCATATCTAATGTTTCTCATTTCCTATAGGACTATGTAACATCTGCTACCTTAGGCACCATATCCCTCCACCGATTAAGTCTCTTAGTCGGACAGAAATTGCCCATAACAAAGGTACTCACACATCCAACATATGAAGGACATTTGCCAGCNTAAGTCTCTTAGTCGGACAGAAATTGCCCATAACAAAGGTACTCACACATCCAACATATGAAGGACATTTGCCAGCCTCCATTGCTACAAGATTTTGCTGTCTACCATCCTCCTTCTTGTCAGCCGGTTTTTTATTTGTATCCGAATGAGGTGGTAAGAGTGGTAGCTAATTTTGGAGATATTCGCAGTACTTGCACTCCCCTGCTAATTTATCTCTGGTATCTACAGCATCGTGTGGCCTCAGCTCTTCCATCACCTTTATTCTCAGCGGTAGACTCTCTCAATCCGCTCTTTTACATTTGATCTTATTGGAATTGAGCAAGCATCCTCAGCTGGTCGGTTACATAAAGTTAATGGTCTCCATCTGGTACCAAGCACCAAGCAGCTCTTTCTGGCCAGTCTTGTAAAGCCACAATCTTGTGTGTAATGTCCAGTATATCACACATTCAACGTCTTTAGTGCCCTAACTAAATGATGGTTGCCTATTATCCATTTAAGAATGATATATTCAGTCACTGGCTAGTTTAAAAATGTAAACAAGCCACTTGTATTGGCAGCATCATGTTTGACTGCATCGAGCTGGTACGACAATCCGTTGTACTCATAAATATCTTTCAACTCTAGAACGAAATCATATGGGATGACAGCCAGTTTATGTTGTTTAAGCAAATATTTGTCCACCATCTCCCAGTCATGAACTGCCATTCTATTTCCTCTCTCCATTCCTCGCAACACTACTGCTGTGACTGCGACCTGAAACATAGTTATACAATCTGGCCATCCATGAATTGTATTATTCAAACCTGGTGTTAATAACAGAAAAACGATACAATTATTTATCTAGTTACTCTCATTTGCCAGGAACCATGTTCCAATCGTTTTTGTCTACTCAAGGTTTAATATGGGGTTTTCATCTCATGAATCAAGAACCAAATTTTTTATTCCCGTAATTGGAGGTTTCTGACTGCGTGCAGTGCCCCCCCCCCCCTAAGGGGTAGAGGCCTGGAACCAAATTTGTGCACACCCTTTAACCTTCGTCTGTAGATCCCCTCCCCCTCCTCATTTCTTCACAGGAAGGAGTTGCACTGACTAGAGGAGGTATGTTTTCAACTTTTTTTCGGTCTGGAAACCACAGTTTTCGGCCGATTTCGGTGTGATTTGTGGGAGGGGTGTCTCTTTGGACCCTCCCTTGGCCCCACACTTAGTTAGGCTCTTTTGGATAAATGTCGGTAACCCAATTGGGGGGTACCATACCATTTTCTGGCCTGGAAACCACAGTTTTCGGCCGATTGCGATGGGATTTGAGGGAAGGGTGTCTCTTTGGAGCCTCCCTTGCCCCACACTTAGTTGGACCCTTTTGGATAAATGTTGGTACCATAAGGGGGTAACATAATTTGTACCATAAATATGGTACAGCATATCATATTATCGGTGTTTCGTACGATAATCCCGAAATATGTACCATAATGGGCGCTGCACCTCCCAAGCTTACCTTTCGGCTTGCAATGAACATGGTAGGGTCATACCATAATTCGCTTTGCACCACCCAAGATTTCCTTTCGGCCTGGAATGGACATGGTTGGGCCGATTGAAGCAGACATTGGTGGCTGGGCTTCTTTTGAAGGTGCCTTACACATGGGTGTGCCTTTTTTTTATGGCCCCTACCAGCCTTAGATGGACATTACGCATGGAGGGTATGTCTGTGGCGATCGATGGCCACCCATCAAGGTTCTGCAGTAACCTTTTACATGGGCGTGGCTGTGGTTTTGGCCTTCGTCCATGTATACAAGAAGTGTCATATATTTCAGGGTGTGACCTAATGTACCCCTGCCGATGGCTTTACATTAGCTATCAATGACTTGGCTACTTAAAGTGTGCCAGAATATTGTTCCTAAGACTTGAAGCAAGAGGTGTCAGATACAAAGGCATGTGGTGTATCACATGTCCGAGGTGTGCTATATCGTGGAGATGGAGGGTGTGCCTGTGGTGATAGTCAGCCTCCAAGGATGGCTTTACAAAAGCTACATGTATATACAAGAAGTGTCAGATATGTTGCAGGATGTGATCCAATTAACCCCTGCCAATGGCTAGAAGGTGTCAGATACAAAGGCATGTGGTGTATCATGTGTACGAGGTGTGCCATATCGCGGATTCCGCGGGCACTTCACATGTGTGGTGTATAGGCCATGTGTCATATGTTATCGATTTGTTTATTTTTGTTACAGATGGTGGGTAGTTGGGTGTGACCACTGACCACATTGTCTGCGAACACTGACATTCGGACATTTTGAAAGTGTGAATTGGACATTCGTGTCATAATGCCCAAGATTAAAAAGTTGCGAAGTCTGGCCACCCAGTCATAAAATGTGTGTGTCAAGAGCAAAAGTGTCTCAACAATCAGACAGTTTGTCAGGTGGATCTGAGTCGAAACCATCGCAGGGCACATCTCCATGCCAACCCTGTGTCTGTGAACACTGACTTTGTGAAAGTGTGATTGGACATTCGTGTCACGATGCCCAAGATTAAAAAGTCGTGAAGTCTGGCCACCCGGTCACAAAAGGAAAACGAGCACACGAGAAAGCGTGTTGCAAGAGAAAACTGTCTCAACAATCAGACAGTGTGTCAGGTGGATCTGAGTCGGAACAATCGCAGGACACATCTCCGTGCCAACCACATCCAGTAACGTCGACACCTGTCAAAGGAGTGCGATATCCACCACATTTTTCATGACAGCCAAGAGGCAGAGCCTTCCCACGCCCCTAACTCTCCTGCTATAGAAACACAGGGTGCTGTTTCACGCAGACATAAATCACACTTAAGTGTGGCTGAAGAGACAGGGCATTCATATGCTCCTGAACCGCCTGTTGCAGTGTCTTGTCATACACGCATATTAGCAGAATCCATTCTGTTGGATGATGACTAGCCAAGAGACTGCTTGGGCCCTTATATGAAGAGGAGAGTGCACCTGTACTCATTCTCCAAAATGAAGAAATGGCTGGCGCAAGGGCGAGACAAAGGATCTATAATTCACGGCACTACCATGCTGTCCGCAGAGGTGGACCAGTTGCTGTCCAGGCACATGACATGGGTCAAATGGAAAATGAGTGTCGGCATTGTGGTGCTTTGTTTTTCGCAAACGAAGGCATAAAATGTGATGGTATGTTCACCATGTGATGCATGAGGGGTAAAGTCCAGCTACCTCCTCTCGGTGAATGTCCTGAACCTCTTCAGGAACTGCTCACGGGCGACTCTGACGAGGGTGCTGATTACAGCTAGCTCATCAGAAACAATAATGCAGCATTATTATTCACCTCTTTCTGTGCAGATGGCTTTGTGGATTATCCTGGCCGCTCTGTTTACACATTTCAGATACATGGACAAGTGCATCATCTGTCCTCTGGGGCTGCACACGCTGTGGAGGGAACCGATCCTCGGTACAATTGTACTTCATTGATGTTGATACAGCTAATGCTGCCCTAATGCATATGCACAATCCTTGCCAGATTGGCATTTTGGAGCAATTGGAGCATCTTCTGGGTGAGATCAACCCTTTGGCACAAATCCACAAGTCTATGCATCAGGTGATGGTGGCAGAGGGATAGGAGGCACAGCAGATGGGTCAGCCTATAAGGCGTGTCACTTTAACACTTAAGCTCGGCCTCACAAAAGATTCAAATATATACACTGAAGAGCCGAAAAGACTGGCACACCTGCCTAATATCGTGTAGGCCTCCCACAAGTACGCAGAAGTGTCGCAACAAGATGTGGAATGTACTCGACTAATGTCTGAAGGTATGCAGGAGGCAATTCACACCACGAATCCTGCAGGTCAGTCCACAAATCCATAGGAGTGAGAAGCGGTGTATGTCTCTTCTGAACAGCACGTTGCAAGGCATCCCAGATATGCACAATAATGTTCATGTCTGGTAATTTAGGTGGCCAATGTAAGTGTCTAAAGTCAGAAAAGTGTTCCTGTAGCCACTCGGTAGCAACTTTTCACATGTGGGATGCCGCATTGTCCTGCTGGAATTGTCCATATCTGTCGGAATGCGCAATGTACATGAATGGGTGCAGGTGATCGGACAGGATGCTTACATATCTGTCACCTGTCAGAGTCATATCTAGACATATCAGGGGTCCTATTTCATGCCAACTGCACATGCCCCATACCAAGACAGAGCCTCCACCAGCTTGAACAGTCCTGTGTTGACATGTAGGATCTACGGATTCATGAGGATGTCTCCATACCCGTACACATCCATCCGCCCGATATAATTGGAAACGAGACTCGTCAGATCAGGCAACGTGTTGCCAGTCATCAACAGTCCAATGGCAGTGTTGGTGGGCCCAGGCGGGGCGTAAAGCTTTGTGTCATGCAGTCTACAATGGTACACGAGTGGGCCTTCGGCTCCAAAAGCCCATATCAATGATGGTCCGTTGAATAGTTCGCACACTGGCACTTGTTGGTACCCCAGCATTGAAATCTGCGCCAATTTGAGAAAGGGTTGCTTGTCTGTCATGTTTAATGATGCTCGTCAGTCGTCATTTGTCCTGTTCGTTCGCGATATTTTTCTGACCGCAGTGATGTCGAAGATTTGATGTTTTACTGGATTTCCGATGTTCATGGTACACTCGTGAAATGGTCGTTTCGCAAAAATCCAAATTGTATCGCTACCTCGGAGATGCTATGTACCATCTCTCATGCGCTTCTATAACATTACGTTCAAACTCACTTAAATCTTGAAAACCTGCCATTGCAGCAGCAGTAACCGATCTAACAATTTGGCAGACTCTTGTTGTCTTGTATAGGTGCTGCCGACCGCATCGCATTACTCTGATTGGTTCCATACATCTGTTATTTGCATACGCACGCCTATACCAGCTTTTTTTTGCTCTCCAATGTACAACCCTCCTGTTGCTCTCAATGCGGTTGAAGTTATTTTCGTGGGTGAAATCCCACTCTTGCAATATGATATTAGGATATATCCTTAAGATCGGCCTGTGCTGTCTATCAGTCATCTAAATGCTTTATCCGATCTTATGACTTACCCTCTTCTGTTCCCACATGGTGAACAGGGGTACACCTGTGGCCTTATTCACTCATTAATTGTGAGCACGACTCGCAACACTGTCACCTGCAACCAGTTATATGCATACCGCATAATGCAAAGATGCGGATTTTCTATATTGCATAATTCTGGCAAATTGTTCCAACAGTATGTTGTTGAGGAGTACTGCAAGGCAGACATCTTGAGAATTAGGTTTATCTGGCAAAATCAAGGCATACTCAGATTGGAGGAATACCTGGGTCTTCACGAGCACACGCAGGAGGAAGCTGATGCTGCTCAAGTCTGAGTTTGCAAAATAGTGATCCTACCTTCATCTTTATGTGGGTCACAAAGGCACATGCACCAATGCTACCAAGATTCTGTAGCTATCATGTGCCACTTTCGCAGACCCGACCTATTCATCACCTTCACATGCAATCCGAAGTGGCCGGAAATTGTTCTGTCGCTGGGAGGCCGCCAGCAGGCATGTCATCGCCCTGATGAGGTGTGTAGGATCTTCAAGGGGAAACTTGATGCTCTCATGGATGACATTTACAAGAAACAAATAATTGGTAAAGTGGATGTGTTCACCTACACAATAGAGTTCCAGAAGCGGAGATTACCCCATCTCATGTCCTGCTAATTTTGGCAAAAGGTGAAAAAATGGTCATGCCCGAAACATTTGATGCCGCTGTCCGAGATGACATTCCTGACCAAGACATGGAGTCTGAATTGTACGCTTTGGTCAAGACCCACATGGTACACAGTAAATGTGAACCATCTGCACCCTGTTACAGGGATGGTGGTTGCAGATTCAACTTTTCAAAGTCGTTTCGGGCCGAAACGCTGCTTTATTATCTTGGCTTCGTCCAGTACAGAAGGCCAGATAATGTTGTTTCTGTCAATATCGTCACCAAGGTGTACGTTAACAGGCATGTAGTGCTATCTCTAGCACTATCTGCTGCTTAAATATCAATGCCACACAAATGTTGAAGTCTGTTCGTCGCATCAAGTGACACAGCATCTATACAAATACATCCACGAAGGTCACGACTCTGCTGTTCTCCAGGTCGGGGACATAGTCCGAGATGAGGTCACATCGTACATCGAGTGTAGATACGTCAGTTCTCCAGAGGCATGTTGGCATTTGCTGTCCTGCAAAATGGCCGACAAGAACATTATTGTATTCAGGCTGGCCTTGCACCTGGAAAACTGACAATCTGTCTTTATTGCAAATAATGATGTGGCTGGCGCATTGGAGAGGGTGCATAACAAGCACACACACCTCACATTATTATTTCTATATAACTCTCAGCACTCGTTGCTTGACCACTGTGGTGGCAGTGAGTGTGGGGCAATGCCGTGTCCTCTTTATCTGACCTATGCCGAATATCCACGTCACTTCTGTAGGCTGGAAAAGCAGCATCTGAGGAAGGCAAGAGAGATGGGTGGTGATGACATCCATCAGGTGACGATGTACGAAGCGGCAAGGTGGAGCATTCATAGACGATTGTGGGTTCTTTTCACCCATATACTCTTCCAATGCAATATTCCCGATCCACTGCTCATGTAAAATAATCTTAAACAGTATATCCTTGACGATATGTCTGATGATGTGGCAGCCTCTGAAAACCGAGCGCTCATACATATACAGTTTCAGCTTGGTGTCTTCAATAAATCCCTTGCTGAATACGGGCTTCCTTGCCCAGATGCTGGTCGTATCCACGATCTTCCTCAGTACGAGATTCAATCCGAATGCGATGAAGGTGATCGCATGCATTCTCTTCTCAATGCTGACCAGAGATTTGCCTTTGCTTATGTAATGGCTGCTGTTGCTGCTGCTGGCAGTGATTCTGAGCCTCGGTGCAGAGTGTTCTTTGTGGATGGTCCTGGTGGCTCGGAGAAATCATTCCTCTATAATTGCATCATACACAATCTTCGTGCTGATAACAAGATTGTATGTCCTGTTGCCCGGACAGGCATAGCATCAATACTTTTGGCTGGAAGAAGCACCTCTCACGCTTTATTTAAATTTCCTGTACCTGTTATACACGGTTCTATGTGTAGTATCTCCGCACAGTCACCAGAAACTGAGCTCTTATGTAACTGCAGCCTTATCATATGGGACGAGGCACACATGGCACCTAAAGAAGCCCATCACTTTGTTGACAGGCTCCTGCGATATGTGACGAAGAATGACCGCACCAAGTTCGGCGGTAAAGTGCTACTTCTCGGTGAAGATTTCAGACAGGTTCTGCATGTGGTGAGCCACGGAGGCCGCGCAGACCAGGTTAATGTGTGGCTCAAAAACTCTCTGCTGTGGCCATTATTCAAGCAGTTGCATATGAGGAACAACATGCGTGTCAACCAATGCCAAGAAGAATTCCAGCAGTTCCTGCTGCACATCGGCAAGGGAACACTTCCGCCCATCCCCGACCTACCTGAAGGCTACATAGAGCTTCCGGACGTCTTGATGCTTCCGGAGAATGGCGATATCTGCAGCCACGTCTTCGGGCAATAGGTTCTCAATGAAGAGGTAAATTGTGTGTCGATGTTTTTTACTACGTCGGTTCATTGACAGTGTGCTATCAGTTGCTGACATTTGGTGATTTTATGATTGCAGGTCATAAGCACGCGAGCGATCCTTTGTCCTCGGAACAAGGATGTTGATGACATCAATGCCATAATAGTAGCTCGCCTCTCTGGAGAGAGCAGAACATTCCTGAGCCAAGACCAGCTCGAGGACACCGAGGGCGATTTCGTGAATGTCCCCATTGAGTTTCTGAACTCACTCACTGTGTCGTCTTTGCCACCACATTCATTTACTCTTGCAGTTGGATGCTGCATCATGTTGATACGGAACCTCGACACCAAGCACGGCCTATGTAATGGGACCAGGTTGTTGGTGGTCAACATGAACGACTATGTGATCGATGCTAAGATCATCACTTACTCGTACAAGGGTTAGAGGGCCTACATTCCACGCATAATGCTTTTGTCTGCACCAACTAAATTTCCCTTCTCCTTCAGTTGGAGACAGTTTCCTGTCCGTTTGGCATTTGCCATGACTATCAATAAGAGCCGGGGTCAGACATTCGACCTTCCCAATCGTTTCTTANCTTCAGTTGGAGACAGTTTCCTGTCCGTTTGGCATTTGCCATGACTATCAATAAGAGCCGGGGTCAGACATTCGACCTTCCCAATCGTTTCTTAAGCGATGGCCAGCTGTATTTTGCACTGTCTCGAGCAAAGAGCTTCGACTCTGTGTCAGTCCTGGCCAAACCAGCATCAGGCATCACCTTGCAGAAGCAACATCAAAACAAAACATTTACTTTTAATGTTGTTTACGCAGAAATCCTCGGCTAACTACCTACTAAAAAACCACCTCTTCCTGCTCCTAAAAAACCCCTATCACCCCTAAAAAAACCTCTTCTTACTTCCCCAAAAAAAATTCTTAACGTCCATAAAAGACAACTGTCCTACTCACAGCAAACTAATAAGTACTTCGATGCGTGCTTCACCTTACTCGACCCAACATCTTCAAAATAGACCTCTTCAGTGACACACGATTCGCCGAAGACCTCAGTTCAAGATACCCCGACGACTCATCTGTGTGCTGGCTAACGACATGTGGAGGGGTCCTCAGCACTGCAGCTCCATCTTCTTCAATAGGGGGGTACATATACATATCCTCATGTCCGCAACACCACACACTACCTTCGTAAATCATACATACAAGTATTAAATGTTTACTTGCTCACAAGCAAATACACATAACAAAATGTATCATCCGTAATGCCACCTGCATCACGTATGTTTGCATTGATGGACATACAGTGATGTTGCCGGACCCAAGCCCGGATAAATGCAGAGGGAAGGTGATGTAAACGCGCCATGAGATGCGACGTTGCACACTTTGGAGGGGCGACAAATCTTTTACCCTCCATAAGGTGAAGTTAGATGTTGTTCCTGCTCATCTCAAGCCTTCACTAAGGTATGACGATATGCATATAGCCGTACACATTGCCTTTGTCATGAGACACAAAGGAGGGAACACTGCCATTGCAGCCCATGGGGAAAACATTGGTACCATCCCCCTCTAAATATGTAGACAGATGTGATTCCTGTCCAACACTTATCGTTTCAAACAACTATCCTGAAGCTGGCGTTTATCGCCGGCTATATTTATGACTTCGCTTTGAAGTATACCATTACTATGAGGGGTGCTTCCCTTACAACTATCCTCTGTCGTGAGAAACAAATGGTAGTACATATATCTCAATCAGCTGTGGGAATCGTTACCATACCTATGGGGAACAGAGACACCATTCCCCTGGGTGCATGAGGGCAGATGTGGTGCCTGTTCTCAATGATAACATGCCGGTCATTTATGATCTTTCTTCGAATGTGTGTGCCATGAGATGCACATGTATGTTAATGTTCCTGGGTTTCAGTTTGCACGCATGTGCCTGCTACACCGATGGTGGCTAAGCCCTCGGATTCCGCGGGCCCGACTCATGGTGAACAATTAAACAAGAACCAACTACACTTTGTGGCCAACTGCCAATGTGCATCCCTTTAATCCCAGTGGAATTACCTAGTAGGAAACAATATGGCAAAGGCAGAAACACGTGAACAACATAAACATATTGCTGTTATAATGTGGTAAGGGAGAGAAATGTATGCATTCGAAAGGGGCAACGTTGTAAGGGGTCCATAAATTTGGGCATTATATAGAGCAATTTCTCAGAACTAAACATGCGTTGGTCCACTGATAGCAATGCCATTGACAATTTAAAATATCGTGAATGCACTGGCCCCTAGCATCGCTTCAGTAGGTTCAAGAAACTAACTTATCGCGACCTGCGTACTATGAAGAGTGTTCTGCGAAACATTAGTCTGACAGCGATGTCAAAGACTGCAGAGGATTGTCGTCGCAGCTGAGGTGCGGAGGCTAGTAACACGACTCACCTTATGAAGATAATAACACTTTGTTTTCATTGTCATTTCTATTCCAAGAAGCTACCGATACACACTCTATTGCCTGACATCGTTTGGAGTGGTTTAAAGAACACCATAATTAGAATGTGGAGCAGTGGAAGAAAGTTTAATGGAGTGATGAGTCACAGTACACGATCTGGAACTCGGGTGATTATATATATAGAGCTGGCGGATACCTGGCTTACGGTATTTACTTCAGCGTGTTGTGTAGGCAGTTAAATTTTATGGCAGTTGTGTAATGGACTGAGGTTGTATCTCTCACTTTTGGCTTCGGCCATTAGTTTTATTATAAGGACCGATGAATTTTACCATAAGGCGTACTTCTTTCACTGCGGCAACTTTTTGGAATAGGCATTTTCCTGTATCCGTACGATGATTTTCCTGTCTGTAAAGCAAGGTTAGTCGTGCGGTGTTTGAAGACATCTGACGGGACTGTTAAATTGGCCTTCTCAGAACCCCGACTTGAATCCAACAAAGTATATTTGGGATGAGCTGGAGCTATGTTAGCTTGCCAGACCCAATAGACCAAAAGGCAGATGTCAACTGTTCACAATGCTACAATAAGGATGGAAATAAGATTCCTTCCGCTGTATACCACAACTTGGCAGGAAGCCTATCCTGAAGGATTAACGTTGTATTAACACAAAATGAGAGGTCATACATCCTTATAGTTACACGTCTGANCTGAAGGATTAACGTTGTATTAACACAAAATGAGAGGTCATACATCCTTATAGTTACACGTCTGACACCTTTCGAAACAACAGCAGTGGGTGTTCAGCGACCTTGGTTACATAGTATATGTAAATTAAATTAGAATTCACACATGGCTTGCCTGCCACCCTCACGCCTTTCCTCTGGGCTGACGAAGGATCTAAAAGCGAAACAATTAAAATGTTCTGCATAATTTTATTTTGACCTTGGCGATTGAATTAATAACTGATGTATTTGACTTTTGCTTTTTTAATNCTGAAGGATTAACGTTGTATTAACACAAAATGAGAGGTCATACATCCTTATAGTTACACGTCTGACACCTTTCGAAGCAACAGCAGTGGGTGTTCAGCGACCTTGGTTACACAGTATATGTAAATTAAATTAGAATTCACACATGGCTTGCTTGCCACCCTCACACCTTTCCTCTGGGTTGACGAAGGATCTAAAAGCGAAACAATTAGAATGTTCTGCATAATTTTATTTTGACCTTGGCGATTGAATTAATAACTGATGTATTTGACTTTTGCTTTTTTAATGACTGAATATTTAAAACTTGTAAACGATAAAATATGAATTCGAGATTTTCATGCAATAATATTTCACGAAAGTTTTGTTCAGTTTTTTGGCACTTTGAGAGTTAAGTATGTACTACAAAACATGGTAATATCGGCGAGACATGTTTGTATTTAATGGTTTAGGACGATATTTTTTTTCGTGTGCACAACTCGACTTACATTTTTTTAGAGTGCAAATGCTTATTCTGTGTTGCGAGCAGGAAAATAACTAAAATAAGTATCTAAGTTTGTTTGCTACAAAATAATTTTTCGTTTAATTTTTTAAAATATTTACATTAAAAAGGAAACGAATTAAAAATAATGGTATGTAGTAAGCTGAACAAGTTTACGCATAATGATCCTGTGTATGGTGATTTATTTGGCATGTTTCTGAAACTTTGCGGTATTATTTCCATAAATATAACAGTGCGATAATTTCTACAATCTTCCATTGATAATCTATCCAAGCTACTCATCTCAACGATTCAAAACTATAAGACTTTTATATTAATATTAATGGACATTTTTATGTAACAGAATTGTATCAGAGACACAAAGACGTTGCAATGAATCAGTAAATAATGCATGTTGTTTACTGTAGAATGTTGTACTGTAGAGTAACTGGTTCAATATGTATTACTGTAACCTGTTTTATATTTTCAAGCGAGATAGCCATTTTAGTACTCTGTGGAACGCTCTTAAGTCTGTTATATTAATGACTGGTATTAAGTACAGCCTTAATAAATTAAATTCATTGATATTTGATTTTGAATTAAGCAGTACGGTCTACTAACTAAGCAGTTTGCAGTTTTGAGATACAGGAAAAATTCCCAAAAATTCTTCAATAAAAAACTTTTTTGCTTGTCCACATGATTACACATGGTAATCTAATAATCTTAATTACGTCCTCAAAACAGTACAAATAAATGAGGAAAACGTATACTTAAAACAGATGTAATGTGTTAATTTTTTAATTAAATTCATTTCCTACATGTGCAGAGATAACATGTATTTTTTACTCTCCCAAATAGTTTTAATTTCACATATGAGATGTTTTAAAAAAATAATGTGAGGTCACAAAAACAATAATAAAGCCCGTAATACCTAAAATTAATAATATTTATGAAAATAACGCAATTTAACAAACGTAAGTTGTGCGTCAATGTTTTACAATTATGGCAACAAATTAAAGCGAGCCCATGAATTCGTGTCTAGTACCCGACCACTAATACGTTTAAAATTTATTCATAACTCTCTCTCACTCCAATTGTCAGTAATTCGTTTGCCATTTCTATATTACGCATTAAAAAAATGTATCTTATAAAAGATACATGTATTTAATGTCTGTGATTATTATACGTAACACGGGATATTAATTTTACAAGAATATTATCGATATCTGAATTTTGTATAATTTCATTTTATAAACTAATCAGGAAACTGATTAAATTTATACCTTCACTGGCCTCTCAAAAAATTGGAAACGTTGTACTTTCAGAATAACATTTATTAAAATAATTGGTACAGATTAGTACATTTCTGTCATATTTTAAACGGAGCTCATAAAGATGGCTAAGTGTAAAATCATTATTAATATTTAAACTTACAGTTACGTACGAGGCAAATCCTATCGCAGTAATATTGACTGATACTGCTAAATCTTAGTTAAATATACATATATTATGTATATACCTATATAGTTATAATGGTACTTAAAGGTTAATCATATACATACATATACATGGACAGATTAAATCACGCACTTACAGTACTCTCAAAGTTCCTCCTGCCTAATATTTCGCCTGGTACGTTACTCTACCTAAGAATATTAATAGCTGTTTTAAAAACACCAGCACACACATAATTTTTCAATTACTTGAGTTTAAAAAAAGGCATGAATATACTAATATTTAGCAATTCATTTAGTACTTGTTTTCCTCAAAGCACAATTATTTAAATATTTCCCCAAAAGTAAGTAATTGTATAGTTTCAGTGTCCATATGTTGCCGTACAAAATACAGCACATAAATATCATATAACATCGCAGGGGACATAATTTGATACAATTATTTACGCAAATAAGCGTATGTAATTTGCAAGATATGAAGATATGAATATATATTTAAAAATGGGAACCCATCAATTTTTCAATTCAATGGATGAGTTATCTTGTATACCTACTAATATCGGTCTACTATATTTGTCTGTCCTCGGAGAAAAGACACACGTAACAGGAAATACACTCTGCCGCACTCTTCCCTGAAGTTTTCATCGTCTGCACATGTTTAAATCCGCATTGACATTTAAATCATAACCACCTTTATTGATTTAGTTCTGTGCAGGACATCGGAGTGATAAAGCATAGCATGTGTTGTACTGAAAAAGTTCTGGATGTGCTAATTGCTCGGAAACCTATTGAGGGAACGTACAAGGTGTTCCTGGAGGCAGAATAAGGTAGTTTAAATTGCACTGATGTAGTTGTCTTGTTATACATAATAAAACATACAGTCACTGTTATTCATAGACAAGTACAATGGGTTTCATAAATTAATAAATGATCCACATGATTTAAATTGATTGAGAATGTCATCAAAATGTTATAGCAGCACAACAGCTTTGTGTCAAACATTTTCCTAATCGACATCATCCATCCCTTTCAACCTTCACTAATATTGTAAAACTTCGCGAGCTGGCGGCCTTTCTCCATTTGCAGCGGATTCGAAGCAAGAGCGTCACAAACTAAGCAGCAGAAGCTGCAGTGCTTGCAGCTATTGCAGTAAATCCTCAAGCCAATTTTCGTTTAACAGAACGAAATATTATAATTAGCTAAACAAGTGTACTACGCATTCTGCACAGATATCATTACCACCCCTATCATGTGTAACTGCATGAAGAGATACACGGCAATGACTTTCAACAGCAAATGGAATATTGCCAGTGGGTCCTACAACAAAGTCAAGAGTCTATGGAGACGGTACTGTTCACCGATGAAGCAACGTTTACAAAACATGGAAACGTCAATCTGCACGACATGCATTACTGGTCAAACCCTCACTGGTTTCGTCAGGTATGACATCAATGACAATGGCGCGTCAATGTATGGTGTACTATCATCGGACATCAAATAATTGATCCCTATTTCATTAAAGGGACACTGAATGGACGCAAGTATAAGCGTTTCCTGGGATATAACTTGCCTGTATTGTTAAGATGTCGCGCTGAATACGCATCAAGTGATATATCAGCGCAACGAGTGTCCTGTTCATAATGCCTGAATTACTAAAAATTAAATGCAGAGTCTATTTCCAAGTCGATGGGTAGGGAGAGGTAGTCCAGTTTAGCTTTATCGAGCGCACTAGCCTGATCTAACACCATTATATTTCTTTCTCTGGGGACATACGAGAGGTATAGTGTACCATTAGGTTCCAACGACACCGGAAGACATGAAATACTGCATTGCAGCTGTATGTGTTTCTATACCTCCAGACACACTGGTAGACGTACGTCGATCAGTGATAACATGANATACTGCATTGCAGCTGTATGTGTTTCTATACCTCCAGACACACTGGTAGACGTACGTCGATCAGTGATAACATGAGCATCGGAGTGTCTCAGTGCAAATTATCGTCACTTTAAACGTAATTGTTAAACCTCAAACTTTGAGAAATGTCATTACAAACTTGCATTAATTTAATTTTGCCAGAAGGTATACTTTTTTATTTTGTAATTAATGTATACAGTAGAGACATGTGACGTCACACCACCAGGAGTTTCGTTGTTAATAGAATAATTAAGTTAATTTATGTTATGTGGAGTATTTAAATGTAATCTACACAGCATGTAAAACGTTTCCACGTATAAAATATTACTGCAACATCCTGTGTACGAAGGATGTTGACAATCATATCTCGCAGGTTACGTTAACGTACGTATGTATATAAAAACTTAACTACTTCTAATGACGTCCCCTTAGATGTACTACCACACGTACGTGTCATATTTTGTTTTGCAATATCGATTACGACGTTAACGGAGGTGAAAANCCCTTAGATGTACTACCACACGTACGTGTCATATTTTGTTTTGCAATATCGATTACGACGTTAACGGAGGTGAAAAATTTAAGTGAACCATCCTGTTTATTGCTTTACGTCGTTTATGTTTTACATAACACGTGTGCCGAGCTTAGAAATTTAAAATATGGCATTTTTCTATGGATCACTTTTGCACTGATATTTCGAAATTAAAATCTACCCGAAATAGAATAACACGTGCAAACCTAACTGCTGCACGCATTCCATTTCATATTCGATTACATTCTAGCCGTGAAAACTGCTGTAAAATTCAACCGTGGTTTATAGCCACCGCGCTCATTGGACTTGGAATTTCATGAGGCCACCGCGCAACTTGGTTTTTCCCTTCTCCAAACGCAATTTATTGCCGTGATTAACTGTAAATGGAAACTATCACGCGAGTGCAATTTCGACCACTGTGTGGCCTTTCCAAGAGTGTCCACGCACGCCTGAAACTCGCTGCCTGCATTCGCTGTACTGGGCATCAACTCTGATATCGCATTTGGCGAATTGCTGCCCATTGGGGAGTAAACACAATGAGTAGAATATTACTAGCGACCGTGTTTTCAAGTTGGTTCCAATCAAATTCCTTAATGTATTTTTCTGTCACGTACATGTCGCAAGTAGATTTTTCTAGTTTTATAATTTTTAATTTCAGGACTACGATCTTGCCGCTGAAACAGGGGGGAAAAATCGAACCGGTTTTCAGAAACAAAAATAATATATTCACAATAAGCCTATTTCAAAGACAAAATGATTCTACTTTCAAATCTTTAAATACGTGTAAATATTTATGGGCGCGTATTTTAGTAATTTCAATTACGTTTTACAATATTTTCTATAAATACAAATCATAGTTGATTTGTATATTTCATAATTGTTTTCATTGTTTGTAGGTGCTTCAGTTTTAAGTGTTTCTGCAAGGCTNCCATAGTTGATTTGTATATTTCATAATTGTTTTCATTGTTTGTAGGTGCTTCAGTTTTAAGTGTTTCTGCAAGGCTTAAACTGATAACATTGGTGTATTCAGCTGAAGTTTTTGTTTACTTTAGAAGTTTACTTTTTTCCAAGAAATACGCCAGGCTGTACATTGTGCGGGTCTTATTCAAGAAATCGTACACAACGAAACTGTATAAAATAAAATGCTGAATCTCTGTAAACTACGTCAATTATAATGTTTACAGTGTGTGTGCTCTTTTTAAACGGAACTCTAAAAAAGGGTAGCATTGTGAATGCGGCATCCGGTATGAAGAACGGAGGGATATTTTTGTCTTTTAATTCTTCGACTTAATAGCCGTAACGATGTGAACAGAACGTCTAGTCACTAAAATTTCCTGNATATTTTTGTCTTTTAATTCTTCGACTTAATAGCCGTAACGATGTGAACAGAACGTCTAGTCACTAAAATTTCCTGGCTTAAGCGTCTGGACGTCAGGTTGTACGGATGACGCAATGGGTTACAGCAATGAGTAAAAAATAGATGTTACATTATGAGTTGTTTTACTAAACCCGAACGTGGCAACCGTAGAGCAAATTAAACGTAGGACNGAAAAATAGATGTTACATTATGAGTTGTTTTACTAAACCCGAACGTGGCAACCGTAGAGCAAATTAAACGTAGGACTACAGTGATACAGCCCAAATTTCAAATACTAAGAAATTTGAATCCAGAGCGTAAATCTGCCACAGNAAACGTAGGACTACAGTGATACAGCCCAAATTTCAAATACTAAGAAATTTGAATCCAGAGCGTAAATCTGCCACAGGGTTTTTCTGTGCCAAAGAGTATTCACGATCGAGTGACCTGTATACGTTATCTCATATAGGCAGCTACGTGAAATATTTTGCAAGCTGTAAGTGCCTATTTTAACAGTTTTTATAATTTTAATTAAGTGTATTGACCAGCAAAAAGTTCCATACATAACGTTTCAAATTTCGGCTTGTTGATATTATAGGTAGTGTAATTTCCAAAAACCTTCTGGTTGCACAAATTATGTTTAATTGCATGTTAAAAATATAATTTTACTAGTNATTTCCAAAAACCTTCTGGTTGCACAAATTATGTTTAATTGCATGTTAAAAATATAATTTTACTAGTTTTGCGCCGCGAAATAAATGGTACTATAGCTAAATTAATGCAGTCTTTACTTAAAACCATACATTAGATTTGGAAGTGGCCTTCTCATAGTAAGCCAGCAAGAAATGCCTGAAAATATTATTGTTCGCTTCATATTTCAAGATAGTTTTCTGAGCGCGTGATTAGTTTAAAAAATTAGTTATCACAGTAAATTTATAAAGAATCTTTCAAATAGCGTATAAACATTATCCTGCCGTTATTTTTATTATTATTCCATATCATTATGCCACTCACCTGATTCTCTTGCTGCACGCCACGTCTTCTACGGTAATGCACGCAAAGTGGTATTCTCAGTATACACGCACTAGGGAATTTTATTCGTATTACTATATCACGCCTAGCTGTTCTTTGCTTCGTTGCCCCAAACACGATATATTATGTAAGTCCTAATTTAGTACGTGGAAATTGAGATTTCTCAAGTATCTGACAACGATCAACTAGATATCCGAGGCATAGTTGAAGATTCAAATAATCTATAAAGCATAAAAATATTTTAAACCTCTCTGAGTAAGCCAAAAATGGGCATATTCAGCCGCTTCTTGGATTCAAATACATGCATTGATGTATTTTAATGAAACCGTATAGTTGTAGATGAGAACAAATTGCAATATTTTCANTGGATTCAAATACATGCATTGATGTATTTTAATGAAACCGTATAGTTGTAGATGAGAACAAATTGCAATATTTTCAATATTTACTGATGAGTCAGAGTACCAATGATAGGGGTGTGGAAATAAAAAATATNGCAATTTCGACCACTGTGTGGCCTTTCCAAGAGTGTCCACGCACGCCTGAAACTCGCTGCCTGCATTCGCTGTACTTGGCATCAACTCTGATATCGCATTTGGCGAATTGCTGCCCATTGGGTAGTAAACACAATGAGTAGAATATTACTAGCAACCGTGTTTTCAAGTTGGTTCCAAAAAAATTCCTTAATGTATTTTTCTGTCACGTACATTTCGCAAGTAGATTTTTGTAGTTTTATAATTTTTAATTTCAGAACTACGATCTTGCCGCTGAAACAGGGGGGAAAAATCGAACCGGTTTTCAGAAACAAAAATAATATATTCACAATAAGCCTATTTCAAAGACAAAATGATTCTACTTTCAAATCTGTAAATACGTGTAAATATTTATGGGCGCGTATTTTAGTAATTTCAATTACGTTTTACAATATTTTGTATACATACAAACCATAGTTGATTTGTATATTTCATAATTGTTTTCATTGTTTGTAGGTGCTTCAGTTTTAAGTGTTTCTGCAAGGCTTAAACTGATAACATTGGTGTATTCAGCTGAAGTTTTTGTTTACTTTAGAAGTTTACTTTTTTCCAAGAAATACGCCAGGCTGTACATTGTGCGGGTCTTATTCAAGAAATCGTACACAACGAAACTGTATAAAATTAAATGCTGAATCTCTGTAAACTACGTCAATTATAATGTTTACAGTGTGTGTGCTCTTTTTAAACGGAACTCTAAAAAAGGGTAGCATTGTGAATGCGGCATCCTGTATGAAGAACGGAGGGATATTTTTGTCTTTTAATTCTTCGACTTAATAGCCGTAACGATGTGAACAGAACGTCTAGTCACTAAAATTTCCTGACTTAAGCGTCTGGGCGTCAGGTTATACGGATGACGCAATGGGTTACAGCAATGAGTGAAAAATAGATGTTACATTATGAGTTGTTTTACTAAACCCGAACGTGGCAACCGTAGAGCAAATTAAACGTAGGACTACAGTGATGCAGCCCAAATTTCAAATACTAAGAAATTTGAATCCAGAGCGTAAATCTGCCACAGAGTTTTTCTGTGCCAAAGAGTATTCACGATCGAGTGACCTGTATACGTTGTCTCATACAGGCAGCTACGTGAAATATTTTGCAAGCTGTAAGTGCCTATTTTAACAGTTTTTATAATTTTAATTAAATGTATTGACCAGTAAAAAGTTCCATACATAACGTTTCCAATTTCGGCTTGTTGATATTATACGTAGTGTAATTTCCAAAAACCTTCTGGTTGCACAAATTATGTTTAATTGCATGTTAAAAATATAATTTTACTAGTTTTGCGCCGGGAAATAAATAGTACTAGAGCTAAATTAATGCAGTCTTTACTTAAAACCATACATTAGCTTTGAAAGTGGCCTTCGCATAGTAAGCCAGCAAGAAATGCCTGAAAATATTATTGTTCGCTTCATAACTCAAGATAGTTTTCTGAGCGCGTGATAAGTTTAAAGAATTAGTTATCACAGTAATTTGTATAAAGAATCTTTCAAATAGCGTATAAACATTATCCTGCCGTTATTTTTATTATTATTCCATATCATTATGCCACTCACCTGATTCTCTTGCTGCACGCCACGTCTTCTACGGTAATGCACGCAAAGTGGTTATTCTCAGTATACACGCACTAGGGAATTTTATTCGTATTACTATATCACGCCTAGCTGTTCTTTGCCTCGTTGCCCCAAACACGATATATTATGTAAGTCCTAATTTAGTACGTGGCAATTGAGATTTCTCAAGTATCTGACAACGATCAACTAGATATCCGAGGCATAGTTGAAGATTCAAATAATCTGTAAAGCATAAAAATATTTTAAACCTCTCTGAGTAAGCCAAAAATGGCCATATTCAGCCGCTTCCTGGATTCAAATACATGCATTGATGTATTTTAATGAAACCGTATAGTTGTAGATGAGAACAAATTGCAATATTTTCAATATTTACTGATGAGTCAGAGTACCAATGATAGGGGTGTGGAAATAAAAAATATAAATTTTTTTCCCCTTGAAAAATATATAGCCAATCCATAATACCGGAGGCAGTAATTTAAAACCTATATGCCGAATTTATATTATATACTTACCTTGTACTTAAATAAATATTCAAGAAAACTTGTTAGCTTTATCTGCAGTCAACATATACACCAGACATATTTTTTCTCCTGGTAGAAATCTCTGTTCTGCTGTAGCAAGTAGAGTTATTACTACTGGCCGACAGGTGCAGCTTCGCTAGCACGCACCTTCTAGCTTCTCCAAAGGGTGGTCGCTGTTTCTTTTCGACCTTTTAAAAGGCCCGCCTACCTAGCGCTTGAACTGCGTTACAGAGGAGTGTTTAAAATATACGTTTTCCCATCAAATTATTATATGTACGTCCAATGTACGAACCTACGAAATGAAGACGTGCCTCCAATGAGGCCTGCTGAGTGCTTTCGAGAAGTCGGCCGCATTATGAACATAATTTCACAGCATTCCAACATAGCTAAAAACGGCCGTTTCAAAGCGTTTTATCTCAAAATATACGCATCAGATACATACGAAAGTATTCAAGGGTTCTGCATTAAACCTTGCCACAGACTCCCAAGCAATAAAATGAAAAGGTAATCGCTCAAATCCTGCAGTCGTAGTGTTTTTAATGTTCTACGCTGCACAGAAAGTGGTTTTCGTGATTTACTCTATATACGACAGAAATCAGTGGCAACCAAACTTCTGTTCAAGCAACAGAATGTTCCGTTTGTTGCGGAAATAATCCGTATATTGCTGAAGTTGTTCTGTTGAAGGAACTGTCTGTCCTATAGGAGGAACAGAATGCTCTGCTGCAGGAACTGCATGCATAGCTGCATATACACGTCACAGACAAGACCGCAATAAAGAGTTATGTTGCAGTTACTCTCAATTTTAACAATATTTAGATGGTTTCGACAACCACTCTGATTACTGTCCTTATTATAACATTCTTGATGGGTTACGGTAAGGTTTATTCTACTCAGGTTGGGAAGTTTAATGTTTTTAGTTTGGCAACTAAACATTTTCTGCGTCAGGCTGCACTGGTGTCGCATGTGTACCGGATTTTTAATTTTTATGTGTAAGTAAATGGCATAATTTCAAATTTTATACAATAAATATAACTGTGTAAAATCTTCCGACTTGTATTGTGTTAGACCCTACGTAAAGAATAAACTTTGTTCTTATCACTAGAAAGTAAATGCAATGAAATATATTCCCATATTGTTAAATATTCTGCCGTGCATTGGATTTAACAAAACGTAGACTTACACAGACACTTCATTAAAATATCACAACTGAATCTAAAAATATAATATTTAAGTGGTAAAAAAACTTTTTTTTTTTTTTTTTTTTTTTTTTTGCCCAGTTTTTATAAACGAAAGGAGGAAAGTACAAAGTCCCTTTTGATGAGAGCTATATATTTTTCGCGCCTAAATTAAATTCATAGCGTTTTTCCATTGCATTAAGCTTGCTTATGAACACTCAATGCCAAACACAGATTAATTTTTGCTGTTTGCTCTTGTAAACATCATTGGAGGGCGTGAATAATAGCTACGGAATAAAGTTAATACTTAATTTTTTCCCTGGAGTAAGTATATATTACAATACAAGCCAAAAATGAGCTTTTGCAAACAAAAATATATAATTTCTCTATTAACTGCCAAAAGTGACCTCTTTGGAACACCATGTTACATACCGCAGTCTCAATCGAGCACAAACATTTTTTTGGGCCTCCAATATGGCAAAGAGTTATAATAATACTAGTACAAACCCAAACAAAAATATGTTAATTATAACGCTTAAAACTACACTGAGGTCACAAAAGTCATGGGATAACAATATGCAAATATACAGATGGCAGTAGCATATCGTACAAAATGTATAAATGGGCAGTGCATTGGTTGTGGTTTCATTTGTAGTCAAGTGATTCGTGTGAAAAGGTATCTGACGTGAATATGGCCGCACGACGGGAATTAACAGACTTTGAACGCGGAATGGTAGTTGGAGCTAGACGCATGGGACATTCCATTTCGGAAATGGTTAGGGAATTCAACATTCCGAGATCCACAGTGTCAAGAGTGTGCCGAGAATACCTAATTTCAGGCATAACCTCCCACCATGGACAACGCAGTGGCCGACCGCCTGCACTTAATGACCGAGACCAACGACGTGTGCGCAGAATGGTCAGTGTTAACAGACAAGCAACACTGCGTGAAATAACCGCAGGAATCAATGTGGGACGTACGACGGACGTGTCCGTTAGGACAGTGCGGCGAACTTTGGCTGTACTGGGCTATGCCAGCAGAAGACCGACTCGAGTGCCTTTACTAACAGCACGACATCGCCTGCAGCGCCTCTCCTGGGCTCGTGACCATATCGGTTGGACCCTAGACGACTGGAAAACCGTGGCTTGGTCAGATGAGTCCCGATTTCAGTTGGTAAGAGCTGATGGTAGGGTTCGAATGTGGCGCAGACCCCACGAATCCATGGACCCAAGTTGTCAACAAGGAACTGTGCAAGCTGGTGGTGGCTCCATAATGGTGTGGGCTGTTTTTACATGGAATGGACTGGGTCCTCTGGTCCAACTGAACCGATCATTGACTGGAAAGTGTTATGTTCAGCTATTTGCAGACCACTTCCAGCCATTCATAGACTTCATGTACCCAAACAACCATGGAATTTTTATGGATGACAGTGCGTCGTGTCACCGGGCCACAACTGTTCGCGATTGGTTTGAAGAACATTCTGGACAATTCCAGCGAATGATTTGGCAACCAAGATTGCCCGGCATGAATCCCATTGAAAATGTATGGGACATAATCGAGAAGTCAGTTCGTGCACAAACTCCTGCACCGGCAACACTTTCGCAATTATGGACGTCTATAGAGGCAGCATGGCTCAATATTTCTGCCGGGGACTTCCTACGACTTGTTGAGTCCATGCCACGTCGAGTTTCTGCACTTCGCCAGGCAAAAAGAGGTCCGACACGATATTAGGAGGTATCCCATGACTTTGTCGCCTCATTGTATATATTTCCCTGCGTCTGAAAGGGTTAAAGTCCGATAGGTGCACGCAGAAAAATGAGAACACTGCACGCCAGTTCAGAGACTTGCGCTTAGTATCAATAGTACACTTGATGCCCGATACAGTGTAGCCCTTATTGCTCCCGCGCTTCTCAGCCTCAAATGTGGAAAATAGCTCCANCCATAGGTGCACGCAGAAAAATGAGAACACTGCACGCCAGTTCAGAGACTTGTACACTTGATGCCCGATACAGTGTAGCCCTTATTGCTCCCGCGCTTCTCAGCCTCAAATGTGGAAAATAGCTCCAGGTAGACGGGTACCTTAAAGGTGGGTCAACTCCCATCATCTTGAATTTATGCAATTTTCTCCGCAGCCTGCAATTCAGATTTTGTTTTTTGTTTTTCGACTCGTCAATACAAAAAGTATTACATTTTCAATTGCGGGGCCACGGTGGTGTAGTGGTTAGACAACTCGCCGCTCACTAAGGCGAACCAGGATCGGTTCCCGGCGGGGTCGGATTTTCGCATGTGTAAATCGTGGCTGATGATGCCGCTGGTCAGCGGGTTTTCTCGGGGATCTCCCGTTTCCCCAGCCCTTGCATTCCGGCGATGCTTCATGCTCGCTTCACTCCACATTATTGGCGCTCAAGAAATTGGTGTTAAGAACCACCCAAATAATTCCACTTCACTACATTTTAAATTTTTACTGCAGTAATTGCTTTACTGCTGCTAGTATTGTCTGTCTAATTGCCCGCGAGAAATAATAACCGGCTATCGCCCGTTACAAATAAATAAAGCATGAAAGCTGTAACAATTCAATAAATTTTGAAAAGCTGTTATTTATGATCTGTAGTGCAAACGGTGGAGCTTACGCCGAGAACTTGATAAATCCAAGATGACGGTGGCAAATCTCCCTTAACAGCGTCCCGAAGGGCCGCAGGTCGCGCGCGGTAACGTCACGCAATCTGGTCGGGCGCCGAGGAAAAGGGGGGGTGGGATTCAATTAGCTGGACCGTGGGTGTGGGCCGGGGGCTCAAATATTTAACAAGTGCGCGTACCGCGTGCCCATACGTGCTTAATCCGCGCCCCGACGCCGGGATTAAGCGGACCCTGGCACCGCTCCTGTTTCCTGGACGACGCCGGTGCGTGGGGATCCATGATCTGGCGCTTCGCACCCTAATTTGAGTCGCTGGCGTTCCCGCTTGCAATCTTTGTTTATTAATTCCACTGCCCTGCCCGAATGTGCCCGCGCGTGAGCTTAACCGTAGGAAGGCAATCTGTGGAACGATTTTACACGCTAACTTAAGTGAAAATATGTGCTGCTTACTAGGGTATGTTAGTGTTACGCTGTGACTTTAATTTCATATTTTTTAAAGTACTTTTTTTATAAGTGTCTTATGGCACGTTAATGAATGTCATTGGTATTTTCTTGGTTATAAAATGTGATTATGACCTAATTTTGATTACTGGAGTTAACAACGAAACTATGTGGTCAAATCAAGGATACGGAGTTAAATCAAATAAATAAAGGTTTGTATAAAATGCTATTAATTTCACCTTTCCCGTAAGTATAAAATCCATTCAAATTTCTTTCTGATTAGGAAATAAGGGCAATCTAACAGTAAGTGAAGATGGTTCTCAAGTTAGGTAAATGTTTGTCATCTAGTAAAGGGCGTTTCTCTTACGTCACACGGTTACACGCAGAAAGACTAAGACCGATGAGGTCTCTTCGATAATAATGAGCTCCTTACAACTGGATCTCTGACTCCATGCTCATGAAATGAATCCTGATTCATCGTCTCAGCCACCGATTTTTTATGTCCAACCTTTTGCTTGTCGGTCTACAGCCTGGTTCACACGCTGCTTGAAATTTCCTGTGATGAAATGTGAGCAAGACCTATTATAAAAGTATAATTATAACACTAATATAATAATAAAGTCATAGTGCCTTATTACAATAGCTCTATAGAGATTTCAAGCAAAATTCTGAACCAAAAACGAGAACTAAATAACGTTTGGGTTCTGAGGATAGCTCTTCCAATCGAAAGGGCTCACTAGTGTTCCCACGATGCGTATTTAGCAGAAATGATCGCAATTTCAGACGTGAATATTAATTTTGGTAAAGAGCTACCTGCAATTCTGAGCCCTCAGCCTTCGGTTCACAATTGCTGACCCTCTTAATCCTATTTTTCGAAGCCGTGTTTTCGATCGTCATCCATAGACAAATCTCATTAGAACGTCTATACGCGTGTGGATTATACAATTTCTCATACCCCTCATTTTCGAGCCTGGCCATATTATGCTGTGCACTATTTTCAGTCGCCATGTGGATACGCCTTTCGTTCTGGCTATTTAGCCATCATTATTTGGTAAAGATATTATTTTAATTTATGCTGGAATTAATTAGTTGCATATAGTATAAACTTCATCGTTATCTTCAAACATTCATTAAGAAGATGACTAACCACTCCATATGTTGTGAAGTATTCTCCACGGTAGTGGAGAATGTTAATAATAACATATGTGCTATTTGTACTCGTAATTGTGTCTACCTCACCTATCTTCCATCTGTTAACAATGTGGAATTCGTACGTAGTGTGTGTGGTGCATTCAAAATGTTTAATTTAATTCTAATCTTGTAAATCATTTAACGAATAAATAAAAATAGCCAATCGGAACTATTATTTCGTTGTTATTAAGCGCTGGACAAGTTGCATAATTATACTGAGTGAAGAAAATTACAGGTTTACAAATATTTTACGGTAAAAACTGGAACAACCACGTAGTGTACACTTATCGGAATATTGATGTTCCACTTAGGAATTCAAAAATATTACTGCCAACATACTTTGTACGATTCGACAATAGTATAGTTACATTTCATTGAGATGTTTAGGTTTTTATAGTGAAATACTTTGTATAAATTACGTATGTTGCTTATTGTACAAAAGAAAAGTTTATGAACGTTGCATTTTCCAGGTATACTTGGTACAAGTTCAACAAAAGTACAAATGATATGTATCGAAACCCAGCTCTTGCTTTTATAAATATGTGCGATTATGATAGCTTATAAAACCAACATTATTCCACCAGCAATACTTAAATTGCACAATAAAACTATAAGAACAATTTTTAAACTTAAAATACAATTTCAAAACATGCCACGCAAGATTATGCGCGTGAGTTCAAAACGATTGCATTCGCGTGTTTAATTAATATCCATAAATATCAGTGCGTTCGTGGTTACCTAAACAACGTGTTTAGCTTGTAGACTGTAAAACTTCTTCGGCGTATGCAAACTCTTTCAGCTGGAAATTGCCATCAGATTCTCTTGAAGTACACTAGAAAATTTTCTCACGCAGTCAGTACTCTGCGGATTAAGTTTGAATTAGGTATTATGTCCGTCATTGTTTTTCATCGCGACGTAGAAATGATAGCAAGTAATCGTCTACAACTGATAAGTTATGTAAATAACATCGTTATATTACATTAACATGTGGGTAAGTAATTGTTAGTAACATACTGATTTGTTAAAATGAGTCAAATTATTCGTGATTGCCGCAGATTGAACATAACTTGCGCTAATGTCGTTGATTACTTTTTTCCAAACGACTTATCCGCTGAACAACCTCACAACACCTGATCGTTGCCTAGGTTCCAACACACAGCACAACAGCACTAACAATGTGTGACGTTATTATCTGTCTGTCCAACATATGATCGAAGTTGTTGATTGGGTTTGTTCAAACAGTAAAAATTAATTAACGTTCCGCGTACGGCAATAATTTTTGTAATGATTCCCTATCAAATTACCAAAACAGCCGTAATTGCAGACACGTCAGATGCGCTCATTGAAACAACAAATGATATGCTGTGTAAATGCAAGCAAATGACTGGTGTGTCGAGGAAATGTTCACAAAATTGATGGCTTTAACGGGCTCAATTTTAATTTTTGCCTTCGTACGCGAGATGCCCAAAATTTGGATTAATAAAAAGATTTTTTTTTAANTACGGGCTCAATTTTAATTTTTGCCTTCGTACGCGAGATGCCCAAAATTTGGATTAATAAAAAGATTTTTTTTTAAACATCGTAACTGAATACTGGCTCCCAGGAGAGGTTTTGTGTGGCTGCAATACTCGTCAGTAAATGAGAATAATTGTCGGCAGAGCATAAATGGTCTCGTGGTTCGTGTGCACAAGCAAGAAAGGATTTTTCTGTAGTGAAGAGGAGTTTAATTTGCCACCAGACAATCTCACGGACAAGTAAATAGGTCCGTGAAAAACATTAGAGCAATTTTAATTGGTACCCACGACACCAAGAGACTGTGGTACGGTAATAATACTGTGTAATTCCCTGTACAGGGAAGTCGTTGGTTTGATAGGTTCTCGGGGTCGGATAATATAAGTTTCTCGCCCTCACTTATGATCTGCTGAATCACATCTGTAAGGATGTCAAGTCAAATAGTTTAATATTGGAAATTAAATTTTTTTCAGAGTAATTTCAAAAAGCAGCGCGTATCTCTCTGTTCCATACTCCATACAGACTGGGATGCAAGGTGTGGATTACCAACTAAATAATTGGAACCACGACTAAATGTAGGTTTTTCAATTCTCTCTCCTTCCTCCAGCATAATTTCAACCGTTCACATTTATGAACAGCCGTCACCCTACCTCAGGAGAATAGATACGGGCCTCGTCCAGTTTTTGACAATGCATCGAACTCTGAAACATGGCTGGCTAGTCAGCACTCGCATAAGCATCTAAGGAGTATAACTCACCCGAGTGAAGGGTAAGAGTGGTGAAAGGTTTTACGTTAGCTGGGTCGCAAAGCCCCGGCGCAGGAGTGTAGAACTCGCGTCGTTCACCACGCATTTCGAACCATAAAACTCGACAACGAGAGGCTAATGACTAACCACTAAGTTAAAACTTTGTCAAGATAAAGAATGAAAACGAAGGTGATGTGGTGCCCCCTGGCTCGTTTTTCATAATGCAAGAATAAGTATTTATAGCTATTCATTTATTTCGTTTCTTGCGGGTTGTAGATGCTCCCCTAGGTGCGGATCGAAATATTCGTTTTGTAAAGAAAAGTGGTCATAGAAGTCCAAGAGTTATATCTTCCTGCTGTTACCACCCCACCCCTTCTCCCCTACGCCAATGAGTTTTACACTTTAAAGTTGTTAAAGATTTTCAGACTTTCAAAACAAACTAAAAGTGAGTCGCCCATATTCACCACTGCAAGAATACTGTTTACATTTGCACTTCTAATTACCATAATCTTATGGGCCTGTTACCGCCCTATGCCGTGTTGACAGTGTTAAAATTAAATAGTGTGCAACATAATACACAGTCCATCCAGCTCATTTGCGTATTTAACACTTTGTGTACTGTCAGTGTAATTTCATTTTGCAGGGAATGTAATGAAAACTGCATACAGGCGGCGTAATATCATGTCGCCAATATCTTAAAGAATGCGGGCGTCTTAATATATCTGCAAACTCTAAATAAATATGTTGAATCCAGGCGATCTAACAGGACGTTGGCTTCATTTCATCACGTCGATTCGTCATTAAATTGTAATTCGTGTCTGTTTGCGACCAAGTCCCTTTTAAAGCGATCAAGATAAACTATATTTGCTTAAAATACTCATTTTTGACATTTCCACCTGTAATTTAACGATGGTGTTTTGTACTTGATGTGGCGGCAACTAAGCTCTAATACTGGGCAATTACATTTGTTGGTATTAGCTGAAATGGTGTCTGATCAGTAATCAGTTCCATGCATNTAAGCTCTAATACTGGGCAATTACATTTGTTGGTATTAGCTGAAATGGTGTCTGATCAGTAATCAGTTCCATGCATTAAAAAATCTGAAAATAAGTATTAGCCGAAGCATGTTTGTTTGTTTTGCAGCTTAAGAACTGAATTAGAGAGAAAATGAAAATAATAATTCTCGTCCTACCCTCCCCCTGACTTAAAAGATACACGTCACTAATGTTACAGTCCCACTGAACCANTAAGCTCTAATACTGGGCAATTACATTTGTTGGTATTAGCTGAAATGGTGTCTGATCAGTAATCAGTTCCATGCATAAAAAAATCTGAAAATAAGTATTAGCCGAAGCATGTTTGTTTGTTTTGCAGCTTAAGAACTGAATTAGAGAGAAAATGTAAATAATAATTCTCGTCCTACCCTCCCCCTGACTTAAAAGATACACGTCACTAATGTTACAGTCCCACTGAACCACTATTATTAGCGTATTCTCCTTGAAAATGTAATTTCATAGATCATTTGAGTGCTTGTATTTGTGTCTGTATTTTCCCCTCTAACTATAATTTAACCACCAAGAAGATAATATCTATGTATACAATGAATTGCACGACTAAATGACTCAACCATCAACGCCCAGCGCAAACCGCAGTACGTAAAAGAATAAATACTTATGAGTGAAAGCACCCACTAAGAAAGGATTATTTCGGAATTAAAACCCTAAGAGGATGAAAATGGGTAAAATGTGTTTCAGAGAACTCCTTAACAGCTTGTGGGCCCAATAATGTATCACTGTACTCTTAGCTTCAAAAGGTAGCATATAAATTCCTATGTCTAAAAATAATTTTAGTATTATTGGAGTTCAATCCCTAAAGGAGTGATAAACCATGTTAAATATGATTAAGAGGATCCCTCAATAGCTCGTTGAACTGAGGTGATATCGTTATTCTCTTAGTTTCAAGATGTAGCCTGTGAAAATGTTAAAAAAACAATTTTATGAATGTTTGAAATTCAACCCGTAAGGCGGTTAAAATGGTTTACTTGTTTAAGAGTACTCCTCAATAGCTTATTAACGTGATGAAATATCGTTACTCCCTTTGTTTTAAAGTTTTCGCCTTTATACATACCTAAATATGAATTAGGACTACTTGAAATTCAACCCCTAAGAGTGTGAAACTGGGTAAAATGTGCCATCGAGGACTCCTCAGTAGCTCATTAGCCCAATAAAATATCGCAATACTGTCTACACATAAATATTGGCTGCGCAAAAGCTTGAAAATTAAATCCCAGGATTTTCCAATATTCAACCCTTAATAAGGCTAAAATGGTTGGACAGTGTTTTCGAGGAATCAACCATAACTCATTAACCCGTCAGAATATCGCTGTTGTCTTTGTTTCTAAATGTTGGCAACATAAATACCTAAAAAAAATGTTACNTGATAAAATGTGTTTTCGATTACATGTTACTTACATTACTTCATTCCCATGTCTGTTAATTTCAAACAAAATATTTTATTAAAACTTATGAAAAGATTAAAGTATGAATACAAACGAAACCTGTTTATTACTGTAATACAAAACGCTTCGTCCCCGTTACAATTACCGACAAAGTTGTCAGAACTTACCAGAATCAGTATTAAAATATCTCATTTTCATAAATTGCTTGATCAGTGTTAATACCTTGCGCTATGTTATTTTCTTTCCTAATTTGATTATATAACAGCGTTTAAATCTTATTTTAAATTGCAGTTAAAAATTTAGTACACCATTTTGAATGTAATGTGAATAAGGATAGAATTTCCATGCCAGGTGTGCAGTAACCAGTCTTTAATGTGGTGTACATAAAGGTATTTCGGTAAATAAAATTATTAGCTGCTTAGGGCAGTACACGTGGATGAAGCCGCAGACAAATTGCTAGTAATTAATAGTTTTGTAAGAATAGAATGCCACTAATGATCGTCATGGCGCAACTTTTTAAAAATCATCTGTATTTAAAATACTGCAGAGGTTGAAATTTCTGAGAACTGAGACTAGATGCATCAATCGGCCATGTAGCAGTACGCGTATGCTACGTTTATGTCAATGTAACGCGCGGTAATTATCTACACATGGTTTTAATCCTTTATCCCGATTCTCACTATATAGAAATTATAGCGCTTGTATTGCATGACATATACTGCTAGTAGCAACGTTCTTAATATATAACTACATACATATATAAAACATTTACAGATCGCACTAATAAGAAAATAATTCATGCATTTTCCTTTACTACACAAAAACCCTTCATCACTGTAGATGTCTGAAAAAGCAAAACTCCTGAATCCCAGATCCATTGTGTGCAGTTATTCCTTGTAAAGCAAATCTGAACATGAAACTGAGAAGAACGAAACTCTCTTCTGGTCAGCAGTGAACGAAGTGTAATACATTGTCATCCTTCATAACATCGCAAATTGTATTTAATATACAAGGAGTTTCATTTCTCCATCCCTGATCCCTTTAACACGTACGAAAACAGGTTTGACCTTGAACGTCAGTTGCAAGTTTTGACGTGCCAGCCTGCTTCCGGAAGTTGGTATCAGTAGCTTATCAGTTTTGGCGGATGTACATCCTGCTGATAATTGAACTTTGCTCTTATGGGTTTTCGCAGAGCTTCCAGTGCGGCAGCGACTATCCTTACTGAGAGCTGCCGCGGAGTTTTGTTAGTAGTATTAAAAGCGTGTTNGCAGTCGTCACTTGCTTCACAAATACATTGTCATCCTTCATAACATCGCAAATTGTATTTAATATACAAGGAGTTTAATTTCTCCATCCCTGATCCCTTTAACACGTACGAAAACAGGTTTGACCTTGAACGTCAGTTGCAAGTTTTGACGTGCCAGCCTGCTTCCGGAAGTTGGTATCAGTAGCTTATCAGTTTTGGCGGATGTACATCCTGTTGATAATTGAACTTTGCTCTTATGGGTTTTCGCTGAGCTTCCAGTGCGGCAGCGACTATCCTTACTGAGAGCTGCCGCGGAGTTTTGTTAGTAGTATGAAAAGCGTGTTCGGGAGCAGTGTGTATATAAAGACTTGTGAAATTCAATTAGTTTTCACAGCTACATGAGGTGAGCACGTTGTCATAAGAGGAAATATGTTTCAAGGCCTGTTTTCAGGAATATTGGCGGTTCTGTCGTGTCTTGCCAACTTCGGTTACTTATAATAAATATTAAAATATCAAAATAATGGCCAGCGACTCAATTTTGAATCTTCTCTAGTAATTTTCTGTCTGAACGATAACCAAAACACAGTTTAGAAATAAAAANTAAAGACTTGTGAAATTCAATTAGTTTTCACAGCTACATGAGGTGAGCACGTTGTCATAAGAGGAAATATGTTTCATGGCCTGTTTTCAGGAATATTGGCGGTTCTGTCGTGTCTTGCCAACTTCGGTTACTTATAATAAATATTAAAATATCAAAATAATGGACAGCGACTCAATTTTGAATCTTCTCTAGTAATTTTCTGTCTGAACGATAACCAAAACACAGTTTAGAAATAAAAANCCAGCGACTCAATTTTGAATCTTCTCTAGTAATTTTCTGTCTGAACGATAACCAAAACACAGTTTAGAAATAAAAACTTCAATCAACATGCTAAGTGTATGTATAGGGAAACATGCAATATATCAACAAATAATAAGCAGGTTACTTAAAATATTTTTACCAAAAATGTATTGCAGTGACACACTTGCTTTTAGGTTATTTCTTCCGCACTCTTGCATACGTTGTTTGTATAGAACTGTCTTGTACATACAATTTTGCCATTGAGTTATGTAACTAAAAACAAGAAGTTACTGATTATAAATAATGAGCCTACTTACCTCTACATGGGCGCAAATATTTTTTTGTGAAGTTCTTAAAGGCTAAGCTGGTACATAGGCCTTGACGTCTCGTTGACAGCCTTTTCGTTAGCGTTAGAACCATAAACGTATTCAATAGCGGTAATACAATTACAAATACACACGTGCCTTTTTCGGGAATCGAACCGAGGAAACCTAGTACCATAAGCTAGCGTGCAATCAATTGCATTACGGATATATGATTCGCAGTATCAACTTCGGATGTAATCAGTCTAATGTTTCAAATGATATGATTTACTAACCTAAAATATTCACAGGGCTGTCGTTGAAAATAAGTNATGTAATCAGTCTAATGTTTCAAATGATATGATTTACTAACCTAAAATATTCACAGGGCTGTCGTTGAAAATAAGTGTGGGAGGCACTTAAAACACCTGAGTTTATATGGCTTACCGTAACGTACTTGTGTGAAAAAGTTGGTGGAAATCGGTTGATTCGTTCCCGAGATATACCATAAGAACTTAATTTTCTTAATTAGAGATATCTTATAACGTTACGTTAAAAGAGGCTCTGTATGCGATGCTTAGNATGTAATCAGTCTAATGTTTCAAATGATATGATTTACTAACCTAAAATATTCACAGGGCTGTCGTTGAAAATAAGTATGGGAGGCACTTAAAACACTTGAGTTAATATGGCTTACCGTAACGTACTTGTGTGAAAAAGTTGGTGGAAATCGGTTTATTCGTTCCCGAGATATAGCATAAGAACTTAATTTTCTTAATTAGAGATATCTTATAACGTTACGTTAAAAGAGGCTCTGTATGCGATGCTTAGCTATAATATTACTGGCATACAAGGTTTGGTTGAATTTTCTTAAATTGTTTAATATATATGACCAACTTATCTAAATTATTTATACCACCAGCGGCCACGGTAGTGTAATGGTTAGAGTGATTGAGTGACTGCGGGAGTGTATATATTTGGGCGGCTTTTAACATCGAGATCTTGAGAGCCGGTGAGGGTGAATCGAAGCAAGTATGGAGCAACGCCATAATAAAGGGGCGGGGGTAACGGGGGATCCCCGAGAAAACCCGGAATATCTGGGAGAGACCCGGCCGGGAATCGAACCCGGTTCACCTTAGTGGGAGGCGAGTAGTTTAACCACTACATCACCGCGACCTCTCTGACAAAGTTAGCGATCGATTGTTTATAAGAGTCTATGGTCAGTCGAGGCCGTATATGATGTGCGCATGCTCGTGAGAAAACGAGCTACTCTTTCACCAAACTATAGTACGTTAGTTTAAATTTCAAAAACACTCATCCTAATGGTATTAGATGTTGGTTTAATTAAACCTATAAAAACACTTCTTCACCCACTATCCTAGGTTAGTTTTGGGGCTCTGTTAAGTTAAAATACCATATTGAAAAATAATAGGCCTGTAATGATGGCAGCCAAAAATGCAGGTGCAGTTGACCTCAGTCGCCCACTTACTTGCCGAGCCGCACAACGGCAAAAAGAGCGCACGGAAACAATTAAATAACTATTTACGTCAGACCAGGAACGTAGCTCCCAAAACACCGGGAATTTTTTAGTTTCTTCTGTATTTTCATTACATTCCTATATCCAGAAACGATATTGACGTTTGTTGAAGTGCAAATTTGAATGCCGCCAATATTTTCTCGCCACCAAAATCGTGAAATGCAGATTTGTAAAGGTCATCATGTTTTATAGCTCTTCAAAGCCAGTGGCACTAAAGGTGAATTAATGAGGCCTTCTGAGTACCCGCAGTAATGTGGCGGGCCTTGCGAATGAAGTAGGGTGATTTGTTAACATTACCGCTTGCAGTCTCGCTTTAACGGCCGCCGCGAAAAATTTATGCATTGTTCAATTGCACCGGAAATTTTTAAGTGGTCCTATTTAAGTTATGATATGCTAGTAAAGATGACAATTGTCTGCATTCATATTACGATTCAAGATTTTAGTTGCCATGATCATCAACGTCACCAGTTACAGTTAAAAATCACTTATAAGGATTACAAGATATATGCGTATGATGTGGAGCAAGAGCGTAATAAATTATCTGTGAATTTCCCATTCACAGTACATTAAAAATATAAATATATATTTTAAGGAGAATATTTTACCTATTGATATCAAGTTTGTTTCTTCATTGAAAGCATAGAATAAAATATACAGGTTGTATCGGCTCTGTCAAAGGCGCACTCCCCATTTCTTGATCCATCCATGTCCCCTCACTGTGTGGGGTGTGGGGAGAGAGAGGGAGGGAGATATATATATATATATATATATATATATATATTCCTGCTACCTTTTAAATTCGGAATAACGTAATGGAAAAAGCAGAAGAGGAGTTCACAGGAGTGAATTAAGGGAATACGACTGCCTCAGGAGGAGGAATACCTAAACATCAAAATTCACTGAAGGTATATAACGGCACCAAACTCTTATTGCTAGGCAGCTAGCTTGCTTTTTTGTCATACATTTGAGAGGCTGAAAAAACAATACCAAAACTGACCACATGGTTACATAAGAAGTTTCTGATATAACTAATGAGCCTACTTTCCCCTACATGGCTGCAAATTATATTTAATTATGTTCTTAAAAGCCTGTATGGTAGGTAGGCCTTGACGTCTCGTTAACAGCAATATCATAAAAGATGGACCCTGAAACATATGCAAGAGTAGTAAGAGAATTACAAACACAGACGTGCCTTACCTGGGACTCGAAACCAGAAAACTTCGTACAATAAGCTAGCGTACAATTGATTGACTTTCGGAGCTTATTTCGGTGCATAAACTTCGTATGTAATCAGTATCATGCTATGAACGGTAATGAAAGAGATAGTACCAAAAGAAAATAATTTTTTATGCCACATCTCAGGGACCAATCAACCGATTTTACCAAATTCTTCACACAAGTAGCGCTGTGGTAGTCCATGGTAACTTATGTGTTTTAAGTAGCTCATGCAGTTATTTTCAAAATATATCAGGTTTTATTAACCTGATACACAGCAGTGGTTTACTAGCGTATCTTGGACCCTCGTGGTAAATTCGACATTCGACTTTTAATGGGTAAGTCCAAAGTGGCATCTGTTAAAGTGCAATCATGGCCGCATTTGGAATTGTGTGGTGCGCTCTTGTTGGCATATCTGCTCAACCATGTCTGTGTGACCTTTAAAGATGACCTTTGTTTGTCCTCCATCATTGCGTGGACTGATACCCAATGTGTCCTGGCATAGATTATTTCGTCTCCACGCCAGTTAAAAACATTTGTGGCCAACAGGGTGAGTGAACTCCAAGAACTTATCCAACCACCCTGGTGGAAACATGTACATTCCGCGGGCAATTCTGCAGATTGTGCCTCACGTGGTCTATTGCTGGCTCAGCTGCTAATTGCTAAGAGACCCCTTGGAGCAACGGACTCAGTATACATCAAGTGTAGTTGCAGCTGATGTGAACCCTGCATTGCTTGAACATAAAATTGTGACAGAGAACACACTAACCCTGCACCAGGATATGGATAACTTGGTAAAATAGTTCAGTCATGTTACTAAGCTCTTGAGAGTCACAGGTTTCCTACTATGCTTTGTACACAATTGTCGTAGTTCGCATGCCACACATCTGAGTGAATTTTACACTAAGAAAAGTTTCACGTGTTGTGTAGATTATATTTAATTACAAAATAAAAAGTATACTTTCTGGAAAAATTAAATTAAATCAAGTTTGTAATGACATTTCTCACAGTTTGTGCTTTAACGATTACGTTCAAAATGACGATAATTTGCACTGAGACACTCCGCTGCTCATGTTATCACTGATCGACGTACGTCTGCCAGTGTGTCTGGAGGTATAGAAACACATACAGCTTCAATGCAGTATTTCATGTCTTCCGGTGTCGTTGGAACCTAATGGTAAACAATACCTCTCGTATGTCCCCAGAAAAAGAAATATAATGATGTTAGATCAGGTTATTGCACTCGATAAAGCTGAAATAGACTACCTCTCCCTACGCACTGACTTGGAATAAACGCTACAGTAAATTTTTAGTAATTAAGGCATTATGAGTAGGGCACTCATCGTTCTGATACCAGATCACTTGACGCGAATTCAGCGTGACATCTTCCAACAATGCAGGCAAGGTATATCGCAGGAAACGCTTATACTTGCGTCCATTCAGTGGCCCTTTAATGAAATATGGGTCAATGATTTGATGTCCGATGATAGTACACCATACATTGACGCACCATTGGCATTGATGTCATTCCTGACGAAACCAGTGAGGGTTTGACCAGTAATGCATGTCGTGCAGATTGACGTTTCCATGTTTTGTAAACGTTGCTTCATCGGTGAACAGTACCGTCTCCATAGACTCTTGACTTTGTTGTAGGACCCACTGGCAATATTCCATTCGCTGTTGAAAGTCATTGCCGTGTATCTCTTCATGCAGTTACACATGATAGGGGTGGTAATGATATCTGTGCAGAATGCGTAGTACACTTGTTTAGCTAATTATAATATTTCGTTCTGTTAAACGAAAATTGGCTTGAGGATTTACTGCAATAGCTGCAAGCACTGCAGCTTCTGCTGCTTAGTTTGTGACGCTCTTGCTTCGAATCCGCTGCAAATGGAGAAAGGCCGCCAGCTCGCGAAGTTTTACAATATTAGTGAAGGTTGAAAGGGATGGATGATGTCGATTAGGAAAATGTTTGACACAAAGCTGTTGTGCTGCTATAACATTTTGATGACATTCTCAATCAATTTAAATCATGTGGATCATTTATTAATTTATGAAACCCATTGTACTTGTCTATGAATAACAGTGACTGTATGTTTTATTATGTATAACAAGACAACTACATCAGTGCAATTTAAACTACCTTATTCTACCTCCAGGAACACCTTGTACGTTCCCTTAACAGGTTTGCGAGTAATTAGCACATCCAGAACTATCACTCTGATGTCCTGCACAGAACTAAATCAGTAAATGTGGTGCTGATTTAAATGTCCATGCGGATGTAAACATGTGCAGACGATGAAAACTTGAGGGAGGGGTGCGTCAGAGTTTATTTCCTATTACGTGTGTCTTTTCTCTGAGGACAGACAAATACGGTAGACAGATATTAGTAGGCATACCAGATAACTTATCCATTGAATTGAAAAACCGATGGGTTTTCATTCTTAAATTTATATTCGTACTTCATATCTTGGTAATTACATACGCAAATAAACAAATGATTATATCACACGATGTCCCCTGCGATGCTATATGATATTTATGTGCTGTATTTTGTACGGCAATATCAGTTGGGATGTTATCGGAGGTGAAAAAGTTAAGTAAACTACCCGATACACGTAGGCTATATTCGTGTAGCATATTTATATATTTACATATACATGCACATATATACGCATACTTTTTATCCCATATATGTATGCATATACATATAATTATTACCTCTAATACAAGGTATTAACTTCACAGATAACGATTAAAGATTCTGCCTAGGACGCCTTTCAAAAAATAAAAAATGTCTTTTTTTTTTAATAATAATGACATTTAATTGCATGCTCGTGAACCGGCTTTTCAAGATTACTTGCGTAATATATTCTAGCTAACAGTGAGTATTCCAGCTTATTATGGACACTTAAACTGTAAGATTACTTACTTTTTAGGAAATATTTAAAGAAATTTTCTTTGAGGAAAACAAGTCCTATATGAATTAGTAAAGATTAGTATATTTATGCCATATTTTAAACCCAAGTAATAAAAAGAAATGATGTCTGTGTGTTTTTTTTAAACAACCCTTGATATTCTTAGGTATATTAACGTACCGGAAGAAATATTAAGCAGGAGGAACATTGATTGTACTGTTAGTGCTTAATTTAATCTGTCCATGTTTAATAAGTATGTATATTATATATAGGGTAAGTGCAGTGCTCAGCCGAATAAAGGAAGGTAAACATTTGCAAGAATACTACAACATAAAAAGGTAACACTTCATTTAGTAAGTAATATACTTAGAAATATTTTTATGACTTTAAATACACGCGTCAAAACTTATCACGATTAACCCGATTTTTTTATCTTACAATAGGTACTTTTTTCTTGATTCTGATTTTCAATACACTGACTCGTTATTTACCTTGGGAAACTGATGTTTACGATTCGTTTATTTCATTACCAGAATGAAAATATTTTAATTCTTATTTATAGTTTCTAAAGAATATAAGTTTTATTACTATACACAGAAATGTGTTTTGGCTGGGTTCGCTCAGTTCATGGTAACATCTTTTGAACTTCTAGGAAAAGGCGTGTATGTTTACAACACAATATTAGCTGAAATCTTGAAATTCAGTCTTTCACACTAACCTAAATTAACACCTCAGAACGACACATACACGTCAGTGGCCAGACCGAGATTCGAACGAGAAACCTCGTGGTCTGAAGGCTCGTGGCAACGAAGATGGCATCCATTCGCTAAAATTTTCATATTTCCTCACTGTTTTAAAATACGTTTGATCACTTCTTGTGCGCATATGCTGTCTGATACAGTTTCGACAAGAATTTCAATCTGACGCTTATGCAGTGTTTTACACATTATTAAAAAAATTTCACTTTTTATTAATTAGACGTTTATTTTAAAATCTAAAGTAGATTTAAATCATTGCGAATGGAGTATATCAACCTACGAAAATGGTATGTTATTATTTTTAAATAGCTACTGAAAGTAACTGGTTTTCAGTAGTGTTGTTTACATCAAAATATTATCAGGTGTCATGAATCCACTGAGCAGTAAGTTCGAAAACGTGTGTGTTTACAAAAGAACTCTACATAATATGTTCGATGCTTTTCAGTCCCCGAAGAACTTTTTAAAACTGTAAAATTAAACAGTTTTAATGGTTGTGGTATAAGTAACGGATGTAGGGGATTCGTTACACTGTACTGATGTCACACATGCCGACTATTTTAAAGGTACAATCATCATGTTAGAGGACAATAAAAACAAGCACCTTCTGGCAAAATGGTTTCCAGTTCGTGCCGGAATATATACTGCCGAACAATGGAAATAGCGCACTACGAAAAAAAAAAAACTATGTGACAACCACGAAACGATTAATATAGCTAGAATATGGACTGGTAACCACATGATCCCTTTTTGGTACGTTTGCATTTGACCGCACGCCCGAAATTGATGACGCAATCACTGACCAGCAGTTGTAGACACTGGTGTGTAGTCGAAGCCCCCGCATTAACGCAAGAAACACCAGACGATACCAAGCAAGCGTGGAGAGTAAAGAAGAATGCCGGTCAGATGCCAAAGTCGTCGCTTTACTTAATTGATGGACATCGAGAGAGGACCTGTAATCGGGCTAAACATCGCGGGGTGGTCGTTTCGCCTTATAGCCCACCATGTGGACATTCAGACTATACTGTCTGATACTGTTCGTAATAGTGGATACGTGAAGGCACTTACACACGGAGGACCAGCTCAAGACGGACGTGGTCGACTACCAGTCGAGAGGATTGACGGATGATTCGCCAGGCACGGAGGGATCACATGGCTCCCTGGTCCACAATACTGGCCAGTGTTGCGGCTCCTGTGTGACCACGAAGCATTTTCCGACGCCTTGCAAAGGTGAATCTGCAATACCTGCGCCCATTATGTGTGCTGCCTTTAACTCTGCAACAACGGTGGCTCCTTTTGCTGTGGTGCCAGGCCAGAGCAACATAGAACGCCACAGACTGGTGATGTGTGGTGTTTGGTGATCAGCGTTGCTTCGTTATGGAGACTGTTGGTCATCATGCCCGGGTGTGGAGGGCCCCTAGTGAACGCCGCAATCCCAATCTCGCTATTGCGCGGCACACTTCCCCCACGGCAGGCTTTATGGTCTGCGGAGCCATAACCTTCGATAGCAGATGCGCTCTCGTCTTGTAATATGGAACATTGACTGCCCAGCAGTATGTGGTTGAGAGTATATGCCCCCATTTGCTTCCATTTCTGGCCAAAATTCCAGGTGCGATATTCTAGAAGGATAACACCTGAACGCACATAGCATTAGTCACCCAGTACTGCCTGTGTCATGTCCGAACATAGCCATGGCCTGTCCGATCCCCTGACATGTCCCCAATCGAGCATGTGTGGGGCCAGTTAAAACGTCAGCTACCGCCGTACCACAGTATCCAGTGTTTTGAACACACCGTTCAAGAATTGAGGGTCTATCTGCCTTAGGACAACATCCGGCATCTGGTCGACTCCATTCCAGACCATTTTGTGGCGTGTATTGCAGTTCGAACGAGTGTAACGCTCTATTGAAGATGACTAGACGGTGTACCGCAGATCCATATATAATTGTCCTGCTGCTCTGTTAATGTGATCATGTATATTACTCGTCTGTATCACTATCTGTATAAAGTTTCATTGCCATCCTATGAATCCTTCTTTGTGCGCTATTTGTATTGTTCGATAGAGTATTACCACAGATAAACACAGAGACGAAATAGCAAGGCGGTTGCTTTCACGTGGACGTACCCATTATTTGATTGGCTGCGCGAGGCTCTGGGGACAGGACTTGTGTGGGAAGAACTGCTGCTCACTGCGAAATATTCCTTATAGACTGGGCTGCCCACTGGCCAGTAAGTTACCAAGCACTGATTGGCTACCGGCATTCCAACATGTTGCTGACTAGTGACTCCATTTTACTGATATGACCGGCTGGAGTTGGCGGGATAAGCGGCTGTTCCAATTCTGTATTATTTAAGTACTTTGTAATATTACAGTATTACATATAACTGATATCCACATATAGAATTTAAAAGTATTTTATTTTTCAGTATTTTATTAGTGGAACTGTTGTAACACAAATGGGCTGCTAAATGTCTTATTACGTATCATTTTACAGTAGTTTCTATCTTTGAAACAGGCTGTAATCACGCCTTACTTCGACTAAATTATACTGAGATGTAGGCAAATTTCGGTTACAAAAATACAAACACATAAAATAAAAACTAAAACAGGCAATACCTTGCTTTAGCTCGGTCGAGCCATTTTACTATATTGTATATCTGAAAGATTGCCAAGTGTTCGAAGTTTGCTACACAATAGTCTAATCTCCAAATTTTCTACGCAGAATAGTGGTTCTTTAAACTGAAACTAACACACACAAGGCGGAATGGTGCAGAGGCCTTCCTAACTACAGTGGGCTCCGAACTATTTAGTGCTCACATTTTGAGTCATACCAATGGGGAGTCTAGAACAATCACAGTAGTCCAGTCTCTTTGCTACGTGTACATGAGTCCTAGGTATAGTAACCACCGAAGACCTCTCACTACAGTTTTGCGCATCTGCAATCTCGACCTGCTATAACCGCAATACACTCTAAAATATAGCTTACGTTACTGTAATCACCACACAGAATTTCCAATTTGAGAAAAGTTAAAAATTATTACTACGTTATGATAACTAGTATTGGCAGAAATGTTGATTAGTATAAAATGGCAGTATTTTCATGTGCTCCATTGTCTATATTAGATTTCAGGTTGTAGGTTGAAACAATGCCGTATAAAAATAGTGATGAAAATGAAGCAGGACAACAACGAAACTGTGTTCACAGGTTGAAAACAGTAAAAGTGAAAAGCTTAAAGTGTACAATGAGGAGAATAAACCCCTTTAACTCATACTACTACACGCCGAGCATTCCAATGAAACAAATCCCGAGACTTTTCAAGTATATGGACGTCGAGATGTTGATTTTTTTTTTTGTAAGTCTTTATGCACTTGACTACCACAGTCCAGTAGGTTGCGGTTTCGATAAATGTGCATTGTACGTGAGAAGAGATGTGAATTAAAGAGTTGTTTTATTTTCAAATGTAGAATATGCAATATGAAAATCCCTGTGAAAACCGAAGAAGTCTGTCAATAAATGGACATAAACACAAGTGCAGTTTGTGAGACTATGTCTGGCGGTGGAAGACATGCACAGCTGGCAGAGATTATGAATGTACCAACTATGTCGGCTAAGACATTTCATAAATATCACGACAAAGTGTTTGATGGGTGGGAGCTACTGCTCGGGATGAGATGAAATTAGCAGCAGCAGAAGAAGCTCGCTTGGCTGTAGTTGCAGCAGTTGTTGACAGAAACGGTGTGCCAGTAATAAAGATCATCGCAGGTGGATGTTGGTCCAAACGTTCGTACAGAAACATACGACTAAAAGTAGGACTGAGTTCATTGTGTGGTGTCTTTATATGTGTTCAGGTGTGTATGTGTATTAATGTCTGCTTATATGTATATGTGCTAGGAATTTGAAAGTACCTACAGATATTTATTTGCACTTTGCACATTTGAATGCACGAGTATTTGCAAATTCATGTACAACTAACTGCATGATTTGAGCTGTTCGTATTGTAGAAGGCCATTAAAATATAACCCCATTATTCAGAATGCCGAATTATAGTACGCGGAGGTTGTTGGTGTGTCATGCAATCACAGCGAAGATTGATGTGGATTAATGGAGTGTGTACATACGTTCAATGTATCTTGTGCATCTTTCCAAAAGTCGACATTTCTTTCTAAACATTATTTTTATTGTATACCGTATAAATAGTTCACAAAAAATTTTAAGAATGATGCAGCGCAAGTGTTGGTGGAGGATAAATAAGATCATTAAATTTTAACTATCGGAAAGCAGTTTTTTAGTGATGAATTTTTGCACGCTGTAGAAAAACTGAAAATTTGCCTGACAATAGGAAGGTGAATTTCGCAAACTTCTAACAGGAAAATCTTTTTTTCTCTCGTACAAAAGCCAAATTCAAAATACAATGCAGTAAAATTCTTATAATGGACAACAAACTACCCCATATATACGTGGAAATATTTCCGTGAACCACTATTTGAAATTCCTTAGTGCTATTATCTATTATCTTTTTGTTTTGATCTATGGTAATTCTGTAGCAAAATGAATCACTACAATACATTAGTTATTACCTATTCTTCTAACTAACTATTAAATAAATAAACAGTATTTATAAGTACTGCGGCTTATGCCTTTAGGATGTTTTAACTTAATGCAAACTGGAGATGTTGGGATACACCATTGTCGGCTTCTTTACTTATTGCAAGCAACAGTTCTCTCTAATATTCTGTTTACTGGAGTCACATTTTTTAGTTATGTTTAATTTGTTATAGGATTTCTTTACAAAATCTGTGGCACACTTATTTTGTTCCTCCTCTAAGCATTTACTTAGCAACATGTTTCAATTTAATTGTTTAAATATTAGACATTAGTGAAACCAATGTATTTTCGTATTAGTTTTAAGTTAGATTTTTGTTTGGAAAAATATTTTAAGATATCAACAGAGGTTAACAGCATTAAATACGGGCCCGGAGCCCAACTAAAACATAAACACAGTATCCTACCGCCGGCTGAATTATTTGAACAAAATCTGTGGTGTCGCATTTTTGTTGTAAACCCACTATAAGGGTTAGGGGAACTTCGGTTCCTGACCTCGTGACAGCACGGCCATCCGGGGGCTTGTGAGAGATTGGCGGTGCCATGTTTATGTTGTTGGATGGACTCCTTGAATGTTGACACATTTCAATGCAAAGTATTGTGCCACATCTATAATATGTAATCAAAGTGAAAGTTTTTCTCCCCCACCCAACCCCCCAGTCAAAATCAAACCTACACACACACACACACACACACGAGACATCAAATTTTTAATACTCACATTTTTGGGTTTATAGAATGAAATGTTTTTCGCTTGCATCGCATATTATTTTTTGTGAAATTCTCAAGATTAAAAAACTTTACGCTTGTGGAATATCTATTAATAATATATATATGACTTTTATAATGGGTACGTGCATGTACGAACACATGTACACACACAGTGGAATGTAAACATTGCATGTAAACATTGCCATGTGACTGCCACATGGCAATGTTTGTTTACCTTTGGCGGAAGGATACGAAATGGGCTTCAAAGTAGATCTTTAGCAGGGCTTCAAGAAAGTCTCTTCTAGTCGTGAACCGACTATACACGCATTTCTGGCATCCGGCACAACAAAAAGAAGTGACTCCCACCGAACATGTCACAGTGCGTCTCAAAATACAAAACGGTAGCCACACTGGAATAAACTTTGTAATAGCCACAAGGTTTTGGTATTCACCTTGCCTAACTTTTTTGAGCCGGATACATTTTTTTTTTTTTTGGCAACAACGAAATAAATTTTTGTAGCCAAAACATTATAGCGGTGAAACAAAAAAATGTTGTGTTCACCAGAAAAAAATTTGGCAGGGCGAAGACCAACAAAACGGTTTGCAGCCGCCTCAGCACATTTTCTTCAGTGCAGGTACCGGTGCTTATAGGATTCTGTGATACCCGCAGCACTTAGCCTGTACAAATAGAGGATGAGTCCTTAATGTTTTCTAACCTGGCGTGAGTGGAATCCTTAGGACAAATAAATAGAGAAACATATACGTCATAGTGCCTAAAGTGATTACTGAGGGTGGTAGACGCCCTGGAACGTTGCGACTGGAAATATGTTATGCAACTATAAATTGGAAACAGCTTGCGATTAGGCAACGTAAATTGGGACAAACGCAGACGTTTATAAGGCAGGTTACCACACAAAACGGCGTTACGGAGAGTACACCCCTTCATACATTAAATAGAGGTAGGCACCCTCTAATTGCTTTAAACTTCTTAACCCAGCGCTTGAAGCAATGTTATATGATATGTTGATAATCTGCATGCAAAAAGCAATTAAAAAATCACCTAAACGTTAACGTGGAAATCACATATTTAATTAGACGGTGAAAGACATACCAACTTACAGCCTGGTTCATGTTCCTGTCCTGATGCAGGTTAATTACCCGTTAGTAAATGGTGGTCATGTGAGGTGGTTGAAAAATAACTAACACTGGTTTCCAGTATAAGTGCTTTATTTGTAATGTGAAGAGTTTGCATTGCTACACCACATGCTCGAAGGAGTGAGCCACCCATCTCCATACATGCATGAATGCGACGCTCATATGACTGACGCACATGCTGCAACATACTGGGATTAGCCTGCACGGTACGGCATGCATCTTGAATATCTTGCCAGAGATCCTCCACATTATCCACGTCAGTTGCATACACCTATGCCTTCAAGTGACTCCTTAAGTAAAAGTCGACTGGGTTTAGGTCAGGTGATCTGGGTGGCCAACCCACTGGCACACCTCTGCTAATCCATCGCGCTGGGTAGAGCGCACCCATGTACTTCCTTGCTGTGCTACTAAAGTGTGCTGGTGCACCATCGTGCATGTACCACATGTCATCTCGTAGATTCAGAGGTACATCTTCAAGTAGTTGTAGTAGGTCGTAGTCCAAGAAGCGCCGATAAAAAGCCGTGAGGGAAGGAAATGTGCCCCAATTAACATCCCATTGATAATCATCGCCCAAATAAGCAGAGGAAAAAGGCGTTGGAACTATGATTCCCGACTATATATGGGTTGATGTGTGCCCACACATGCTCATTGTGGAAGTTGAAGACTCCTTGCCTCGTGAAGGATGCTCCGTCGGTGAATTTTACAGTGCCTTAGAAACCTTGGGCTCGCCTAATTTGGCCTTGGAACCACTCACAATACTGTAAACGGTCAGGCCTGTCAGGGGGGAGAAGTACCTGCACTGGCTGGTAGTGATATGCGTTCAATCTGTCTCAGCGTAAAATGCGACATACTGTAGACTGTGATGCGTTGAGTACATTAGCGATTCCTCGAGTGCTGGCATGTGGGTTAACATCAACATAGTCCAATACACCGCGCTCGATGTCTAGCCGTGGTCGGCCAACATCGTGTAACTTGCGCGTACATTTCGTTTTTGTTGAAAATTAAAATGTACTGAAGAGAATGCACGTGCATGTGGTAAAAGTCGAGCTGGAAACTTTTCGGCGTTTCGACGACGTGCAATTGATGCATTACACATAATTTCAATAAAAGTGAGATGCATGTCCGTCAGATATACATAATTCCACTCCAATACACACGTTGTGGAGAACTGTCTGAGTGAAATCTACCAACGCAATGGCTAACAGGCAGGCAACCTCGTCGCCACTCGGTACGATAACAGGAACCAATGCAATGGGGCACTTTCCCGCAGCAACTTCTCAGCCGTCCACAACATAATCTATCTGGATATGACACACATTTATTTGTAAAGGAGCTTGGCATCGATGAAAATAAAATTGACCTAATTCCCAATAATGAGAAAAAATATATTTATTTCACTAAACATGTATGTGAGGGCGTAAATCTAAGATTTATTGACTAATTTAAATTTATGGCTAGCAGCATCGATTAGCTCTCTAGAAATCTTTCCAGAGGTAAATTCCGGGAAACCAGTAAGCATTATTCCAATGAACTTCTAGATCTTGTTATAAGGAAAGGCGTTTTACCCATATGACTACAGGGATAGTGTTGGCTTATTAGCACCACATTGCAAATAGTTGTAGCCTGAATTGGATTATTAAAATCAACTGTAAGTTTCAGATTAGTTCAATCCTTTACAATAGAGGTTTTTCTGTAAGAACAATCAATAACATACAATGGTTTCCTAGAAACAAATGCATCAGGGTTATAATATAGTACATTGTTACGGTCAGGAGTATCTAACTTGGTCTTTGCATTTCTAAAACCATTGTAGGCAATTTACATCTTATCGAAAATTTTATCCTCGATATCCAGGTTCCAATTTTCTTTAGGGAACACTTCATTCCTTCCATTCTCAATAGAAATATTTTTAACATGACAATGGTCAAAAATTGAACCATGTTTTTCTTGATCAACATTTTCTTTTCTGTTAAGCTGAAAGCCAACAATGACAAAGTCAGGCATATCGAATTGGATTCAATTGAACTGATCCTTTAGATCAAACTGGAATGAGTTTGCACTATTAGGTACAGGTTTTTAAAGGCATTGCCAATAATTGAAACCTATGGGAATTTTGTGTAGTTTGTGTAGTTTTACTTTAATTTCGTCTCCATAATTAGGCTCGTATTCAACAATTGGCCACAGGATTTCTATTTTCTCAATAACAATTTTACCAGCATCTGGGATAATATCAGCAGATCGATCTACTGGTGTTTTAGGCTTTCTGTAAATAGAAACATCATCATTAGAATTACGAATTAATGCAATCTTGTACACGCCTTTCCATAATATTTCATTACAATCCCTCATAAACTCAAACAAATATCTTAATGGATAGACAATTTCAGTATATTCATCTGCCTTAAAAGACTTCCCTTTTTCTACCCCTGCTAGTTGCAAGTACGATTATTCCGATTCTGAGCTAAGCAATGCATGCATCATAGTCGAAGTGATGCCAGCCAGGTTTGTCAATACTTTCAATTATATTGCCATGCTTAGAGATTTCTATTCTTGAGAACTGGAATGGGAAGAAATTCACACAAAGGTCAATAGTTGAAGGTTTTTCATAACCTGCATTTGCATCTCTTTTAGTTAGCTTATACTGTTGGTACACATAAGCCTCATTCGGATGGTTAAATGCATCGCCAACAAGAATATCAAACTCGATGTGCTTGTTGTATTCATTTAAATTGTTTTTTGTCTGGTCATTTTGGTGGAAATGACTGACGTTCATAGCATTCCATTTTCGCATACTCATTTATTATATTTTAAAAAAAATACTTTTTTTTTAAACAACTGCACTTTTCTTATCGACCCAAGAATTATGACTACTATCAAAACCCAGCCATTTAACAAGCAACTTATTTACTTTCCTTTGTAAAACTTTCTCTACTTAGTTGTATTGATCATGCTTAGTTTTTAGCAGCTCTGGTTCATAAAATATATCCTTGATGGACTCACTTTTCAAATCTTTTATTCTGTATGTTAAGGGGTGAGCGTACAATACATCATATACCTTAAATACTTCAGTAGACCAATTTGGCATTCACCCCTTTTCAAACAAACTTTTACTTTTACTTATACGAACTTTACCTCCTATAGCAAACCTTGCTTTATCCATTTTTCTTTCTCCACCATACATGTTGATCAAAATAGACCTTTCATTATTTGCACTTACATTGGCAGGCTTCATCCCGATTGTGCTGTGAACAGTGTTATTGTATTCACTTATTAATTTAGGCAATACACTGAGGCGACAAAAGTCATGGGATACCTCCTAATATCGTGTCGGACCTCTTTTTGCCTGGCGAAGTGCAGAAACTCGACGTGGCATGGACTCAACAAGTCGTAGGAAGTCCCCGGCAGAAATATTGAGCCATGCTGCCTCTATAGACGTCCATAATTGCGAAAGTGTTGCCGGTGCAGGAGTTTGTGCACGAACTGACTTCTCGATTATGTCCCATACATTTTCAATGGGATTCATGTCGGGCAATCTTGGTGGTCAAATCATTCGCTGAAATTGTCCAGAATGTTCTTCAAACCAATCGCGAACAGTTGTGGCCCGGTGACATGGCGCATTGTCATCCATAAAAATGCCATCGTTCTTTGGGTACATGAAGTCCATGAATGGCTGCAAGTGGTCTCCAAGTAGCTAAACATAACCCTTTCCAGTCAAAGATCTGTTCAGTTGGACCAGAGGACCCAGTCCATTCCATGTAAAAACAGCCCACACCATTATGGAGCCACCACCAGCTTGCACAGTTCCTTGTTGACACCTTGGGTCCATGGATTCGTGGGCTCTGCACCACACTCGAACCCTACCATCAGTTCTTACCAACTAAAAACCGGGACTCCTCTGACCAAGCCACGGTTTTCCAGTCGTCTAGGGTCCAACCGATATGGTCACGAGCCCAGGAGAGGCGCTGCAGGCGATGTCATGCTGTTAGTTAAGGCACTCGAGTCGGTCTTCTGCTGGCATAGCCCAGTACAGCCAAAGTTCGCCGCACTGTCCTAACGGACACGTCTGTCGTACGTCCCACATTGATTCCTGAAGTTATTTCACGCAGTGATGCTTTTCTGTAAACACTGACCATTCTGCGCACACGTCGTTGGTCTCGGTCATTAAGTGCAGGTGGTCGGCCACTGCGTTGTCCATGGTGGGAGGTTATGCCTGAAATTAGGTATTCTCGGCACACTCTTGACACTGTGTATCTCGGAATGTTGAATTCCCTAACCATTTCCGAAATGGAATGTCCCATGTGTCTAGCTCCAACTACCATTCCGCGTCCAAAGTCTGTTAATTCCTGTCGTGCAGCCATAATCACGTCAGAAACCTTTTCACTTTGTCACGTCAGTGTATATCCACCCATTTATAGCTTCCCTGCACAGTAAATTTCTTCCACATTTCCTCCTTCAATGTTCTATTAAATCTTTCTAAAACACTGGCTGTCTTTCCGCTGTATGTTGAATAGTGGGTTATGTTGTTATTGACCATTAATGTCTTAAAACAGTTATTGTAAAATTCTTTCCCTTCGTCTGTTTGTAAATGCATAGAACTGCGGCCGTTCAAAATAGTTTTAAATGCTAAAGTAACATTTTCACCTGTTTTATCTTTGACAGGTATTGTCCATGCATACTTGGAAAAAACATCAATCACAGTCAGCATATACTTAAACCCCTTGTTAAGTCTGTGTATACCTTTTAATGACCCAGAGTCCATCTCAACCAAGTCAGCCTGCCAGAGATCGTCGATGCCGAAAGATAGAACNGGTCGTCGATGTCAAAAGATATAACAGGCTTCATGGGGAAATTTTTTCGCATTGGTTTATTAATTTAATTTTCAATATCATATTTTATACTCCCGCCAGTGAGCATTGACTTATTGGTACCACAACATCTACAAACACATTTAATTCTTGCATTATTTGTATGTTCATATGAAACCATATCACTTAGTGTACACTTCCTAAACTTGAGAAAGTACAGATTTAAGTTATCTATTTTCAATATATATATATAATAATAAATTATTCCAGAAGAACAAGCTAAAATGAATATAGAGATAAGAAAGCCACTAATTGAAAAGTTTAAAGCCTTCTCGAAACTACACAAAGAAGAGTATGATAAAAATAAAAGACAGGAGCAACCTTTGATAGACGCGATAGAGGACTTGGGACAAAAAGTTGAGCATGTAACAAACGAGAATAAGAACTCAATCAAGGAACTTGATCCATTTGCTGTAAAGAATTGGTACTACCCACGGACGCCTACGGAAACTTAATTTGAGAGGAAACTGTTTGGTAAAGCAGACACCGGTGACGATGGCATTGAACGCTATGACGATGGCGTTGGTTGAGTTGTTGGAGCATTCGAAAAACGATATTGTACCGTTAACTATAGAACAACATTTATTGGAGAGAAAGGGAATGAATTCTTAAATAACTGTGATTACCATGTTTTTGGACTAAGGCCTGAAGAAATCAAAAGGTATATTGGCGATAGCGAAGTAATATTAAACAATGATCGACTTACTGTGAAAGATCAAACATGCATTGGAACTGATGGTTTGCTGAAATTGCTAACTCGTAAGGATGTATCAGAAAGTGACCACACTGCAACCGACTATGAAAACTATAGTCATATCCTAACAGATACAAATGCAGTTTTTCAAAAGAATGACTCCTACTTATTTTTATATTAAAGAAAGAGGTATTTTAAGTTGGAAGTACTCATATAATAACTTCAATGGTTATTTAAACCATTAAAGTTTAATATTAATAAAAAAACTACAGAATATAGGTCAGGCTCGTTGATAAATGCTATTGCATCGTGTACCTGACTTCAACACACAGCTCGCATTCTGTTGGTGTAGAAACAGGTTTTCCTCATACGGACTCGCCATATGCAACTGCCGCGCTATCGGTGACGTAAAATGTGAAACAGGATATGGTCGAGGTCGATGTATCTGTGCTCTAGACATGATTAATTAAACCATTCAACACGACTTGTTGTATCAATTGTATGAACAACCTCGCCTAGCGTATTGCCAGTTTAGCTCAGTGGTAAGATGTCCGACTCTTAATGCAACGATCGTGGGTTCAAATCCCGGGCTGAGCGGATAAATTTACAGTGTGGGTGTGAAGGCGCCCGCATCCACACCTTGTGTTTATAAACCGAGCCGTTCAAAATTTGTGCTAGTAAAATTAATGCTCTCACTCTTAGCAGATGTCTAGGAGTAGCAGATGCAAATATATGGTACATCTTAAAGCAAGGCAAAAATACTCTCTATAGTATTTAGTATTGTATCATTCAGATAGCTGGGTAATCTCAGATGGTGAAGGCGCTACACCGTCTGAGAGGGGTTTACTAGAAATTTAAAAAAACTCCTCCACCTCACCACATAAATAAAAAAAAGGGCGGCCAAGGGGTGAGGTGGGGGAGTTCTCCGAAAAAATTGAGTTTTGTTAGCATCAAATTAAACTGTAATAATATTTTATAAAAGAGGGTTGCTGGCGAGTCATAAAGTGGACCGTACACCTTTTCCAATTTTTTCTCGTTATACAATAAAGATGGATATTATTTCTACAGAAAGTGCAATGAAAGATTTAGAAAAATAATTACGTGTTTCATATACTTTCGTATGTCGAATTTGGAGGTGCATATCAAAACTTTTAATTAGACTATTTTGTAGCACCTTTTCGAAGTCAGAGCGGTATTTGTGTTTTAATGGTTTTATAATCATTAAAACTTTATAGAGATATGAATGCAAATGAAAATAAACTGATGTCTAACTATACAAATACATGCATTTACTCTTTTACAAACAGAATAGAATGCCTTTGTGTTTCACCACATTTTTCCATTCCTTTATACACAAAACTTGTGCCTCCCCGATTAACATCACTTAACACTTTTGTACTGAAAATCTGTACATATCTGTCTGGTAAGGTCGCCTTAAAATTTCCTGAAGTAACTACCACTTTGAGACCGTATTTGGTTTCTTTTAACTACCACTTTGAGACCGTATTTGGTTTCTTTTATTTCAGCGTAGTTTATTGGGTAGGACTGCTCTATTGTGAGATCGGAAAGTTTCATAAAATGGCAGGTGCTGTTTAATGAATTTAGCAACTGATCCATGTTTTGTTCTTTGTTATACATTTCCATTTCTTTAAATAATAAAAAAGTCTCGCTAATAATTCTTTTTGCGCTGCGCTCATATAAACATTTTCTATTTATGGTTCTTTTTAATCCATTAGTTTTTAAAAGTGGGTTGAAGATGGAGGGCTATTTTATAATCGATTAATTTTTAAAAGTGGTTTGGAAATGGATGGCTATTTTTAATTCATTAGTTTTTAAAAGTGGATTGAAAACGGATGGCTATTTTTAGTCCATTAGTTTTTAAAAGTGGTTTGAAAATAGATCGGTATTTTTAACCCATCCATTTTATGTATTTAGCTTTTAAAAGAGGTTTTAAAATGTAGGATTATTTTTAATTCATTAGTTTTTAAAAGATGTTTGAAAATGTATGAGTATTTTTAATCTATTAGTCTTTAAAATTGATTTAAAAATTTATGATTATTTTCAATCTGTTAGTTTTTAGAATTTGTTTGAAAATGTGTAAGTATTTTTAATCCATTAGTTTATAAAAGTGTGTTGAAAATGTATGGTTAAAATCTATGGTGGACCAGTAGCTGGGCTCGCATCGGCATTTTATATCTACTCATACTCTATATGACTTTAAAACTTCCAATTCAGTTTTAGAAGTTTAAAACAAAAAACATTTTAGGGTGCATGAACCTGTTGACTTAGGATTAAGTATCAGTTCACACGTCATGCACGACAGTGGTACAGGCTGCTGTCCAACGTAACATGTGATTACTGCATGAACGGTTGGGATTAGCAGATACTACCAAGGCGAAGTCTTTTATTACATTTTGCATGCTGATTACTAACCTGTCATGTCACATTGCTTCAAGTGCAGGGTTGCAAAGTTCTAAGCAATTGGAGGGTGCCAACCCCTATTAATATATGAAGGGGTGTACTCTCCATAACACCGTTTTGTGTGGTAACTTACCTTGACTGTTTGCCAATTTTCGTTTTTAAATCACCAGTTGTTTCCAATGTACCGTTGCATAGCATATTTACGGTCGTAAAGTTCCAGGGCGTCTACCTCCCTTAGAAATCTCTTTAGGCCCTATACCATGTATATGTTTGCCTATTTATTTGTCCTAAGGTTAGCATACAATAACGACTCATCCTCTATACATTTACTTCAAAAAGAGGACTCCTGGCTGGGTCCCGTTTCTCGACCAGCGCCTACAATTCTTGTACAGTACGACACAAAAACTCCATCGGCCCCAAGAAGGTTCAATTTAGTTGGATGTTTCGCCAGAATATGTGCGATTTTAAAACAGCCGGAGACAAACACTGGCAAAATACTCACGTGGTATCACAAAAAACAACACATTTGCTTGGATAGACACACCTGAATAAATAAAGCTTTTACATTGTATCTCGGTAACTACATAAACTATTCCCACCCAATGTAGCACACAAACAGTGCTACGGCAGTCCACCTGAACATAACTGGATTTTGCGTTTAATACATAAATATTTCTGTTATTTTTTAAAATATTTTCTGTAAGTATTTTACATTTACAGAACCTGTAGACCTATTGCAGCTACACTTGTATTTTGCATAACGTATTGCCAGCAGTAACTGTTCTAATTTATATCCTCATTAAGTTCAACATTTTCTAAAGTAGCGTTACCTGAAAAATAACATTTTCATTTCATATATACTCATTGTATTCTCACCAAATTTGGCATAAAAGTATTGCTATGAGAGACCACCTATAATTGCATTATTTAAGATTTTCACTAATTTATTTTCAGAATGGCGATATTATAAATACCGTATGAACGTTATACATCGAACAATTATATAAATTGTAACCAAACTTGGTTTGCTCTCAAAATTTCAAGCACTGAATAAGATAATTCATTCCCTCCTTGTCCGCCATTTTGTAAGAAATTGTTTCTGAATAAATGTAGCTTTTGCAACATATCTCGATGACTACTCAACTGATTTCCGCCAATCATGCATAAAAGTAGTTTTAAAGAAGGCCACTTAATTATATACTATTAATGATTCAGAAACTTATTTACAAGATGGGAGGATTTTAAATATTTCACGTTATTTTGCCATGTCTAGCAAAACACTGTCTCTATTTTAACTAAACTTGGTAAGCTGACAACACATATTGGAAACATTAAATACGCTTTTTCGGAACCTCTTTTGCATTCTATTTTTAAAAAATATCACCTGGAACATAAAGTTGTTGTATCATGTCTCAAAAATTGTTAGTAAAAATCGTTTTCAATTTTTACGTTCAAATACAAAGTACTTTATTTTCGAAACTTCTGTCTTATGTGCTGTCTTCGTGTAAGGGGAAATCAGTTTAAAACTACATATTATAAAATAACACACCAGGTGTTTTAAATTTCTGCGCACGAAAACTGAGCAAGATATTGGGGCGATAGAGAGAAAGGGTGGCAGTGCTGGCACTCCGAAGATGGCGTCTATCTAGGTGAAGCGTAAAAGAAAGAAGGAAAGATAAGATTTGGAATTGATAATTCCATTGTATAGTTGTTCGTGTTAACATTTATTTAAACATTTTTTTAAAGAAGGACTTTTAATTTGTTAAAGCATCTTTAAGTTATTTAATGTTTTTAAAAATAAGTCATTAAGTTGCAAATGTGCAATTTATGAGAAGAGTATAAACTGGTCCTGGAAATTGGGGAAAATGATATGCCAAGAATGAGGGCAAAATGACAGCAATTTTACCCTTACTTTCGTACAGATGTTGTTCATGTCGTAAAATATATTATTTTTTATATTATTTAATTTAGTATATTTTATCAGGCATAATCAAACAATTACAAAATTAATTATTTTTGAAGTCTAGTGAATACTGTTTATTAACATACGAATATACATTTTATCCTTTAAAAAATGCTTATAAAAACAGAATAGTTAAAAATGTATAAACATATATTACAAGCATATTTCTGTTAACTTGCATTGAATAACGTTATAAGAAAGAGCTCTATTGGCACAAACTAAGATTTTCAAAATTATATTTTAAACAAAAATTATAGAAAAAAAATAGTATATACTTGCACCCGTAACGATCTCTCTTAAGACACTTATGGATCTGCAGATGAAGATGATATTAAAAATTAGGAGTCACATCAAAGGGAATCATCAAAAATCATCAACCTCAAACATTNCTGTTGCTACGTTTTCACCTCTTCCTCGGGCAATTACAAATAAACAAAAGTGAAACGCAAGGAAAATGAAACCGTGCAACTACAGTTTTAACCACAAGTCCCTATCTTCAGGAGTTGCTGAAAAAAGTAGAATATAAGAAAGTAACTGAACAGCGGAAATCAGCCCGGAAAGTTCGAAAGGAACTTAAGATGGATAAGGAAATTAGCTACGAAGAAGAGCATTTTGGAGATTGTGCTGACGATGACTGTCTCTGTCTATACTGCAACTAGATATTTTTCTGAGTCTAGACCTAAGGAAACTTGGATGCAGTGTGGTCAGTGTAAAGATTGGACACACGGCAAATGTGCTGTACTTCCTGGGAAAGCAAAACCTTATGTGTATGTGAAATTTGCTGTACGAATCACAAATTAGTGGTTAACCAAACATGACTTAATAAGATGTAAAGTGATTCAATAATTTTACAATAAAAATATTTATCTCCTAAAGGTAAAATATTATTCATAAATTTACACTGATATAAGCCTAAAATGACAGTGGTAACATACACTGGAGAGCAAAAAAACTGGTATAGGTGTGCGTATGCAAATAACAGAGGTATAGAACCAATCAGAGTAACGCGATGCGGTCGGCAGTGCCTATATAAGACAACAAGCGTCTGGAAAAGTTGCTAGATCGGTTACTGCTGCTACAATGGTAGGTTATCAAGATTTAAGTGAGTTTGAACGTAGTGTTATAGTCGGCGCACGAGAGATGGGACATAGCGTCTCCGAGGTAGAGATAAAATTTTGATTTTCGCGTACTACCATTTCACGAGTGTACCGTGAATATCAGGAATCCGGTAAAACATAAAATCTTCGACATCGCTGCGGCCGGATAAAGATCGTGAACGAACGGGACAAACGACGACTGACGAGAATCATTAAACGTGACAGACGTGCAACCCTTTCTCAAATTGACGCAGATTTCAATGCTGGGGATCAACAAGTGCCAGTGTGCGAACTATTCAACGGACCATGATTGATATGGGCTTTCGGAGCGAAGGCCCACTCGTGTACCGTTGTTGACTGCACGACACAAAGCTTTACGCCTCGCCTGGGCCCGCCTACACCGCCATTGGACTGTTGATGACTGGAAACACATTGCCTGGTCTGAAGAGTCTCGTTTCCAATTGTATTGGATGGATAGACGTGTACGGGTATGGAGACATCCTCACGAATCCATGGACCCTACATGTCAATAGGGGACTCTTCAAGCTGGTGGAGGTGGAGGGTCTGTCATGGTATGGGGCGTGTGCAGTTGGCGTGAAATGAGACCTCTGATACGTCAAGATATGACTCTGACAGGTGACAGATACGTTAGCATCCTGTCCGATCGCCTGCACCCATTCATGTCCATTGTGCATTCCGACGGACGTAGACAATTTCAGCAGGACAATGCTACACCCCACACGTTGAGAGTTGCTACCGAGTGGCTCCAGGAACACTCTTCAGACTTTAGACACTTCCATTGGCCACCTAAATCACCAGACATGAACATTATTGAGCATATCTGGGATGCCTTGCAACGTGCTGTTCAGAAGAGATCTCCACCGCCTCGCACTCCTATGGATTTGTGGACTGCCCTGCAGGATTCATGGTGTGAATTGCCTCCTGTATACCTTCAGATATTAGTCGAGTCCATACCACGTCATCTTGCGGCACTTCTGCTTGCTCGAGGGGGCACTACATGATATTAGGCATGTGTACCTTTTTTTTTTTGCTCTTCAGTGTATTTTTTTACTACCTGTAAGATTGGAATAATATTTTTTAACTTTGTCTGTACAAAATAACAATGTAAAGGATTAAACTTTATCTGTATGTAGAAATTATTGTTTATTATACGTTTCGTTCTTAATTATGGGCAGAAAATAAAATGATGTGTCATTTCAGCCCGGTCTCTACTATACATTATAGCTCTGTAATAATGGAGTCTATTTGAACCCAACTTGGTATGCGGAGAAACCTCAATGTTTTCAATACATAAATTAATCAATAATCTCTTCATTTTCCCAAAATAAAAATTTTTATCCAAAATTAAAACTCAAATATCATATATGTTTATTTTCATGAAATTCCTGCCACATTTTGCAAGCAAGCTGTATTATGGAAAGCCGCATAAAATATTTATAAAACGATCTTTTGTTTTGAAAGAGGACTTGTAGTGACTAGTGTTTTATGTCATATATCTAGTACCACCAAAGCGATTTTACATGAAACGTAGGGCTGTGTCCCGAAGTTCTTATTGCAAACACTAAATACATTAAGTAATAGTTTTAATTCCCTGCTATCAAATGAAGTACTGCCAATAAAAAATTGTTGGTATATGCTCACATTGTATCTTAGGAACCACTCAATTTATTATCATCAATTCCACGCCCCAAAGAAGGTTTTGCACAACCTGGATTATTGAATTACTCGGTTTATCACGGTCCAAGAGAAAGTATGAGATGCAAACACACACTGTCAGTACAGAATACCAGGTCTGTCATTCCGATGTATCTTTGTAATGCCCCTACTGTACCAGATAACATCTTTCATAAGCAGAGAATTCACCTATCATACATATTTTTTTGAGGCGTGTCTGTTGGAAAATTTCTTCTGGTTAGAAAACGTATTTGTTCTTCCTTATACAAGCCTCTGAAAAACTCGCCAAAATTACTTGCATTATACGTGCTGAGGAAAATAGGCTAATTTGTTATGTCGGAAACTACTCGTTCATGTTAAGGTATTTTTATCATTGTGCATTTTTACATACAGTACCGGAAATAAATAATATTTCTGTATTTACCGTTTTGTACTAGCGTTTTTGGCTTTGATCTACAGCCATAGGTGTATGACTGCCATGGCTTTGTGTACATAATTCAAGGTTAAACTAAAAAATACTAAAATCCACATTTGGAAAAACATAAATCAGCAGTAGCATACATTTTTTCGAAAGTTCTGACTGGAGTACCCAAAGTAAAGGCAAAGAAATATGAAAATTACTGCTGGGTCTTAACATTTTATTATATTTTTTTTGTAGTCTTAAAAATATTTCTTCGTGTTTTAAAACACTGGATTATTATTGCAATCAGCTTAATATTGGCAAATCCACCCATCTAATTATTTCACAATATATTTTCATTAGGACATGTATGCATCCATTAAATGTGTGTGAATGTTAGTTTTTATTTATTTATTTATTTTGTGAAACGATACAGAATGGACTGACAGAAAAAAAACCAAGTAAGTCTACAAATTGTCTAATAAGCCGTGAAAAATCGCATGAAAACGCATGCAAACTATTGTAGTATAATAGCAAATAAAATTTGAAGTGAAGTTATAGCAAAAGTGTTTTCTACCTGAAACTCTTCTTTTCTTATGCAGTTGGAATATTTAGACATTATCTATTTGTATTGTGTGCTGGAAGAAAATGTCATTAGTAATTCAATTTATTCTCTATATTTTGTTTAATATAAATAAAAACCAAATAATACATTAATTGCAAGACTGTTGTCATAACTTAATGCCGAAGGCACATTAAAAAATATATCTAAAGGAAAACTTTTTTTGAGTTGGTCAGAGTGGTGCATTTTAAAACCAGCTTAGTAATTCTTAAATGAAAATGTACGAGCGTAATATATATTAACAATAAGAAATAACCCACGAACATTTAGGCCTTAAATTTAGTTCACATTTCGAAATACCTTTAACGTACGTTTTCCGAAACATTACACGATGATAACCACAGCGGATGGACGTTTGATAAATAAATTTCAGTACATTTTCGTCATGAAAACTTAAAAAGGAAGGGAGTGAGATATTTCAAACTAACAAAGAAAATGTTAAACTTTTTTTAAAATTTTATTAAATTCTTTATAATTTTTGAATTTTTATATATATTTTTTTTTAATTTTCAAGGTTAAGGTCATTTAGGTTAAAGTTAACGGTCAAAGTCAAGGACACCGACCGCCAGCATTATGGACAAAATGGCCGCCGGTCGATCGAAATGACAGAGCATGAACATGAACTAAGGAAAGTCGGTGAGGGGAGGGCGTAGAACCGTATGAACGATGACGAGGGGCAAAGTGGTGAGTGTCTGGCCGGAGAGGGGCGGAGGGGTAACAGTGTGGGTTGATAAGGGGTTGAGGGGGGAATAATAAGACAATATGTTTGTTTGAATGGAGGTCAGTCGTCTGCTGGACGTGGTACTGGAGGGGACCTCCCAAAGTGTACATTTTAAAATATATTTTTTTTTATAATTTTTTATAAATGTTTAATATTTTTTACATATTTTTATCGATTTTAATTATATTTAGGTTAAGGTCAAAAGTAAATAGGCCAAGGTCAAAGATCAAGGTCACCGACATCCAACATGGCGGACGAGAATGACAGAGCATGAACATTTAGAAGTCCGGCGCCACGCGCCCTTATTCCAAGGCCGAATAACAAAGTTCTGAAATTTTTGAAAATCAACGCCTTATGAGTGCAAAAGAGGTAAAATGTGTTTTGAACGACTCTTCAATAGCTCAGTTATCCGATAAGATAGCGTTGGGCTCTTGAAGGTTGCCTATATAAATACCTAAAAACCAATTTCGGAATTTTTGAAATTCAACCACGTGGACGCCTCAAAAGCTCAGTAATCCTAAGATGCTCTTTGTTTTAATATGTTGCTTATATCAATATCCAAAAACTAATTTGAGAATTTTTCTTAATTCAAATCCCTAAGAAGGTGAAAATAGTTCAAATGCTTATGCGATGGTATATTAACTACATTACATTGTTACAACCTTTAAACCCACATATTTTGTAAACACTCTTTTAATTACTGAATAGAAATTAAACTTGCCTCTTACTGAGAGTGGCAGAAAAAAAAAAGGTTGTCAGAATTGAGCAGGATAAATAATTAAATAGCCCATTTTCGTAAACAGTCAAATATGTACGACGCGCTATGTTCTTTTCCTTATGATCTTCTATGTGCTTATTTAAATCACAATTAATAGCGCGGTATTTAATTTCAAAAATTTTGATGCAGAGTGAATTGTGATAAAGTAACAGTTCCGTTAGCACAGTAACCAACATATGTGATACAACATTAGTTGGTTTCTTGCAAACAGAACTGTCAATCCTATAAGCATGCGAATCACGTGAATTAACTGTCAATGTCACATTTGACGAAAAAGGCGAGGCCGTTTGTTTATATCTGTCTTTCCAACAAATCTCAGCTTTTAATATTTAAAATAATATTAACGTAACTTTAATACCTTGCAGTACCATTACAACTAGAAATACTTAGGAGACAAAAATCAAAGAGGTCCTTCGTTAAAGAAAAATAGTAGCTGAAAGTGTAGTAAGTATGGGTGAAGTCGCGGACTGAAAGCTAGTATAAAAATATAAATGTACGCTTTCAAGATATTAATACATGTTATGTAGCATAAACGTTTATTGAAATTGAATGTCTGTTCATTATCACAATATTGATTTCACAGACAGACATTTGCACATGATGGAATGATGGAATTTTAAAAGGTGTTTCTTTGATGGTATTTCGAGCCCCGCCTCGCGCTTGTACAAGTCTTCTCTCTGGCGACATCAGCCACAGCCACACGGCGTTGAGGTGTGGGGCGCTTGAATCGACACTTGTAGTAGTGATTACAATTAATTGCTATCATTTATTTGTAATTAATAAATTCAATCAATACAATTTACTATCAGCTCAAATAAATTAATGAAGTCAAATAATTAAAATATGTTCCAACAAAAAATGTATGAAAACCTGTTGGATTATTTTATACGTAAGTTACATGTCCATATTTTACTGTTCCAATATTTACAGTAAAGTCCGTATCACGTGTTCTTACAGTCCCACCTTCGATCGCCAGCCGGCCGAATTGCCGCGCCAGATGTTCGATGGCCACTGTGATACCTGAAGCAATTTACTTCATTCTCTTTCTGCAAGTAAGAGAAATATTTGTATGAGTGCGAAGCCTTTCCAAAATAAATTACGAAATTGGGGAAGAAAATAACAGGCAGACATTTTGGCCGACAGAGTTTTGAATTCAAAAATACGTTCGATGAGGCATCTTACGCACACCAGTAAAACTCGGTTCGCGATTAAAAAAAACGTGTGCATAACGAAAGTGCACATATCACGGTCATCGTGTACTTAAATAAACCCTGACGTACACGATGACCGGGAATCGTTCCATAAAGATAACCTACTTTCATTCCGATGCGTACAATATGTACACGTTTTTTGTCATAAACCGACCTTTTTACATAGCGAGAAATAAGAAGGCTTTAAAATGAGAATCCAAGAATAACGTTTCTTTGTTTTGAACTTCAAATAAATTAAAGTTCTTTTTTTTAAGAATGGAAGTTTTAATTACGTGTTTAATTATGTCCAATAAATTGTTAACATGGCAATGAAATAAATTGCAAAACTCTTTTAGTTATTCGCGGTGAAATTTAGGTTAAAGTTGGTTGTCAAATGTCCTTAAATTTCGGGGCCGTGGTAGTGTAGTAGTCAGACGACAAATAAGAGGTGGTACCACGGTGTGTATTGGTTTGTGACCAGTCATTTTGACTTGTCTCTGTTGAAATAGGGGCTATATGTAAATTAAACTTAATTATACTTAGAATCACCGTAGAACTTTCATTAAAATCTGTATTTACTAAAAATACGTAGTAGAATATCATATGTCTTATAGGAACACAGTTTCTTTTATAGTTTTAATATTAAAATTGCCAATTAGGGTAGAATATGGCAGGAGAGAAGATAGGATAAATAGCGTCACGGAGTGTCAGACCCATTTTGTTCCAAAGAGGCGTCTTTTGTGAGACGTTGCAAAAGGGTGAGGCTTGCAGCCCACGCGAGGGGCGCAACCCTCCAAGCAACCTTGCTCCCTCCTACGACAAGGCACCCTGCCGGGTAATTAAATATTAAAATGTACAATATTGATGTTATCGCAACACGGTTTATAAATTATGCATGTACTGCTACAAATGTGAATATGTAGAAGTTTCGTTAAAATCGAATAAAAGGGACGCCTAGAACCGAGGGAGAAGGTCCTCTATTGTCTGGCATAGGAAGACTGTATTGGTCTGTTGGATTTCCGCGGACTGACACGCCGGGGCCCGGGAAATCCTGTGTGTGTCGGCGCTGTTTGCGATGGACCACGAGCGAAGTCTATACGCCTCGCGGAGAGCCTTCGGTTGAATTCCAATTAAGGTGGTAGGCTGTTCGACACCGCCCGCGAGTGAACGCGTTAGCGACGACGAGCTACCGGACAGCGAGGCACGCCCCCGTAATCAAGCCGCCAAGGACTTTTGACTTGGAATAATTTCGCGGACGGACAAAGAGCTGACCAACTCGCGAATTTCTAGGGGGACATTAAAAGTAATATTACTGTGTAGTTCATTGGGATTTTCCCTGAACCGCCTATACGAGAACTAAGCACAATTTATCGGATTACAGACAAGGTGATAAGATAGATACGCAGGTTCGCTGACTGAGACCCCTGCAAACACAGTGTCACGTAATACCTACGAAAGGAGGCGGTCACAGGTTTATAATAAAAATGATAAACTTATCAAAATTTCTATATAGCCGCTATTTTGAAAATCAATGCCTTACTCCACTTAAATCGTAAGTTTACGTGGTCTTCTGTAACTTTAATAGGATGCAAAATTTATATATTAGGGTAATAGTTCCTGAAATATGATAAAATGTTAAGTTTTATTACCTGGCACTATTTTTCAAGAAAATCGGCAAAAGAGGATCTCTGTATGCATAATTGATGCTTTTTATAAACACTGTTAGTGTGCCGAATTTAGTTAAATTATATTTGATTGTGTAATATAAATAACACGCTATCCTAAATTATTTATATAAGCGTCATTAAAAAAGGTCTGCCACACCTAAAACAAATTAGTTTACATACCCTACTGTAGCACTACCTGCGTTTAAAATTCGGTGGGAATCAGTTCATTAGTCCTCGATTTATGACATAAAACTTTTTTTTTTTCATATGACTATATTCATAAACAGAGGACCAAATTTTTATGTATTAGCACATTCAATGATTGTCATAGACATATACAAAGTTAAGTTGAAATAAGTTACATATATTTGTAGATATAGTACACTAGGCTATAGTATTATTATAGCAGCCATTCTGAAAGTGTCTGGCACACTTAAAATATACAAAGTAAAATGTCCTACCACTGTTTAACTTTTTCGCCAAATGTGGTGGGAATCGGTTTATTGTTTCCCTTAATACAAACAATGTATTTTTTCATGTGGGTCTATTTTACAAGACGGCGGAGAAATGAAGCTCTGTATACACATATTTCATAGTTATAATTGATATTTCCAGCATACAAAGTGGAACTGATATTTGGTTTGTAGTTTCGTTTATATAACTAAATATAGTAAAATGTTTATACGGCCTCCATTTCGAAAATAAGTGTTTAACCGACTGAGAACATATAAGATAACATGGCCTGCCGTAGTGCTATTTGTTTGTCAAATGTATGGGTATCTGTTGTTTTTTCCCAGAGATATGAGTTTTGTCATGTGATGTTTTCTTACAAAATTACATCAAAAACATTATTTGTGTAGATATTTATAATGGTTGTTATATATACTGCCAGAATACAAAGTTAAGTTGGAATTAATTGCATGTTTCCGATGATATAGCTCACTAAGTTGAAATGGCTATATGACCATATGGAAATAAGTGTCTGACCTACTTAAAACATATCAGTTTGCATCGCCTGCCTAGTACAACTTGGCTACTAAATGTGGTAGGAATCGGTCAATTTTTTCCCGAGATATTACATAAAAACTTTATTTATTCGTGTGGCGTTATCTCACAAGACGGCGGACAAAAGTGTCTTATGTATTGGCGTATATGATGCCTGTACTAAATACTCTCAGCAAACAAAACGTTTTTGAAATTGGTACGGTATGGTACATATATCAAATAAACCTAAAATATTTTTATAACTACATATTATATTTGAATAAAATTTAATAATCTTCAGCACAATTTAATAACTTTATTTTACATCAGAACTAGTTGACATTTAGTCAGTCCTTCCAAACAATATCTATAATTTTTCATAGACGAGTAAAGGTTACCTTTACAACATTTCCTTCACAGATAACAGTGGCATACAAACATTCTGTCCACAATGTATTTTTCGTACACCAATTGTGCTTAAATCGAAACGGCGTGATATTTATTCCCATACGAGAAAAAATTAATCCTTCTTTGGTATACTGAAATGAGTGGAGTTATGAAATGTATATTTACTTTAAGTTCCCGTTTTCAGCCCGGACCAACATGGTTAAGAGAATGCTGGTGCATGTTGGAGACGACTGTTCTCCCATTACTACTGAGACTCCAAGGCCTTACAATCTCTTCTAGTTAAGCCATTGACGTCACGACTAGGTCAACGTAAGTGGCCAATGTGGCTGGCAGCTTGCTTAGATTAGCGATGAGACGTGTTTTATTGGACAAAGCATTGTGCATGAAAGTGTATTAATACACTGAGAGATATAATTTTTTGTTCCACAGTGGCTTGAGAAACTAAAGTGCAAACGTTTTAGTTTCCGTACTAAAAGAATGTTATGTCGCGAGAGCGCTTCGTGCCCGCAAAGTTTTCACGTGAAAATAGATACTTAAGAATTAAATAATAAGCTTTAAGTATTTAGTGTTTAAATGAAACATATATCAGTATTCTTCAATAAATTTAACGAAATATTAGTACTTTAAATTAGTTCATATTGACTTTCAATTTTTGAATGCATTAGCCGTGTTTTACAAAACTCGGTACATATAGTACTAAGTTATTTTCATCGTTTTCAATCACGCCGGGCACTTACTTTTAAAANATTTTACAAAACTCGGTACATATAGTACTAAGTTATTTTCATCGTTTTCAATCACGCCGGGCACTTACTTTTAAAATGGCTGCCTTTAAAATTTAGGTTTCTATGTCATGTCTCGGAAAACATTCAACCGATTTAAACCAAATTTTGTATTCTGAAAGAAGAAGTTGTAAGTATTGAATTCAGAGATAAATATTGTTGTTGGTCCACCATTTTGGAAGATAGCGCCACATGTAAAATAAAGCTTTTACGTTATATCTTGAAAACTACTCAACCAGTTTTCACCAAAATTTGGCATGTATTTAATATTATGATAGGCCAGTTAAATAAGTAAATTAACTTTATTAGACACTTATTTTCAAAATGGCGTACATACAAATTGTGTAGGTTTATTTGCTACAACTACTATACCGTTTGACCAATTTCAACCAAATTGAGTACGCTGGCAGTATCTACTGCAAGCATCATATAAGCTAAAGAGCAACAATTTTTTTCGAGATTTTGTAAGATATCTCTAAATGTATTAATTAAGTTTTTGTGTAATATCTCGGGATACAATTGACATAATGCTACCAAATTTGACAAACAAGTAGTAGTACGGCAGTTTATAAATACAAATATGTTTCAAATATTTCAGACAATTATTTTCAAAATGGCAGCCACCTATTTATTTTAGCATAGTATGCTATATCGTCGAAACTATGTAATNTTCAGACAATTATTTTCAAAATGGCAGCCACCTATTTATTTTAGCATAGTATGCTATATCGTCGAAACTATGTAATTAATTCCAACTTGACTATGTATGCTGTAAGTATATATAACATTCACCAATTGTGTCTAGACAGAGCCTCATTTGTTCTCCATTTTGTAAGATAGTGCCGAACGAATAAATAAAATTTTGATGCCCTATCTCGGGAAACAATTGACAGATTTCTACCAAATATCGCAAACAAGTAGTACTGTTGCAGGTGATGTTAACCGATATGTTTTAGGTATGCCAGATACTCATTTTCAAAACAACGGCCATATAGTTATTTTAGTTTTTTTTATTATATCGTCGAAACCATACAATTAATTCTAATGAAACTTTGTATGCTACCTGTATATCTTACAACCATCAAATGTGTCCACACAAAATTTCTTCCGCCAGCCATTCTGTAAAAAAAGTATCACATGACAAATAAAAATTACTATATATATCTGAAAAACAACCGATTTATAACAAATTTGGTAAATAAGTAGCTTCATGGCAGGCCATGTAAACTGATAAACTTTGTAAGGTTCGAAAACACATATTTTCAAAATTCCGGCCATTTAAAAGATTTTGCTCTAAATTTTTTATCTACGAAACTGCAAAACAAATTTCAGCTTAACTTTGTATGCTTACAGTATCAATTATAGCCATCAAAATAATCTATGCAAGGTATCATTTCTCCGCCATTTTGTAAGATACCCCCACATGAAATAATACAATTTTTATGTTGAATCTCGGAAAACAATCAATTTATATCTTTAAAATTTGGCGATGAAGTTGCACTATGGTAGGCCATGTTAATTTATGTGTTTTAAGTGTGAACTCTAAGTGTCTTATTTTTCGAATGGCACCTATACAAACATTTTAGCTTAATGTGCTATATCTATAAAACTAAGCAACAGATTTACATTTAACTTTGTATATTATATCCAAGACAATCATCGAATATGTTAAAACATAAACTTTTTGTCCTCAATTTAAGAATATCGTCAAACGAGCAATGGAGGATTTACGCCATATCTCGAGGACCAATAAACCGATTCAGACAAAAATGTCACGAAGTTTTGCTAAAGTAGGTTATGTAAAAGAAAATGTGTTATGTGGAGCAGGCATGTTTTAATGGGATTTTTATAAATAATTTCGATTAATATGTTATACATCTATGAAACTTTTCAACAAAATTCAACCAAACTTTGTACGCAAACAGTATTAATTAAATGCATCATTTATGCATACAATGATCCACTTTTGCCGGATTTTTTGCAAAATAGTGTCAGGTGGGTTAATGGAACATTTTGTCGTATTTCCGGTACAATTCAACTGATTTCCACCAAATNGCCGTATTTCCGGTACAATTAAACTGATTTCCACCAAATTTTGCACAACTACAGACGGTCACGTAAAGTTACGTGATTTAAATAGGGCTAGACATTAATTTTCGAAATGGTGGCCATATTTATATTTGGATACGTTCGGCATACATATTTAACAATATAACCAAATTAATTAAACATTTTATAATGAGNCCCATATTTATATTTGGATACGTTCGGCATACATATTTAACAATATAACCAAATTAATTAAACATTTTATAATGAGATTATCTATTAGAAACATCCTATACATGAACTTTTTTGAGGATTTTTTTAAGTTATCCATGTTAAAAAAAAATATTTTTATGCCATATCTCGGAGACCAATCAACCTATAAACAGCAGATTTTTCACACAAGTGGTGTTATGTTGTGTCATGTAAACTTATAGGATTTTAGTGGCTCAGGCACTTATTTTCAAAATGATGGCCGTGTAAATATTTTAGTTAGTGAACCTCATCATTCAAAACATTAGACTGATTCCATCCGAAGTTGATGCTCCAAATCCTACCTCTGTGATGCAGTTGATTGCGCGCTGGTTTACTGTTACGAGTTTTTCTGAATTCGAATCCCGGGTCAGTCACTCATGTATTTTAATTGTCTTGGTACGGTTTCACATGTTTCTGGTTTCACCTCAAATGATGTTGCTGTCAGTGAGAGGTCAACGCCTACCTGCCACTAAGCTTTTAAGAATTTCAATAAAATATATTAGCCCTCATGTAGAGGAAAGTAAGCTCATTATTTATCAGTAACTTCTTGTTTTTTCGTCCGAGGAATAAACTTGAATAGGCGGAGTGGAGCTTGTGTGTGTGTGTGTGTGTGTCTCTCTCTATCTCTCTCTATCTCTCTATCTCTCTCTCCAAACTAGTTTTGATAAAATTCCATATTTGAGAGTTTTACCAAATTTGGTCACGCCAATATATTTGGTTACTTCGAANCAACTAGTTTTGATAAAATTCCATATTTGAGAGTTTTACCAAATTTGGTCACGCCAATATATTTGGTTACTTCGAATGGTCATATAAGTGACAGTAGGTACAAGTGGGGGACGTATTTCCGTAAGCTTAATACTTTGATTTTTATATTATTTTATTAACTTGATTAGGTCCCAGCATACGACAGTCCTAGAATTATCCTTTTATCTTTGTTAATATACACAAATTCAAACCGAAGCACCGGCTGGTACCTGTCAGAATGCGCAACGAGGAAGCGTGTTCTCATACGAGAGTTCAACTAAGCGGTGTTCCTCGAAAGGATTTAGAGCGAGGGACTGCTTTGAACTGCATGTAGCAACCGCCTGCGACAGTCCACTGCTCAGAGATGTTGCCGGTTACGAACGTGGACTGACTCAGCCGCCTGCTGGCCTACTGCGGCCCAGCTCGAAGACGCGAGAGGGATGTAAGAATGCTGGTCGTGTGCCGTGTTTATGGACGCTTAAATATCCATTACTGCTCGCGTGCAGGGAAAGCAGAACACGCCCGCCCGGAAATGTATCGCGCCCGACCCTGCTCTACGGCCGTGATTGTAAAATAAAGTTGCTCCAAATGGCGGCGCGCTCATTTCAACCACGTAGTGAAGCGGCCCACCCGGGCGTAACGGTAAAGAACGTGCAACGTTGAAGCGCATTAAATGTCGGTTATTCCAAAACGGTAAAAATAGATATGGTTAGTGAAGAAATTTATTTATACAGTTTCAAGTTGGGGAAGGGAAGCTGTAACGCTAGCTGTGAATATGTAAGTACCCGCCTGTTGACTCAGAGGAGTGAAACGTGATGCTACCTGGTATGGGGAGAGTTCGATTCTCCGCTGCAACAAGTAATTTCTACAAGTTCTCACAGCTAAGTGACATAGTACTCTGTGTTAAATATCATAAATTAATTAAAAATTATGAAGTTCATTCTCTTAAGGGTCTTCAAGCAGACCAGATATTTACTATTTATTTACAATAGTTTATTATTAATCATTAAGTTTTGTTTCACCTTAATAATAATTTTTGCATCTACAGTAAGAGCGTCTTTATAACGGAACACTTATCTTAAGCACTACATTAACCTCTGAGCAATTTTACCACAAATATTTCGAAAAAATATTTTTTTGAAACTTGCAAGTGGCCACAAAAGAANATTAACCTCTGAGCAATTTTACCACAAATATTTCGAAAAAATATTTTTTTGAAACTTGCAAGTGGCCACAAAAGAATATATAAAATAAAATAAAAAAATATGCTTATATGTTTGTGACAATAAAATATTTAATATAAACCAAACAGCAAACAGTTTACTAAAAACTTATTTTTATATCCTTGGTGAGATTTGAAAATTTAATGATTTAAAACTTATAATAAAACTTATTTTAAAAATTCTAGACATTTATAATTATAATTTTATAATTTGGTAAAAAATAAAAATAAACTTTACCTTTACATAATACCCACAGCTCGGCTCAACTGTATATTTCGGTTGGTGGTTTTCATGTTGAATAAAAAATATGATTTTGTTCGTACTTAAATGGCATATACTAAATCTATAAAACATCAAAGCAACTTATTGACTAATTGTCAAAAATCATGAAGTAAAGTTAAAGGTATTTTATGCCAGTTAAGTAAATTCGGGGAAGACGATATGGTTAATGATTCCTTTCTTTTTCTGTACTAAGAAACTGATTGGTGTCAACTTTTTTTTTAAATTCCTATCAAAACTTAACTTTTTTGGCGTTTTCACTGTGCAGTCACAAAACATAATGAGCGGGCGAACTCGACCTGTTGCAACTTCTCACAAAAAAAAAAACACTCCTCACTTATAAGTAATCAGGCTTGTACAAGGAGAGGGGGGAGTATCACAAGCCAGGATGTAATCAACACATCCTGGTCTATGCCGAATATACTGAAAAATAGTAATCGCTTTCCAGCACGCAAGACCACTCACCAGTAAAGAGAGTGTTTGTTAAAGGAAGGTATCGCGTATGAATTGTTAGATGCAGCCACCGTTTTTTTTTACTGTAATTTTTTTTGTGATTTAAAAAGTTTAGAGATGTTGATTATGTCGACATCTTTACGTAGGCATGACCTTTGTCATCGACTGCGGGACCTTGAAAATTATAAACATGTTTCAAATGTCATATTATTTTGTTAAATTGTTAATTTGATTGTAGTTTTCATTTTATATACGGTTTCATGTTAAAATTCAATAAAGTCTCCCCAACTAACTTTCTTATAAAAAAAATCAATCTTCAATTTTGCAAACAAGAGTCCAAGAAAATATGACAAATAATTTCTAAAAACTGTTCAGTTCAACAATTTTTATGAATGATTGTTTTAAAATAATTTTTTGATCACAAATGTCATAAAACTGTTTAGCTACCTGTGTATGTATTATTCGCTGCTAATCAGCCAGTAGTAGAAGGTGTTATAAAAGCAAATGTAGTGATCAAATAATTAGTCACATTAATGTATTCGTATGCACATCATGTGTCCGACGTTCACATTAAGAGAGCTGCCAGTACAATGCTCCCTCCTAACATCGCACTTTAAGTACATATGCGCAAGTTATTTGTAACACACTAGTGCCTTTCTCAGTCGCTATTCTCCCCATTTTAAGCAGGGACGTCATTCGCCGAGACCAAATACCCTACTGACCTAGCGCAGGAAATACAACTTATTGCACGCCTGTGGTGTGAGAGGCAGCTCGCAGCTGTGATGCAGTAAATGTATTGAATTGCTTGTCTCTTGGTTCGACGTGCTTATTGAAACAGGCTACATAAAATGTAAAATTTTCAAAAATTTTCACAAAGTATATTTTTACCACTAGTATAATCAATTGTACGTAGAAGACAATGGAATAAGTTAAAATATTTATATTAACTTTGCTTATAAAATTAAATTTAGGTTATTTTTAAATTATTAATTGTTATAGTTATGTACTTTGTACTGTAATTGTGCATACCATTTGTCAAATAAGCAGTTATGACAAATAAAAGTTGACGTGTGACGGATTAGGAGTATTAGTGCGGCGCTGCTAC
>NQII01003292.1:99489-197393 GCA_002778355.1 Clitarchus hookeri | reverse complement strand
AGTAGCCAAAATAGAGTACCACACCTCGGAAGTGTTTCTGTATGTTGTTTTTGTTTAAACTCGAGACGATATATTTATCCAGTTAAGTGAAATGTCAAAAGACTACCTTATTGAAATACCCTCAACCTTCAAGGTACCTTATAGTCTGTGCCTGGAGGAATTAACTTCGACCCTATAAGCCACCCTGTATTCAACAGTAGCATGTCAAGTTAAATTGGCACCCTGACGAGTGGCGTAGCATCAAAGTTTAGGATGGTGTGCAAGCTAGTATAGTCCATTCGCAGTTCCTTCTGAAGCCCTGCTGAAATTCTTCTTTCAGACTATTCTTCCATCTCGTGTAAACAAAGCTTAACCCAGTCTAGAAAATTACACCAAAGGGACAACTCACCACATTCGTGCGCACTCTGATAAATAATATTTTGCATTAAAACCATTTCTAACTAAGCATTGCCAAAACACTTTTTTTCNGTTCGTGCGCACTCTGATAAATAATATTTTGCATTAAAACCATTTCTAACTAAGCATTGCCAAAACACTTTTTTTCTCCCTGTTTTAATTCACATTAGTTATAAATGAAATATAATTTATAGATAAAATACAAACAAAAGTTCCATTTGCCAATCTATAATACACTTTTATGTTTGCAGACGTATAAAACTCTCATACGTCTGTGATACATGCCATACAGTATTTAGGAAGCACCACACACGCCATACAAGGGGTGAATTTTTAAAGGTTTGATTCAAAGAGTGTGAAGATACTGTGAATAGCAAGTATACACAAACCATACCAGGGCGCTGCTGGCTCTCTTAGAGTGCACGAGATGTAGCACGCACGATACTTGCCATGCGTGATCGATGGGAGATAGGCATTCCGAGAGGACGTACGAAATAGACGCCCAAAAAAGTCACGGAGTTCGAGAGAGGCCGAATAATATAGGGCTACGAGCGTCAGGGTGTACGGCATTACAACGAACAAATTTTTTTGTCTGNTTCGAGAGAGGCCGAATAATATAGGGCTACGAGCGTCAGGGTGTACGGCATTACAACGAACAAATTTTTTTGTCTGGAACTGTATTGCACACCTTAAAAAAATGTTTCACTATCAGGATTGGCTGAGCTACTAGGTTCCTCATGGCCTAAGAGAAAGTGTGAGATGAGAATACACTGTCTGTGCAGACTGCCACACCATACTTGACGATAAACACCAACGAATACGAAAAACTGTCTCAGCGAACACGCTTCCTGGAGAACAAAANACCACACCATACTTGACGATAAACACCAACGAATACGAAAAACTGTCTCAGCGAACACGCTTCCTGGAGAACAAAATTACAGGCGGTATAAAACTTGTTTTGAGGTGTGTAGTATTACTATACACCCCTTCAAATATAGGAACCAATAAAAATGTATTTGTGTTTAATGTTTGGCAGCATATGTTCATGAAACTATGGCGTACAGTCTCAAAATGAAATGACGTATCATACACATGAGGGACTTGCCCTATTAGACACTATTTTCAACTGCGTACAGAGTAGATTACTGAAGCTACTTTCTCTAAAACACCCATTGTATTGGACACCGTGAATTAAATCGTTTAATATATTATAATAATTTACCCAGACCAATATATGAGTAGATATTATATTAGTCCATCACGCAAAATGCAGCCCACTGTAAAATTTCTTAGTGCAAGTAACAGCCAGGGACACACTGCAATTTTGACAATTCGGACTTCACAATCAAGCTGTGTTCAGGGCGAAGTACACGTGAACATGCCCATACACGGTTGACCGGTTCCCAACGACACCGACAGATTATCAGGAGGGAGCACCGTTTCATTGTCAGCCAAGCACAAACAAAAATAGAGTCCTTCAGACGGCATGACGTATCGTTAACCTAATGGAAAAACCTCGCGACCCCAATTTTTTATTTGTTTTCACTCAATTTTGAAAACAAAAATTAACTGAGTGACAGCGAAAAACTCGTATCCCCAGAAATGATTAAACATAACCTACAAACAAAACACAAACCTCGTAACTCCCCAATCAGATTTCAAACAGCAAAAACCTCGTACAGTTACATATTATTCTTAATACTAATTTATCTCCAAATCTGGGTTGAATAGCATACTTCTCTTAAATTTTAATGACAGTTTTGTTCCAAAAAGCAAAAAAATTGCCTTCGAAATCAAAGTTAGTTTTTCTTGCCTCTCATGTAAAGTACCAATTTTTGGAGTTAGGGTGTTTTCTCAAGAAAGTGACGATTTAGCAGCTTACTAGCACGTTATCTCTAACAAAACCGGGGACCGCGATGGCTGAGCGGTTAGGCTGCTCGCTCCCGCCAAGGCAAACTCCCGCCCCGGCCGGGCCACTCCCGGATTTTCGCATGTGGGAGTAGTACTGGACGATGCCACTGGTCGGCGGGTTTTTTTTGGTGTCTCCCGGTTCTCCCGCCCTTTCATTCCGGCGCTACTCCATGCTCACCTCAATCACCCTCATTGGCTCTCAAGACCTCACTGCTAAGAGCCGCCCAAATCTCTTCACTCTAACAAAACCATTTACAGATGCCTAGGACAAGCGAATATGCAATTCCGGCGACCTTCATGTGTTCTGCTATTAATACATCAACATTGTCGGTTTGTTATGCAGTCGTGTCAGCAGAGGGTTATGTACTGGCTGGCTACACATTGCCTTTGGCAATGGGTCACAGTTTCCTTTGGGATCGCATGGCCACTGTGTCATAAATTTGTATTGATTTGAAAGACCAAGTTATTCTTTATCAGTCTATTGTAGCTCTTTGTTTTTCAAAGTGTAATAAAATACGGTTGTTTAAATTCATTTATTTATTATTTTTTTATGAATTGTTGAGTACATATTTTTATAATTTGGAATATTAATGGAATAATTGCCAATGTAGGAGGCCCGTATTATGTTGACAGTATACGCCTAGTGGTCCGTGGCAAAATGAAGTTTGAGAGCAACTGGACTAGAGGACCGCAGGTGAGCGTTACAATCCCTGCCTCACTTTACAGCCGCCCACGTCTTTACTACTGGCGTGATGGTCCGGGAATATATCGAATATGTAGTATATTCTGGGTTTCTTCACACTTATTGAATGAAATCTTTTAAAAATCGCCCCATGTATGACGTGTTTGGTTGTTTTATAAATATCACAAGCGTTTTATACTTGTGTCAAGCATAAAATTACCTTATTTTCAATTAAATTTAACTTTTACTTATTGATTATTTTCAAATTTTAATATTTTATTTATTGTTAAAATGAATATAACATATAGAGAAAATATGTGTGTTGGTAATGTCTAGTAAGAAATAGTTCTTAAGCAATGTATAATTAAAGTGAGTGCGCACGAAAGCGGCGCGTTGTCCCTTTGGTGTAATTTTTAAGGCTTGGTTAAGATTTGTTAGCATGAGGCAGAGAAATATCCAGAAAGTGGAACCTTGGCAGGGCTTCAGAAAAGTTGGAAGTAACCTTGAAACGAATATTTTTACCTTTCGCAACTGCTACGGTTATTCCATGCACAGCGGTACGTTCCTGAAGGCATCCTGCTGTCTCACGTGCTACCTATCTTCACTGTGCCCTGGCAGGTCATCTCATGTGTCACCATCAAACATTTGTGGCACCAGATGGGACACCAGCTTCTTTCATATCAAAGTGTTCGTGATTNGCCCCATGTATGACGTGTTTCGTTGTTTTCTAAATATCACAAGCGTTTTAAACTTGTGTCAAGCATAAAAGTACCTTATTTTCAATTAAATTTAACTTTTACTTATTGATTATTTTTAAATTTTAATATTTTATTTATTGTTAAAATGAATATAACATATAGAGAAAATATGTGTGTTGGTAATGTCTAGTAAGAAATAGTTCTTAAGCAATGTATAATTAAAGTGAGTGCGCACGAAAGCGGCGCGTTGTCCCTTTGGTGTAATTTTTAAGGCTTGGTTAAGATTTGTTAGCATGAGGCAGAGAAATATCCAGAAAGTGGAACCTTGGCAGGGCTTCAGAAAAGTTGGAAGTAACCTTGAATCGAATATTTTTACCTTTCGCAACTGCTACGGTTATTCCATGCACAGCGGTACGTTCCTGAAGGCATCCTGCTGTCTCACGTGCTACCTATCTTCACTGTGCCCTGGCAGGTCATCTCATGTGTCACCATCAAACATTTGTGGCACCAGATGGGACACCAGCTTCTTTCATATCAAAGTGTTCGTGATTTATAGAGCATAACTTTAAACATATGTGGTTAGATTTTCCGCAACGTAACACACGTAGTTTATCTCATTCCATGCTCGATCGTGTATCGAGACGTGAGAATGACTCATCATATGTGCATTATCCTGAGGCAATGATATTTAGACAACTTCTTTATTCTTTATTTAGTCTGCTATGCTACACTCATAAAATTTCGTTTTAATCTATCAGTTACTTCTTGGTGCGCAACATTTTAAGACGAGTGTACTTAGTGTTTACAAAACACACACAAATTAATATTATATCGGGTTTTATGTTGGTCTGTGTAAAAACCTTGCTTACACAGACTCCAAAAAGATTTTTCTTTCAATGNAACACACGTAGTTTATCTCATTCCATGCTCGATCGTGTATCGAGACGTGAGAATGACTCATCATATGTGCATTATCCTGAGGCAATGATATTTAGACAACTTCTTTATTCCTTATTTAGTCTGCTATGCTACACTCATTAAATTTCGTTTTAATCTATCAGTTACTTCTTGGTGCGCAACATTTTAAGACGAGTGTACTTAGTGTTTACAAAACACACACAAATTAATATTATATCGGGTTTTATGTTGGTCTGTGTAAAAACCTTGCTTACACAGACTCCAAAAAGATTTTTCTTTCAATGTAGTAATTGAAAACATGCTTTTATTGACGCCGATAGGTTTAAATGATTCAGGAACAGGAGCCGGGAGCCAGAGTCAGACGAACCTCGCCGCCATATTGTATTACGTCACCATCTTGTATTATGTCATCACTGCCAATTCTAATGATGTCATAGCCGCCATTTTGGATTAGGTCATCGTCGCCATATTGTATTACGTCATCGCTGCCATCTTGTTCCCTCTGCTATATTGCTTCTGCCACAATTTTGCTTCCAACGCCATATTGTTTCCACCACCATCTTGCATTACATCATTACTGACATCTTGTTTCTGATTACTCAGCTTTATTGTATGTTATATCATTCCACCTTGATGTCTGCATCTTGAATATCATTTTATTAAGTCAACTTCATTTCACCTCATACTCTGTCATTCCATTCATATTTTATCATGCTTTATCATTCCATGCACACTATTTTGGAATTTCATTTTTAAGTCACATTTCTTTCATGCTCTATTATTTTACCATGTTTCTCTAATACACATCCTGTCGCCTGCTACACTTGTATGACATCGCCATCTATTAACTTATAGAATTTACCATGTATTACATTCATAATCTTTCATTCCTTTTTGCTATAGTCATCCACAATTAAGATTGCCAACTTGGCACCATATTCTGTCATTCCACCTTTATGTCTACCATAAGAAATTTCATTTTTCTTAGTCACCCTTCTTTCATGCTCTATCATTGCTTTTCACCAAGTAGCCTTTCTTTCATGATCTATCATTTNTCGTATGACATCGCCATCTATTAACTTATAGAATTTACCATGTATTACATTCATAATCTTTCATTCCTTTTTGCTATAATCATCCACAATTAAGATTGCCAACTTGGCACCATATTCTGTCATTCCACCTTTATGTCTACCATAAGAAATTTCANATCATCCACAATTAAGATTGCCAACTTGGCACCATATTCTGTCATTCCACCTTTATGTCTACCATAAGAAATTTCATTTTTCTTAGTCACCCTTCTTTCATGCTCTATCATTGCTTTTCACCAAGTAGCCTTTCTTTCATGATCTATCATTTCACCTTTTTTCTCAATTACTCATCCTATCGCCTGCTTCACCCCTATGACATCACCATGTAATAATTTCTAATATTTCAAGGAATTTTATTCATGCTCTTTCATTCCTGTTCTCCTTAGTTGCCTTCGAACAACCCTGCCATCTTGGCATTATGCTCCGTCATTCCACATCGATTTAGTAGCCTACTGATTACCCTCGAACTACTGTCATGAAATTCATTTTCCTTAGTCACCTTCAATCCACCCATCAAACCAACCATCACATAACCCAACTTCACTGTAGGACTTAAACACTTGGGTAGAAATTATATTTTTCACCACTTTTGTTGCACTCGTCTAGTAACTCTGTTACATTCTTAGTGTGTAAGTATGTGTTTGTAAAATATATCATTATAGACTGTTGATTCTGATGCCATTGAAAAAAAAGTTATTTAAGTTTATTAAATTAAAGGTAAAGAAATGTTTCGTTTAAAAAAAAAATTAAATGACACTTTAACAAGTTCAAGACAAAAAAATTCATTACACTCTCTTTAGTTGATCTCAATCTGTAATCTGCTTATATGCGATTCGAGTCAGTATACGCTAGCAAGTATTCAACCAGAACCCTTGGCCCTATATTCTTCTCCTTCACAACAAAATTCTTCTTTCAAGACCTTTACAGCCTCTGCAATTCCATCAACATTGTACAATTCTTCAGTCACAGTCTTAAATGCTCGGTGGCTGATTGCTTCATAAAAAGGTTGAGGTTTTTTTTTTNATTGTACAATTCTTCAGTCACAGTCTTAAATGCTCGGTGGCTGATTGCTTCATAAAAAGGTTGAGGTTTTTTTTTTTTAAGTACACCCCAGCTAATCATTATGTTTAATGGAACCTTCATCAACTTCTTCTGTTAGTTAATTGATTATGCTTTGCTTAACTTGGTCAAGTATGTTCATGTGTCTTTGGTATCACAAAGTTATTTCCAATCACATTATATTTTAAAGTACCCTCGACTGTTGATTGTTTCAAGTAGAATACATTCAATGTGGTTTCACAAGCTGCTAATACAGGACACTGCTGGAACTCTTCCTTTACATTCTTTGTGTCTCTTCAGCTTATCGCCACATTTAAACAAATGCTTGCACTTGATGCATTGCTGCACAGCACAGAAAGGTCCCTTCACACAAGTAACACTTTCATGCCTCCTTGCACCTTAGCTGTAGGCAAATATATTGTCACAGTAACAGCAACGGAGCCTTGAGAAATCATCAATGGCAGAACTGCTGTAGGTGTACCATCCGAAGAAGTCGATGGTGCTATTGGTGTCACGCCTGAAGAAGTCGATGGCGCTGTCGGCATTATACCTGAAGAATTAGATCGTAGTGCTGCTGTTGCAGATGCCCAATCTGAAGAACTCGACGAAACTGGACCAAGCTCAGACGATGCCACTTTTGCTGGAGTGGCAACCTTTGTATCCATAATATATTCCGCTTGCTTTCCGAGCTGAGGCGAAGATTCTTTAATGGCTGCCACTTTCAAACTAACCTTTTAAACTGGAACCCAGGTGCTTATACACACACACAGGTACCATACCAGCTACTGAAACTTATGTACGCCATCTGTTCTACCAACTAACACCAGACGAAATATAAGCACCATCCATACCACTTACTATAACTCAAACATACATCAACCATTCAATCCACACTAACCTNTTCAAACTAACCTTTTAAACTGGAACCCAGGTGCTTATACACACACACAGGTACCATACCAGCTACTGAAACTTATTTACGCCATCTGTTCTACCAACTAACACTAGACGAAATATAAGCACCATCCATACCACTTACTATAACTCAAACATACATCAACCATTCAATCCACACTAACCTTCGAAAAAGTTTACTTACTTCTCATACATTGTTGCTTTAACAGTTGACACCAGCCAAGTATACTAGTCACCATAAAGCCATACCAACCATACCACCTACTATAACTCAAGAATACCTCAACCATTCGTCCACACAGAATATACAAAGCAAAAATACAGCCCATACCAGTGACACAACCAACTTCTCATTCCATCCACCACGCCGTCTGACACCAGTCAAATACACTGTCCGCCCATACCTAGAACTTTATATCAAGCAAAGCAAGCATACTGTAGCATTACAGGACTCATAGACACACACGTGCTGTCCCCTCCATTTGACATACACCAATAATCACAAGACAGATATACTTGAACGATATCACCATCATACCAACCATACCATCCACTATAACTATAACATCCCGACCAATCAGTACACACCAGCTTTACCAAAAATGTATATACTGTCCATAACATTAGCTCTACAGACCGGCGCAAGAAAATAATGTATTTCGCAACTTACCACACAACAGTTCACACACATCATACCAAAAAATACTTGCTGCCCCTACCATCCATCATAAACAACGAAACTAGACAAATATACTAGTGACCACATCAGTCAACATGCTGACTAACCATCCATTATAACCCAAAGGAAAAACTCAATCATATTAATCTGCATAACAAGCACTATACATATAATACTAATGCATATAATAATACTAATACATATAATAATAACAATACATATAATAATACTAATACATATAATAATACTAATACATATAATAATACTTATTCATATAGTAATATTAATGCATATAATAATACTAATACATATAATAATACCAATACATATAATAATACTATTACATATAGTAATACTAATACATATAATAATACTAATGTCACTAATAATACTAATATATATATAATAATACATCACCACAAAACAAAACGTGTCTTCCATATTTCAAACAAAAATAACCAACTGATACCAAACCACTCAAAGACCCAGCCATACCATATCATATAACCTTAGATAAATTTAGTCATTACCATACCACACAACTCACCATCCGTACCTACTGCCAATACTCAAGTGTACCAAGCAACCACACAGGTCAGACCAGTCCATAACACTATCATACCTATTATCGATACCTTCCACTCTACCAGCCGACACCAAACTAATATACTAGACACCGTACCACTCAATGATATTAAAAAATACACCAGCTATGAAAATAAGCATACAGCCCATGCCATACAAAGCCATTTCAATACCACGACACAACCAACTTCTTCCCATACCATCCACCACACAGACTTACACCAGAAAAATATAATTCCCAATATGCTAGCCAACATTCCACACAGACCAAGTCAACTAAAATATACAAAACAATATAAATCTTTCATGTCTGCCATTGCATCGTCACCTCCAAACACCTAAGAAATATACAAGGCACGTTACCAACAAAAATCACAATGTATACTACCACAACCACAATAATTACAACTGCAATTTCAACCACAACTGTAACCACAACCACAACCACAACAACCACAACCATAATAAATACGCGACCACAACCTCAATAACTACGCCAACAAAACCTACCAGGTAACATACCAAGCATATNCAACAACAACCATAATAAATACGCGACCACAACCTCAATAACTACGCCAACAAAACCTACCAGGTAACATACCAAGCATATCAACATGAATCCAAGCATACAATAATACCGAAAAATTATAGCATTCTACCCAAATTTATCATCTTCTCCAACCCAAGTGTACCTCGGTCATTCTATTATAACTNATCAACATGAATCCAAGCATACAATAATACCGAAAAATTATAGCATTCTACCCAAATTTATCATCTTCTCCAACCCAAGTGTACCTCGGTCATTCTATTATAACTACACACAATATCAAATACCAACTTTAGACATACCAATCAATAAAATCTGTCAAATATTTAGTCTACTGTATCGACCACCATCCCATCTAATCTCACCAGTTTTACAATACAAACAAGCCGTACCACCTGTCCAGCCAACTTAATATTCTAATCATAAATCCCAACAATNTCACCAGTTTTACAATACAAACAAGCCGTACCACCTGTCCAGCCAACTTAATATTCTAATCATAAATCCCAACAATGCTATCATAAAAACCTATCCATCAATAAAATTAAGTATGACACCCATACGGCCTTAGTTCACAGGTACCATACCAAGTTATAACATTATATCATACTAGACAGCCACACCAGCTAAGAATTCTGTCCCTTTCGTACGAATTAAACATGCAATGAAACCATTACATCCATATAAACTTATCATGTGATTAAACCATTCTGACCACACAATCAAAGACACTCTTTTCATACCACCAAACCAACCGAACATATGATCAGCGCAAACCATATCAACATAGTAGCTATACCTACCATATAATCAAACTAACAGTATATACACCATACAGTCAGAGAGGAAGTATTTTTGTAAATGCCCTAAATATGAGCAGGAGCATGCATAACCAAGCGAGACCATTTCTACAAATAATACTGAAAACCTACCACCTTCCATATCTAACAAAAACATTCCAATCATACCATTCAGACGATATAACACAACTTTTGAATGTCTTGTAAAGCAGATTCAAATTATTGATTCTATTAAATAACATACTACGTCCATCACCTTGTAGTAGTTCGAATGTCAGTCCTTTCGAGCATTTACTATTTACACACCCTCAGTTATTTTCAAACGTTTTGTCATAAAAGCAACACTTTGTTTTTCATATAATGATAGGATAATCGATTAAGCTATGTGTAAGGACACATTTTCCGGACTCTGTTTCATACAATCAGTGGCTTCCTTCGTTTTCAAGCAGATGCGAACTCATACATCCAGACTATTCCCAAAGTGATTCCTGCGAAAACAGGACAACATATCACCTTTTACCGGGAGCATGCAGATGCCTGTATATACATATTCTGTAGCCAAGCACAGGCAGCTAGGAACTAAAAAAAAAACTTAATTTATCTTTATTTTTTTAGTATTGTTCCTAGCAGTTTGCAATAATTAATCAGTATAATCAGTAAAAATTAGTCTCACACTTCTCTTGCCTTTATTCACAGAGTACTTTTGATTCTAATAACATTATTTTATTCAAGTTCTCATATTTAATTCGTAATTAACATTCAAAGTTCCTTTGATACCCATTCTATCAGGTATACTGAGCATGTATGGCAAAATTTTTAAAGTTCTTATAACTTCACTTCTTCAAGTATTTGTTCATAGCCATACTCTATGTATGTTCGTCAGAAAAAAATTCGCTTTGACGGCAATTGAATTGCACATTTAATTTATGCATATCCATCACCAGTTATATTAGTATTTTCTCTTACAGCTTAATATTAGCAAGTGTTAAACTTAATGAATAACACATAACAAATTTGTATATTTAAACTGGTTTTTTACAGAATCAACCAAAAAAAACACATTTAACATTCTACTTCATTTGACAAAACGATTATGATGTCTGTTTTGTAGAACAATTCCTGCTGTTAGCATTCAAGCTATACTCTTTCTAATATACCACCCCACAGTTATCACATGGGTAAGTGTTAGAAGCGATGGCTAATGGACAGTTGCAACTTCATGTTGTCGGACATTACAGTTGCTAGTAAATGTCTTGCCACAATACTTGCACTCACTTCCCGATGAACAACTAACATTACCTTTGCATATCTTGCTATGTTTATTCATTCCATCACTGCGGGTAAACACCCTATCACACTTATCACATCCGTGAATATTGTATGAAGTGCCGAATAAGCAGTTACTAGTATCATGTCGTCAGGCATTATCGCTTCGTGTAAACACCTTGCCACAAAACTAGCACTCAGTCCATGATGAGCAACACCGACTTCCAGAGTCAGCAAGCATTTGCGGATCCTCGTCGATGCAGCCGATGATACAGATGGCCAGTCTTCAACCACCTATTCTGTCTTCATATTGTAACAGTTTACGCAGTTTCATTAGATTAATCTATTCGTAATGATCTGCTTTCCGCCACGTCGGTCAACCAAGTGACAGCATTTTTTACATGATGCATGCTTATATACTGTAAACACTACGAATCAGACAATTTGTTTTGTCCGTCTTGGATGCCTCAGTAGATGTTTCCTTAGCCACATAGCTGCAAAACAGAATGGTTGCTGGACTATAATATGAGGTCAAATCAGCCCGATCTTTGTCTAGCCTACTAACTCGTCAATCAGACCACCCACTCTTCTTTAGAGTTTTCCATCTTCAAATGTTGGTTGCACCTTATTTCTCTTTTGCTGCTGCAGCACTCTCCCGATGTTCCTTACACCAGTTACTAGAATGTAGTATGTCCTTAACAGAAGCTCAAACAGGAAAAAAAAACCTCGCTCGTATCAATGTTGATCTTCATATAGTTTCCAGTGGTTGCATATATTATTTTCTTCTGAGCAGGTTGGGTTACTTCACCCTCACAAATCTTGGTTTAATTCAGCGAGAAAATCTAATTACAATTATTGTGTTATAGGTGAGGACCCTCTTTCTATAAAATGAAACATTGTTTACATGCTGCAGAAAATTTATAAATAATTGAAAATTGATATTTTTTTTTTTGTTGAAAGTTTATATGATACCTTGTCGCTGTCANTGATAAATAATTGAAAATTGATATTTATTTTTTTGTTGAAAGTTTATATGATACCTTGTCGCTGTCAGTTTACTGGGAAGGGTATTTTAAAGAGACATTCTACTATCTGCATATACAAACCTTCATCTGCAAGAAACCATACATTTCAGAAGGTTTGGGTATGCCTGCTCCTGTTCATATGTAGAGTATTGTTAAAAATATTTTCTGGCTGACTGTATGGTTGTTATACTTTTAGTTTGATTATATGGAAGGTATAGCTACTATGTTGATTTGGTATGGCCTGAACACATGTTCGTTTGGTTTGATGGTATGAAAACGTGTCCATTCGATGGTATGCTCAGAATGGTTTAATCACATGATTAGTTTGTATAAGTGTAATGGTTTCTTTGCATGTTTAATTCGTACGATAAAGACAGAATTCTTGGCTGNCATTGCATGTTTAATTCGTACGATAAAGACAGAATTCTTGGCTGGTGTTGCTGTCTAGTATGATAGGATGTTATAACTTGATATGGTACCTGTGAACTAAGTCTGTATGGGTGCCATACATGATTATATTGATGGAANATGAAAACGTGTCCATTCGATGGTATGCTCAGAATGGTTTAATCACATGATTAGTTTGTATAAGTGTAATGGTTTCTTTGCATGTTTAATTCGTACGATAAAGACAGAATTCTTGGCTGGTGTTGCTGTCTAGTATTATAGGATGTTATAACTTGATATGGTACCTGTGAACTAAGTCTGTATGGGTGCCATACATGATTATATTGATGGAANTATAGGATGTTATAACTTGATATGGTACCTGTGAACTAAGTCTGTATGGGTGCCATACATGATTATATTGATGGAAAGGTTTTTATGTTAGCGTGGTTGTGATTTATGATTAGAATGTTTGGTTGACTGAACAGATAGTAACGCTCGTTTATTTATTTTTAACTGTGTAGGATAGAGGGAATGGTGGTTCATACAGTAGTAGAAATATTTGACAATTTTGATTGATCGGTATGTATAAAGTTGGTATTTGAAATGGTCTGTAGTGTTAATAGCATGACCTAGGTATACTTGTGTCAGAGAACATGATACATTTGCTTCGAATGCTATTATTTTTTGGTATTAATATCTCCTTGGCTTCATGTTGACAAGCTTGTTATGGAATTTAGATATGTTAACTGGTAGGTTTTGTTGGTGCAGTTATCGTGGTGGTTGTTGATATTATGGTTGTGGTTATTGTGGTTGTTGTTGCAGTTGTGGTTGCGGTGGCATTTTCAGTTGCTGTTATTATGGTTGTGGTTGTATATATTATGGTTTTAGATGTTAATGTGCCTTGATTATTTGGTAGTTGTTAGGTGATGATGCTATGCAGATATGAAAGATTTATACTGTTTTGTATATTTTAGTTTATGTGGTTCATACGGTATGTTGGCTAGTATGTTGCGAAGTATAATTTTCTGGTATAAGTCGGTATAGTGGATGGTATGGGAAGAAGTTTATTGAGTCGTGTTTAAAATGGCTTTGTATGGTATGGGCTGGACGTTTACTTTGAATGGCTGGTGCATTTTTTTAAATATTATTAGTTGGTATGGTGACTAGAATATTTGGCTGGTGTCGGCTGATAGAGTGGAAGGTATCGATAATATGTACGACAGTGTTAATGGACTGGTCTGACCTGTGTGGTTGCTTGGTACACTTNTAGAGTGGAAGGTATCGATAATATGTACGACAGTGTTAATGGACTGGTCTGACCTGTGTGGTTGCTTGGTACACTTCAATTATGGGATATGGTATGGATAGTGAGTTGTGTGGTATGGTAATGACTATTTTTTTCCTGAGATATATTATATGGTATGGCAAGTCTTTGGGTGGTCTGGTATCAGTTAGTTATTTTTATTTGAAAAATGGAAGAAACGTTTTTTTTTTTTTTGGATGATGTATTTGTATATGTACTAGTAATNTTTTTTTTTTTGGATGATGTATTTGTATATGTACTAGTAATTTATAGTGCTTGTTATGCAGATTAATATGATTGAGTTTTTTTCTTTTGGGTTATAATGGATGGTTGTCAGCATGTTGACTTATACGGTCACTAGTATATTTGTCTGGTGCTGTTGTTTATTATGGATGGTAGGGGCAGCAAGAACTTTTTGGTATGATGTGTGTGAACTGTTGTGAGGTATGTTGCGAAGTACATTATTTTCTGGTGCCGGTAGGTGGAGCTAATGTTATGGACAGTAGATACATTTTTGATAAGGCTGGTGTAGACTGAATAGTTGGGGTATGTTATAGTTAAAGTGGGGGGTATGGGTGGTGAGTATATTTGGCGTTGATCAGTAAAGCAAATGGAATGGGTGTTAGGTTATGGACTAGTCTCAGCTGTTTTTTTGCTTGAAACACTTTAGTTATGATGGATAGTATTTATGTTGTGTTTGAAGGTATGGTTGAATGGAGTTTTTCTGTGGTTATAGGAGATGATATATTGGTTGATCTGGTATAAGTCGGTAATGATTGTTTGACAGATGGTAAGAAAGTTTGTGTTGAGGGTTCGTCTAGACTATAAATTTGCTTGTTACGCTAGGGTTATAATGGATGGTATGGATGGTATGTTGGGTGATATGTTTTCCTGTATAACTGCCTTATGATAGTTAGTATATGGCAAATAGCGTGGACAGTATGTATGTGTTGGTGAGTTCTCTAATGCTACGGTATGCTTGACTTAAAGTGTTTGGAATGGGCGGACATTGTATTTTGAATGGTTTCAATCGGCGTGGTGGATGGAATGAGATGTTGATTGTGTTACTGGTATGGGCTGTATGATTACTTTCTATGGTCTGTGTGAACGAATGGTTGAGGTATGGTTGAGGTATGCTTGATTTATAGTGGGTTTTATGGTTAGTATGGTGGTATAATAACTTATATATTTAGCTGGTGTCGACAGTTAGAGCAGCAAAGTATGAGCAGTAAGTAAACTTATTGTAATTTTAGTGTCGATTGAATGGTTGAGGTATGCTTGAGTTATAGTAAGTGGTATCGTGGGTGCGTATATTTCGTCTGGTGTAAGTTGGTAGAACAGATGGCTTGCATGAGTTACAGTAGCTGGTATAGTACCTGTGTGTGTGCATACACTGGAACGCCAAAAAACTGGTATAGGCGTGCGTATGCAAATAACAGAGGTATGGAACCAACCAGAGTAACGCGATGCGGTCGGCANACGAATGGTTGAGGTATGGTTGAGGTATGCTTGATTTATAGTGGGTTTTATGGTTAGTATGGTGGTATAATAACTTGTATATTTAGCTGGTGTCGACAGTTAGAGCAGCAAAGTATGAGCAGTAGGTAAACTTATTGTAATTTTAGTGTCGATTGAATGGTTGAGGTATGCTTGAGTTATAGTAAGTGGTATCGTGGGTGCGTATATTTCGTCTGGTGTAAGTTGGTAGAACAGATGGCATGCATGAGTTACAGTAGCTGGTATAGTACCTGTGTGTGTGCATACACTGGAACGCCAAAAAACTGGTATAGGCGTGCGTATGCAAATAACAGAGGTATGGAACCAACCAGAGTAACGCGATGCGGTTGGCAGCACCTATATATGACAACAAGCGTCTGGCAAAGTTGCTAGATCGGTTACTGCTGCCTCAATGGCAGGTTATCAAGATTTTATTGAGTTTGAAAGTGGTGTTATAGTTGGCGCACGAGATTTGGGACATAGCATCTCCGAGGTAGCGATAAAATTCGGATTTTCGCATACGACCATCTCACGAGTGTACCGAGAATATCAGGAATCCGGTAAAACATCAAATTTTCGACATCGCTGCGGCCGGAAAAAGATCGTGAACGAACAGGACAAACGACGACTGACTAGAATCATTAAACGTGNCTTCGACATCGCTGCGGCCGGAAAAAGATCGTGAACGAACAGGACAAACGACGACTGACTAGAATCATTAAACGTGATAGACGTGCTACCCTTTCTCAAATTGGCGAACATTTACATTTTGGTGCATCAACAGGTGCCAGCGTGCGAACTATTCAACAAACCATCATTGCTATGGGCTTTCGGAGCGAAGACCCTCTCGTGTACCGTTTTTGACTGCACGACACAAAATTTTACGTCTCGCCTGGGCCCGCCAACACTGCCAAGGACTGCTGATGACTGGAAACACGTTGCCTGGTGTGACGAGTCTCGTTTCCAATTGTATCGGGCGGATGGCCGTGTACGAGTATGGAGACATCCTCATACATGTCAACAGGGGACTGTGCAAGCTGGTAGAGGCTCTGTCATGGTATGGGGCGTGTGCAGTTGGCGTGAAATGGGACCGCTGATATGTGTAAAAACGACTCTGACAGGTGACAGATACATAAGCATCCTGTCCGATCACCTGCACCCATTCATGTCCATTGTGCATTCCGACGGACGTGGACAATTCAAGCAGGAAAATGCGACACCCCACGCGTCGAGAGTTTCTACCGAGTGGCTCCAGGAACACTATTCTGACTTTAGATACTTCCATTGGCCACCTAAATCACCAGACATGAACATACTTGAGCATATCTGGGATGCCTTGCAATGTGCGGTTCAGAAGAGATGTCCACCGCCTCGCACTTCTATGGATTTGTGGACTGCCGTGCATGATTCATGGTGTGAATTTCCTCCTGTATACCTTCAGACATTAGTCGAGTCCATGCCACATCGTCTTGCGACACTTCTGCGTGCTCGCGGGGGCCCTACACTATATTAGGCAGGTGTACCAGTTTTTTTTNGCCACATCGTCTTGCGACACTTCTGCGTGCTCGCGGGGGCCCTACACTATATTAGGCAGGTGTACCAGTTTTTTTTATGGCTCTTCATTGTATAAGACACTGGATTCCAGTTAGCTAGGTTAGTGTAAAAGTTGCAGTCATTGAAGAATCTTCACCTCAGTTCGTGAAAGCAAGCGGAATATATTATGGAGACAAAGGTTGCCACATCAGCAAAAGTGGCATCGTNCTTCACCTCAGTTCGTGAAAGCAAGCGGAATATATTATGGAGACAAAGGTTGCCACATCAGCAAAAGTGGCATCGTCCGAGCTTGGCCCAGTTTCGTCGAGTTCTTCAGATTGGGCATCTGCAGCAGCATCACTAAGATCTAATTCTTCAGGTATAATGCCGACAGCGCCATCGACTTCTTCAGGCGTGACACCAATAGCACCACCGACTTCTTCGGATGGTACACCTACAGCAGTTCTGCCATCGATGATTTCGTCAAGGCTCCGTTGCTGTTACTGTGTGTTATATAAACGGATGTCGATTCCACGTTCCTCCGTACTTTCACAATGTTGTGTGAAGGGACCTTTCTGTGCTGTGCAGCAATGCATCAAGTGCAAGCATTTGTTCAAATGTGGCGATAAGCTGAAGAGACACAAAGAATGTAAAGGAAGAGTTCCAGCAGTGTCCTGTATTAGCAGCTTGTGAAACCACATTGAATGTATTCTACTTGAAACAATCAACAGTCGAGGGTACTTTAAAATATAATGTGATTGGAAATAACTTTTTGATACCAAAGACACATGAACATACTTGACCAAGTTAAGAAAAGAATAATCAATTAACTAACAGAGGAAGTTGAAGAAGGTTCCATTAAATATAATGATTAGCTGGGGTGTACTTAAAAAAAACCTCAACCTTTTTATGAAGCAGTAAGTCACCGAGCATTTAAGACTGTGAATGAAGAATTGTTCAATGGTGATGGTATTCCAGAGGCTGTAGAGGTCTTGAAAGAAGAATTTTGTTGTGAAGGAGAAGAATATAGGGCCATGGGTTCGGGTTGTATACTTGCTATTGTATACTGTCTCGAACTGCATATAGGGCAGATTACAGGATGATCTCAACTTAAGAGACTATTATAATTTTTTTTTATTTTGAACTTGATAATTAAGTGTGAATTATTTTTTAAATAGAATTTTTTTTTTTTACTTTTATTTCATAAATTTACCACAACTTTTTTCTTAGATGGCTTTAGAATCAACCGTCTTTAATTAGATGTTCACAAACACACACTCACACACTATGAATGTAAGAAAGTTACTAGATGAGTGCAACAAAAGTGGTGAAAAATATAATTTCTACCCAAGTGATTAAGTCCTACAGTGAAGTTGGGTTATGTGATGGTTGGTTTGATGAGTGTAATGCAAGTAACTAAGGAAAATAAATTCCATGACTGTAGATCGAGGATATTCAGCAGGCTACTAAATCAATGTGGAATGACAGAGCATGATGCCAAGATGGTAGGGTTTATCGAAGGCGATTAAGGTGAAGTGGAATTAAAGAACATGAGTGTTTACTTGGAAAATTCTAGTAATTAATAGATGGGGATGTCATAGGGGTAAAGCAGGCGACAGGATAAGTAATTGAGAAACAAGGTGAAATGATATAGCATGAATGAAAGGCGACTGAGGTGAATAGGAGTGACAGAGAATGAAAGAAGGGTGACTAAGGAAAAGACATCCAAAATGGCAGACATCNACGACTGAGGTGAATAGGAGTGACAGAGAATGAAAGAAGGGTGACTAAGGAAAAGACATCCAAAATGGCAGACATCAAGGTGAAATGACACGACATGATGCCAAGATGGCAGGGTTGAGCGAAGGCAACTAAGGTGAAAAGGAATGAAAGAGCATGAATGTAATATCATGAAAATTCTAGAAATTAATATATGTTGATATCATAGGAGTGGAGCAGGCAAAATAATGAGTAATTGAGAATCAACATGAAATGATATAGCATGAAAGAAATGTGACTGAAAAATGAAATCCAAATTGGTGGGTATGGAATAATAGAGCATGAGAAATAAGGAATGGGATGACAGAGCATAAGGTGAAATGAGTATCACTTAAAGAAATGAAATTCAAGATGGCTGACAGCAAGGTGGAATGATAGAGCATGAAAGAAAGGTGAGTAATCAGAAACAATATGGCAGTGATATTGTAATATATGATGCTGGTGGAAACAAGATGGTGGTGGAAACAAAATGGCATTGGAAACAAGATTGCAGCGATGATGTAATACAATATGGCAAGGGGAACCAAGATGGCGGAGATGACGTAATACAAGATGGCGATGATGACATAATTCAAAATTGTAGCTATGATGTAATCCGAAATGGCGTCGGTGACATAATAAAAGATAGCGGCGAGGATCCTCTGACTCCGGCTCCCGGCTCCTGTTCCCAAATCGGCTAAACATATCTACTGACGCCTTTTATTATAAATTTTGACAATTCACTGGACTTACATTACTGAATTCGCATCTACTGCGTGGCGTATAAATCTACTATTTGAACCTCTGAGAAAGTCATTGAACTACTTGAATGCTAATACTGAATACACATTAGATATACATCAACTGACTTTTGGTTTTATCTTATTGACGTCTCTGATAAGTGACGGAAGCCTACGAAAAGGGTTGTTTATAAACTGTGTTAACTTAATTTACATTTAGTAACTTAAGGCGAAACTATTTCTTTACTATATTGTGATACTATATTATCACAAACCGCTAATAATGACCTGGCAATGTTTACCACTTATTTCTGGGTTATGTGCAATAACTNTCCTAAACTATATTATCACAAACCGCTAATAATGACCTGGCAATGTTTACCACTTATTTCTGGGTTATGTGCAATAACGCCGTAGCGAATTCAAAAACGTAAAATAAGAAAGGCAAAAATTGAATTATGTTAACAGGATTTACACTTAAAGTTTGTGTCTTCATATCAGTGGAAATGCAAAAAGTCGGTGAATTTATAGTCACTATAAAGTTAAAGCATGCGAATGTTTTTTATCGTCAAAGTTTCACAGCTTTACCAACAATTAAAAGCGATGTATAGTGAATCAGACAGTTTCTAGGTACTGATTATTAACGCATATGACTAATCCACCATTCAGAACATATAAATATATGACTTACCGAAAGTATAATGTCCTTAATTCAAAGCTCTAAATAACAGTTAATTATTTTTGTGGGCATGGGGAGAGGTCATACATGTTTTACCAATAGTAACTTAATTTCTCCTAACCTTATCCCTTATTGGAAGCCAGGATACCATTGCAACACTATTCGGTGTGTATCAAACTACTTTGTGGGACTCGGAAAAGAAGCCAATGAAAAAATCGTAGTATCTCTAGTATACAGAGCACTTTGAAGTCTTAAGGCGCAGGTAATCGAACTTATTAAACGTTTATATTTACTGATGGAGTATGAAATTACGTGTAACAAGAGTGTACAACTGCACTGCAAAATATTTTCTTGTAAACTTCTTAAACTGTAATGGAAGTTTTTAACCTACACAGTGCATGGAAATAATACTAAAAGTCGGGCTCAAAATATGGGAATGTTTAGCATTGCTACTATACAAAGTTGGGAACTTCCCTACGCATTTGACTCTTTCCTAAACAACAGTAGGAACGTTACCATGCATGTATAGGGAAATAATTTACCATTCGGGCTTTGTCACTGTACGTATACACTCATATGGTTAATTTACAAATAATTATTTGGAGTGGGCGCACAATCAGAAGTCCTGCTAACAGACGCTAATGGGCGCGGATAACGTATAGTATTCAAATAAATTGGAATGATATGAAAGTTAACTGTGTACAATAAGATACGCAATTTTGATACGAACATATTTTTAAAATCACACTGTTTTATGGCGTACCAGGATAGAAAGGACGATGTAACGTTTGCAGAATGATCCATTCCAAAGTTATAAATTCGTAACTAATAACACGATTTAAATTAATAAGATCGCGTTTGATCGCGTATACGTCTACGTTGTGAGCATAACCTTGAGTTGGCGCCACACATGCGCGAGGCTCGGGTGGTGGCCACGGTGACCGGCAGCAGTTCTGAGCGTAGACGAAATTTCCGGGCAGTGCATCTCACGACTACGATGTGATAACGCCCCCCCCCCCCCNTTGGTGCCAAACTTCAGATATCGCCTACATTTGTCAAAGTCAAGTATCCATTTCTCTACTTTCATTTCATTCCCGTATACATATGGAAATATTACCCACTAACGTAGACGAATTTGCATAAAACCCAAGGCCGTATTTCAAATACAGCCACACTTCAATTATTGTTTTTTTTTTATTCCTGATTTCGAGGCAAGAGCATAAAAAATGTTCAGCTACCGTGAAATTTTTCAAGGCAACTTTTCTTCCTATTGCTGCAGGAGATATGCTGAGATTTACTTGTAATCAAATCATAAAGGTCAGGAGAGAACAAATCTCTCCGGGCGGTTAAATAGCTTGAAGTAATTTGCACACAACGGATTAGGGTGGTCGGTTTGTCAATCCTTTACCGTGCACGCGATTTCACAACTCCCCCCTCCCCCTCCCCTTCCTTCAACGAGCCCCCTAACCGAAGCTTCCTCGGCCGAAGACGAGGCTACCGTCCCGTGAAACATTCATTCCTAATGAAAGTAATTTAAAAGTTTTCATCACGCCCCGTGCACAAAGGAAGCCAAAGCCTAAAGTAGCAGTGGGCAGGGAGAAAAGTTTGAGGGGGGAGGATGGAGGGGTGGAAGTGAAGGGAGAGACTTTGTTGCAGGAGTCTGCCAACAGAAATTACAAGATAAAACAAAAGAGGAACTGGCGGAATGCAGAGAACAGAACTAGGAGGGAACGGGAAATAATGAGAAAGAAGCACTTTTGTGTATTCGCTCAGGCTCTTGTTCATTTCTTTTAGAATTATAACTAATAAACTGGGCATGCAGTTCCCTCGGGGTTACTTTCCCATATTTCTCGTTTTTATTTTAGACTTCAATTTTTTTTCCCCTGTCCTGTCCTTCCTCTTTTAAAAAAAAAGTTTTTTTTTTGTTGCGGGCACAAGCGCTGGGCGCGGACACGTGCTGTGAAAACGCCGTTTTTACCCATCACTGCGCATAACATATTCAAAAATTAATCTTACGCCGTGCCATCTGCCAGGCGGAACGAGGTAACGGGCGGGCTGATGACGTCAGAAGCACGGCTCGCAGTTGCGGACGAAAAGCGGCCAAGTCGGGTCCCCGGGCATCAGTGCACGCGCAGCAATCTGCCCCTGGATAATTACTTGTTGTGCGACATCCGAGCCGGCGGCTCTTAAATATGCATACGGACGTTGTGCGTGTTCCCTGAAACGTACTGAGGGGTACGTTTTAATTTATTATCATAATTCATGTGTGCTTTGAGGGAGAACAGGTCCTTCCAGTAGCGTTCAACTTTTTTCCTGCAATTCAAATTTTTTTAATTAAAAAATGTACTCTCCCAAAAACCTTTTTTGGATCTCATAAATATTGCTATGCCCTGGGCTAATATTTGAGTTGAACAAAAATGGCTAAAGGTTATTTAAATGCACGTAATAATTTAGTTAAATCCTTCATTAAAAAAAAAATTTAATTCTTGGCCGTTCAAAGAATTTGTTTTTTATTTTGTTGAATTTTAGTTCCTGCAAAGAGAGCTTGAAGGGGACACTGTTTTAGTCCGGAAACATTTTCTGCCGCATAGGAAATTGCATCAAGTCGCTAGGAAAATATACTTTAGTTACACTTTCGTGGAACGCTGTTACCCGATAAGGCCTCACCCGCTTCGGCCCCCCGTGGGCATTAAATATAGGTTACGCTCGATGGACACGTTTATTCTCCAGCTAACCCGACCAGCTTATTACTTTTTACATGTTGTTCAAGGTGAACTGGACACTTTTGAAAGAACTGTTTTAGATCTACTTGTATTCACATTGTGTATTCTTCCACTATATATAAAATTAACATTGGCATAGGCCTAATCAGTTAATTCATGCGTCGATGAAGCGAAGCTGCGAAATTATTAGAAAAGTAAATATTTTAATTTGCTTATTCTTAAATTTATACGCATTAAAAAAACGAAAAGCAAAATAAATTATTTTAGTATACACAGAAGTTAACCGAACACTTTTAATTTAACGTAAAGACTTGGAACTACCGTCCCTCAGTCGTTACCAACTTTACTGGGCAAATGACAGTCAGTGTGTCCGTTAAACCATGGACAGATACAGGAAATGATTATTTTCAAAGGTTAATTTCAAATGTGCTCAGTTAACCGTGAAAAGCATGTATGTATACGTCCTAGTTTATTGATATTTTTAGGCTCTTAATAAAATATTTTTCTCATCTTCTTTTATTTTAACAGGAAAAACATAAAACCTTACTAACAAATTTACGAAGAGTTTATGTGAACTCACGCAAAGCTCTGTGAAGTTCAACGATTGTCTGCTATTGAAAAAGAAATGTTTCCGTAATTTTGCAGAGAGTTCCGAATAAATTTTTACCATCGATTTTCCGTAAAATTACGAAATAAGTTTGATAGTGAAGACCCTACACCGCATGCGGAGTTAACCATTGTAAGTACGGCTTATCGTCTAGTCAATACCAAGGTCATTAAAGACGGAACAAGTAGCTCAGAGAAGATGAAGCGGGCAAGGAATGGCCAGTGCCTGTAGTAATAAACCATCGTAGCCTTCGTCCATAGACTAACGATGAGATATACCGATCACGCTGCCTGCGCACAACCAATCCCCATGTGCAAACATTGAACTGCTTTTCTGCCAATACGAGTAGCAAAAATGGTGTGGATTGGATTTAAGATTAGAGCACTGTTTTGGTAAACAAGTGCTTTGAGATGGTTGTACACTTCCTCTAACCGGTTTGGAATGCAGTTAGATTATATTCAAGTTGGTGAAAGTATTTCATTAATATAAAAGTGCTTGTCTTTTGAAAATTTAGATATTAACTAACACGTTTATCACTGTTGGTCATGTGACTTTTACAGTTGTTTTCCTTTGAGGTAGGTCAAATTTGGGTACATGCGCAGAAGACGAATAAGCGGTCTACCTCATCTTTAGTATATGCATTCGCCTGGAGCCATTTCGGAAAACCGTTAGAAAACCGAAATCAGAATGACCGGAACGGGAATCGAACACGGATCCTCCCGAATGAGAGTCCAATGCTTTACCACTTGGGTCCAAGTTATCTAAATGTCAGTGCGAGTCCCGCCGAACTGACCGGTCGCAAAGAGAACCTCAGCGAGGATTAATTTGGTGAGATTGGGCTTCATGCGCGTATCAAACGCAATTTCTACGTTGTAACAACCTCAGACAAACACCACTGTGTTTCATGCGGTGAACCCACTTTTCAATAAAAATTAACGTGCGCGTCATATTTGTGTGGTTTTGAATTTTCTATAATTTTGTATCGAAAACCCCTTTCTAACTAACTTATTACTATGATATTGCCACTGTTTTTAAACACCAATAATTCACTTTGGCATAATAAATGCCTCCTTAAAAACATATTGTACGACCACATCTTAATCACTGTGTCAAATAATATGTACTTTATCTGCATGGACACTAAAGTAAAACTTCTCCTTCACGATTACACGTTAATTTTTCATGATGACTGGATAATCTCAAGACGTATGTCATGTACGTCTGAACGTTGAACTCATCATCCCTTCTCATTAACACGGGCATTTACCGACTGGAGCGGGCTCTTTAACGTCATGAAATGGAGAGAGCGATTGACGTGTAACTTAAACGTACTCGCAAGCTTAACGTAACCAATCGTGGACCAGATTTCTTGAAGTTTTGTTTTACTGTATTTCAGGACAAGGTGCAGATTATGGGTAGATTAAGATGTATTACAATTATGTCTAAGCAAATTGGCTTTAATTCTGAAAGATTGTTAATAGAAATGGATTTGGTAGTCATAAAATTAACAATTTTTATTTTTTTAGTAGCTTTAATATATGTGTGGCCCGTCACTCTCAGTTTATTTCGGATAATTCGTAACATGGTAGATACTCTATCAGGAATTTAACCCATGACTCCACGCTAGAGTGCAAGTGTCTAAACTCACAAAGAGAGAACGGGTAGTAAGAGCCATCAAACTACTTGTTGGTATGGTAAAGCAAGTATTTTGAGTTTTTTCTACCAAATATTACGTTTTCGTGCAAATTTTCGTCAATATAGGTGTAAATTTTGTAAGATATACAAAATCGACTTTGTTTCATTATAAAAGTGGTTTAGCTAACTAAACACTTTATGTGAGAGTAATTACATAACTATTTCATCATAAACAAACAAATATTTTGTTAGTTAAAACACTTTGTGTTCCAAAGACGGGATTAATGTTGTTTGACAAGGGGGAATGGAGATTTATCTCTTGAACCAGTATTTCTTTCGGAATGTCATATTCCAAATTTGAGTGTTCCAGACCGTCTACATAGCACTACGAAATGGTAACTTTCAACCAGTAATTTTAATTGGTCTGACCTATTCAGCTATAATTTTCGGTATCATACCAAGCTCAGTAGCAAATATTTTGGTTTTGAAAAATGAACTATGCATAATTTTATGAACATTATATTGCCGTGGAAAGTATACTTACTACCCAGAAGCCCACATTATATCATGTTCTGCCACGGCCAGTCGTAAAAACAGTAATAAAAGAATGTGTTAAATTTTTTAAGACAAAATGCTGAAAGTAAGGTTTTTTTTTTATTTTCTTGATTAATGCTTGTATGTTAAAGTATGACGTATGTCACAAAATTACTTTGCTCAGCATCAGTAATAATTATGATATTTGTTAAAATTTAATGTTGGCGAGCCACCAGATGTTACTAAAGAAACTACAATTAAATTTTTTCCATGGTCAGCATTCAACAGATTATGATTTGGTTCGGTGAAATATATTTGTATTGTGTGAACCTAATGGTGTTTTTCTTGTTTTCCACTTACTATAGTTTCTACAATTTTGGATTTCCATCTACCAGTGGGTTTTAAGGTATTGTGTTGCAATTTGAATGTGTTTGTTGCAAGAGAAGAGAGCTATGGTACAGAAAGGTTCAACTGGTAATTTTATTCGTAAGTATTATTTTTTTGATTTGAAAAATCTTTATTAATTTCATGTAACTTTTCAAAATGTTCTCATATGCCTAGCCAATTGACGATTTGTAATTTTCCGTGCTGAGAGAAAATTAACTGTGGTTAATTTTCCAGTCGCTAGACAACCCTAGTGTAATTGCCTTTGGAGATGGTATTCGTCATTTTGTGTCGTGTGCCAGTTATTCGTTCTATCCTGAGTATTTGTTTATAATATATTTGCGATCTTGTACTTCAAATGTTGTGTTATGTGTTTTAATGTCGTATATTGTGGTCAGGGTCGTATTTTGTGTATAATATTTCTGATCTCGAATGATACACATGAGATGGCTAAATGAAATACTTACAAACCCCAGTGTTGATTTGTGATACACTGTACTTGAGTAACCACAGTTCACGACCTCTGTCCTGTAAAATTGTATATGTAAATATTGCACCGCGAGCACACACTCATACAGCAGGATCGATTCAATATATTAATTGTATTTCTACATGTCAAAGGAATTGGTTCAAAGTACAACGGATGCTTATTCAAGGTGTTGTGTTTGCTGATGTTTATATGTCAGTGCACGACTTTTCTCAATAGCATCATCGTTCAGCTCGTATAGTACGATCGAAAATACGACGGTGATTATAACGTATCTCACCAAAGTACGGTAAATTTGAATACTTATGAATAAGTTCTATCTCTTTTGACAAACTTCTCAGGTGTGCTTAGATCACAGTATCATGTCCATTAAATTTACCATGTTTTAAAATAAAACCATAGCTAAGTTCGCTAAAAACTACGTCTAAAAGCTATAGGTATAGATGTGCTCCTTTATTGCTAGTTTCGGTTTCTTTTATTTGTTATTCAACAAATATAATAGCGGTGGAGTTTATAAACACTAGTTAAAACAATGACCAGGTTGTTACATATCACAANCATCATCGTTCAGCTCGTATAGTACGATCGAAAATACGACGGTGATTATAACGTATCTCACCAAAGTACGGTAAATGTGAACACTTATGAATACATTCTATCTCTTTTGACAAACTTCTCAGGTGTGCTTATATCACAGTATCATGTCCATTAAATTTACCATGTTTTAAAATAAAACCACGGCTAAGTTCGCTAAAAACTACGTCTAAAAGCTATAGGTATAGATGTGCTCCTTAATTGCTAGTTTCGGTTCCTTTTATTTTTTATTCAACAAATATAATAGCGGTGGAGTTTATAAACACTAGTTAAAACAATGACCAGGTTGTTACATATCACAAATTTCATAATTTACCAATAACACGTTGGGCANAATTTCATAATTTACCAATAACACGTTGGGCACCGTTTTCAATTAAATTAGATATGTAAAATTTCTCAGCTTCAAAATATTTTTTTATTTAAATCTTCCTTTGTCTCCAACAAATTAACACAATTATTTTATCATCTTCTCAAACACAAAATACTAAATATAATTCGTTTATCTTCTTATAATTATCACAAAATCATCTTGCAGCACTTATGCAATATTCTCTTAATTACTTATTATTATTATTATCTTTAAATCCTTTTTGTCTCATTAAAAACTTTTTTCCTATCATGCCCATGTCCATCGTTGGAGGTGGAGAGAGCTGTTCTAAATAAAAAATTAGTTCTATTTTACATTGTTCTTACTTATGTTGTCTCTTGTCCTCTGATTGTCTGTCATCTGATCATGACACATCTCTCCGCCAATCAGCAATAGCGAGACGAGAGACAACCAGAATAATTTTCTTTATTACTTTTGTTTAATAAACAATTAATGCTGACTACCCACTAGTAAAGAAATGAAAAATAATAAATAAAATAATAATACTGAATACCGTCTAAAAACAAATGAAAAATATTTATACATGATCTCTATGTCAATTATCTATTAAAATAACCAAAGATTATACTGTTAACTCATATTAAAACGTAATTTGGAATAATATTAAAAGAAGTGACAACATAAGCAAGTATTATCTAATTATATAACGAAAATCAACGGCACACATGACCCGAAAATCTGCAATGTTACAAGGTTTGTGGATTTTTACTAATTATTCAAACTGAGCGAATTTTATTTTATTAATAACGTCCTTAATGCCTGCCCGAGAAATACTAAGTCCACATGGAGTCCATATTTAATAATTATATGTTCATCACTTTATAAAAATGACATAACCATTGTAAGGTTTCTGTATAAATTTGTTTTAAGCCATTCTCATAAGGAAAAATTTATTTATTGAAACAGTTTTACTGTCAGTCGCAAGAAGAAAATATTTTAATTAATATTTCTTGCTGTAAATGTGTCAATTTGTAGCTCATGAAATTCCTATAAGTAAGAATTTCCTAGGTCTGGCCCTGCATAGATGTACAAATGCTAATGTTCCATTTTCAACTCGAGTGTAAATAGAAGCAAGAAAGTACAGTGAAGAAGTACGACCGTGCCTGTAAGTATGGCAAAGGAGTGGCTTGCCCACTAACTTACCTAGCAGCTTATATGATAGCTAAAAACTGATTAAGCATAGCGCACGAGCTGAAAATGTCTTTCCTAGTGAGGAACAGAACCCACGCCGTCCACTATGCTAACACATAGGAAACTATAGACTGTTCATCGTTAATTGAGCAGTTTTGAAAGCCCTGCTTAGGATCTAGTTTTACTTCTCATTTNAGGAAACTATAGACTGTTCATCGTTAATTGAGCAGTTTTGAAAGCCCTGCTTAGGATCTAGTTTTACTTCTCATTTTGTATCCTTCTGCCGTTTGTAAAATTAACATCGCTATGGGTTCTATAAATTTATTCTTGCGCCATCCAGATAGAACAATGAAATTGTTAGGACTGTAAATACAGTATGTTACTAACATGAATGTTCATACTCTATTGTGTATAAAACTAGAAACACTAACTTCTGTGGCCATGAATTTAAACATTGCACTCGTAATACGTTAAGAATTAAGAATTATTTTTATATGTATTCCCTGCCAACTTAACTAGGAACCTGCATGCTAATGTGTAATGTGCCATAAATGTAGCTACGGGCGGTGACTTTTTCATAGATTTGTTTTTAAATGCACACTTTACCGTGAACAGCCTATACACAATTACACTACAAGTCAAGTTTACAGTTTCTAGGAAATATCACTCAATGCCGTGGCGGTTATAATGCTTCCTCTAGATAAAAAAAAAGACTCAACTTGTAACCGTATAAGGTGAAGACGATTAAGTGTTGGCACTTAGAATAATGGACGCAATGGATTATTAAGTCACGTGAATATTTAAAGTTCATAAAGTTTACTTTAAACCTATCCCTTCGAAGACTTGACAAAATACCGAAATATTATGTATACGTTTAAATTACTGTTTCCTTATGCCACTAAAAATATATATTAAAAAAAACAGTAACGCCATATCAGTCACCCTAATAAAATATAAAGTTGGCTGCCAAGCTAATTGAACTTATCCCACTCTATTAGGCCAGATGACTATCAATTAACGTTTGTGGGTAAGCTCCCGTATGTTTAGGCCTGCTTCCAGTAATCTGTGTAAAAATGCGTTTGTATTAAATTGAAAAACATACTGTAATCTGCTGTACTACGAAGCAAATATATGCAACATATTACAAAACCGCTCAAATCCTTTACAATTTACAGTTCTTGATTAATTAAATACAAATTTAGTCGTTATTCAAGTGACAGTTAATATTGAAGAATGATTTATGAACATTTCTGGCTAATTTAATTACCATAGCACTACTTATCTAATCACCCCCTTTCCCAGACCCTCCATTCCCTTGGAAAACTTTCAAACTACAAGTAAGTGTGCTTTGTACTTATCACTGAATATTTCATTATATTTTTTTTAATATAAATATAATGTAATAGAATAAAAGCTAGCATATGACGGACTGAGTATTGCTTTTTATTTTCCTTGATGTATGCCCAATATTGTCCTGGAAACGGCTTATATACTAATCCAGTATAAACTTACCTCTAAACAGTGAAATACGTATATATGGTTTGCCTGGGTTTTGAACTCGGAACCTTGTAGTTTCAAAGGTGGCCCATGAACATCGGCCATGGAGGTGTCCGACAGGTAGATGAGTCTCTGATCTCGAAAATCATCCCGACAACCTGTGCGTTTCTGGCTTATAAAAATGTACACGAAACATGAGGGTTGGAATAACGTGAGTAGTATAAGAAGACACCTGAAACATTCGCAGATTTACTTGGTATCAACCTAGACTTCAAATACTCATACGTTCATTTTGCTTTCGCAAATGTTCGCCGGGTTGTCTGGCACCTCCTGGAGGAGTCTGAAGCAATAACATACAATTTACAAAAGGCCCAATTATGGCCTCCCACTGTGGTACAAGGCAGCCAATAAGCGGTTTATTTACGCGTACGCACACAAATGACTGCGAAGTCTGGCCTACAGATCAATAAACTCGCCAATTTCTCCAGCCTCTAGGTATAAAAAATTAGATGTCTAATTATAACCGTTTGAAGGGAGCAAAAAAAAAGAGTGTAATGTGTGTGGGCTGTAACTATTGTTTCTTCCAAGGTTGACGCCATGTCTTAAACTGTTCCGGTCCAATGTTCCGTTAGTTTCTTGAAGAAACTACAGGTGTTTTCAATCAGTAAATGTCATTGAAGTTCTATAATACTTTACACAGACCTACCTATTAAATACGGGATTAAAATATTTTAAAATAAATAAATAAAATATGTAATATTCTATATCGTTTAGATTACTTTTCCTCTTTATCAGTAGAAATCTCGAGTATTTGTCTGTATATTAAACTCACGTTCAAACGTGTGGTACACTAACCACCACTACCATCACAGCGATATTATTATAAAAGTATTAAATTTATATAAACAAATATAAAGAAAATGTTATATTAAAGATTACACACACAACTATGATGTAACCTTCTGTCACTAGGAATGTTTCCCCACACTTTGTGTTGCTTGATATAACATCCTAGGAATTGATATTAGTTATGATTTCTTGCATTCCTCTTAATATGGGAGAGTTTTCATTGTTAAAATATCGCATGGATTCACATTTTGCTGTTGAGTAACAGTGACACAATTAACTGTAAATTATTGTCATCAACTAATAGAGAAATTCAAACCTTACATAACCGATCACTTCTTGAGTTTGATTCGCTATACACGTTGAGATGGTAACTATCGTTCACAAAATATATGTTGTTCACAATATAACAACTAAATAACTAAATTAAATTAAATGCCAAGTCACGAGTGAACACTTGTTATACCTTTTACTGATTTTCTGAATTAACTTTTACTGGTATTGTGCTTCTAAATACACAAATTTTTTTTAACAATACTCCTCAAAATTACTGGATACTTTTAAAACATGTCATTTCCAGAATGATATATTCCATAGCAGTTGTGATCTAACCATATTTTTCTCTTCTTCAATGGTTTAACATTGCCTATTGTGATACAATTGTGCTCTTTGTATGAAATACGCCGAATATGGAATATTGTTCATTTGATGTACTCTGGAGAATAAAAAATTACAGAACTTGTACTATTTTGATTTAAAAGCACTGTGGCTTTATAAATAAGAAAATTCATCCATTAAAACTTTTGTAAGAAATAATTAAATCAACCAAGTTCAATTCCTATTCTTTAAATCATCCTTTCAAACCTGCAAACCCTTCAAATTTCGTACCCTTTACGAATATGCAGATTGCGGATTTATTGGGCCAGTTTGCCAACACTTACATAGAACTTAAACAAAATAACATTTATACAATATTGAACCATGTATAAAACTTNTGGGCCAGTTTGCCAACACTTACATAGAACTTAAACAAAATAACATTTATACAATATTGAACCATGTATAAAACTTCGTTACAACAATTATTCACGTTAAACACATTCAACTTTTGTTTCCAAAAGAATGATAATATAACAGTGATTGTTACNCGTTACAACAATTATTCACGTTAAACACATTCAACTTTTGTTTCCAAAAGAATGATAATATAACAGTGATTGTTACTTAATATAGAGTCTAGTAAAAAAACATTTTAGTAATATAATTTCTATAATACGTTTAATCCTTTTCTCTTCTTGTTGCAAGAAGAAAATCCCAAATTTCTCTTGACTAAACATTCTAGTTTTGGTTTTCGAATTATAATTTTTAAAGAGTTAGGTAGAAAAGCAAAAAGTAATATTTATTTATTAACATATATTACTATTTAATGTGCTTATAAGGTACTACTATATTGCATAAACGTCTTGAAATGGTTACTTATAGAAACGTTAACGCGCTTCGCATACGTCACATAACTGCTTATTGTTATTTCTGGTATTTAGTTTCCATTTCTATGATAATATGTTTTCTGGCTGATCATCAATTAAATCTTACTTAAATTCAGAGTTAAGTAATATATAGTTATTTTTATTCGTTATTCGAAGGCATAACATCTCTCTTGTGAACTTATATCAATGGACAGTTATCAAAGTGATCTCAGGCTGAGCCTGTAGACCGTTCGCTGATCACTTACAATGTATGAAATACTATTCATAATTACAGATCTAGCTAAAACCAGAAATGAATCGGTCGTCTATCCAACGCCTGTTTATACTAATATCTTAACGTTGTTTAAGATTTTAGCAATGCAAAGCAGACATTTTGTTGAAAGCGAACGTTATAACTTTAACATATGTGCTAAATTAATTCTAACTCAGTTACACCTATGGTATCATATTCCTTCAATATTCTACNTTATAACTTTAACATATGTGCTAAATTAATTCTAACTCAGTTACACCTATGGTATCATATTCCTTCAATATTCTACTGCATAGAAAACATTATCAGCATTTCTAAAACAGAATTGATCTGACAAACCGAACTGTAGTTTCACCTTTGAAATCCCTACTTTAAAAGCATTGTTTAGGTCTCGTTGTTTAGGTTTCGTTTATATAGGTAATTACGGAATTTCAAACGAGAGTCAAATACCGCACATTTCAGGATGCACAAGACACTTTAAATGCGAAAAGTTTGATACAATGTACAAAACTGAATTCTGAACTCATGACATAACACAAGATAAACGTCCTTAGATTTTACAGCTATTTGCTACCATAACCTGGCGATAAACCACAGTTGTAGAAAGCTTAGGTGCAAATATTTTTGAAAAATTGTACACCACCGTGGAATATGGCGAAGAATGTGTTTTCAAGCTTCTGAACGAAAAACTATAATTTATTTTTATGTCTTCCTCGTAAATACCTAGAAATATTCATGGGAATAACTCATACGTTTGGTCAAACAATAGATAATATAAGTCAAAACCTTAAACGAGCTTACTGAAATTTTGAGCTTTTTTCGCGTGGTCGGAACGAAATTTTAATAAAATTTGGTTGCATGTTTGCCGTTAAGACGTGATAATAAATAAATACAACACAACAGGTGATTATGCATTTCTACTATACGTTAATTTTCGATTCGGACATGACGCTAAATCAAATCACACATTTGCCATGCTCAAATAACCTATGTAAGAAAAGGCCGGACGTTTGTTATCAGTAGTAGGTTCTTTATTCAGTATCCCAAACGAATCACACAAACACTTCAAAAAATATTTGCCTGCAGTGATATTCCAGCATACTTAGATTTTATATATTACAAGCGAGAGAGTGAATTCTTCGGAACGAAACTTTAAAACAAACACCTTCACACAGTTCCCAGTTTCAGGGCATGAAAATGCCAAGCTTCTGTCCACAATAAAATTATAAAAACTGGAGACGTAAAAAATAAGGTACTGCATACTGACCTTTAAAATATATAGCTGAGGAAGGTAAGGCCATATATATTTTTTTTTTTGTGTTCACGCACTGGCAAAGAGAATTCGTACAACCCATAGGCCTTAAGGGCAGACATCCAGTTCTTCAAATTCATGTTATGAATTTGCAATCTAATGGCGAAGGGAATTAAAGTCACGCTCTTCGTTGATGTTACATTGAAACATAATAAACTATGTTGACTGACGTCGGAATTTACAAGATTCTAAAAGCTCGTGTTGCTTTCAAGCAAAAATTTATTTCTGGCCATAAAACTTTTTCATAACTCATCTGTTGCGAAATTCAAAACTTCAAATACAAGAGGCCTCCTTTTTTAAATTTAATACATCGAACTAAAACTGCTACACGATAAATAAATTTAAAAAATATTAACAAGCAGAAAACTAACTTCAATACTTGTAGGAAGGATTTCAGTTTTTACAGGAAATGAATAAGCATGGTAAACTACTGCAAGTGGTTTATATAACGCTTGAAGTTATTTATTTTTCGTTAAATTTATCTGTTGGTTCTACTGTGTCAAGTTACAATATTTACTAGTAAGCAAAATTCTCGCCTGAAAACATACACTGCCACCATAACAAGAATGCTTAGCGGGCTGCTTAACTACATATGTTGTATGATTTTCCTTAGAACATGTAAAAACACTAACAGAAAAGTAGAAAATGTACGTTTAACAAGAACAATAAACTTAACGTAGTTTTTGTACCTGTGATCAAACACCTGAGACACAATCGATAAAATTATTGAAGATATAAAATAAAACGTCGGTTTTTGACTTCGGTAATGACATCAACTTAATTTATAAGCGTTTTAAAAATCGTTATGCACTCCACTTACAATGAATATTTGTTNTTCAGTATCCCAAACGAATCACACAAACACTTCAAAAAATATTTGCCTGCAGTGATATTCCAGCATACTTAGATTTCATATATTACAAGCGAGAGAGTGAATTCTTCGGAACGAAACTTTAAAACAAACACCTTCACACAGTTCCCAGTTTCAGGGCATGAAAATGCCAAGCTTCTGTCCACAATAAAATTATAAAAACTGGAGACGTAAAAAATAAGGTACTGCATACTGACCTTTAAAATATATAGCTGAGGAAGGTAAGGCCATATATATTTTTTTTTTTGTGTTCACGCACTGGCAAAGAGAATTCGTACAACCCATAGGCCTTAAGGGCAGACATCCAGTTCTTCAAATTCATGTTATGAATTTGCAATCTAATGGCGAAGGGAATTAAAGTCACGCTCTTCGTTGATGTTACATTGAAACATAATAAACTATGTTGACTGACGTCGGAATTTACAAGATTCTAAAAGCTCGTGTTGCTTTCAAGCAAAAATTTATTTCTGGCCATAAAACTTTTTCATAACTCATCTGTTGCGAAATTCAAAACTTCANGTTGCTTTCAAGCAAAAATTTATTTCTGGCCATAAAACTTTTTCATAACTCATCTGTTGCGAAATTCAAAACTTCAGATACAAGAGGCCTCCTTTTTTAAATTTAATACATCGAACTAAAACTGCTACAAGATAAATAAATTTAAAAAATATTAACAAGCAGAAAACTAACTTCAATACTTATAGGAAGGATTTCATTTTTTACAGGAAATGAATAAGCATGGTAAACTACTGCAAGTGGTTTATATAACGCTTGAAGTTATTTATTTTTCGTTAAATTTATCTGTTGGTTCTACTGTGTCAAGTTACAATATTTACTAGTAAGCAAAATTCTCGCCTGAAAACATACACTGCCACCATAACAAGAATGCTTAGCGGGCTGCTTAACTACATATGTTGTATGATTTTCCTTAGAACATGTAAAAACACTAACAGAAAAGTAGGAAATGTACGTTTAACAAGAACAATAAACTTAACGTAGTTTTTGTACCTGTGATCAAACACCTGAGACACAATCGATAAAATTATTGAAGATATAAAATAAAACGTCGGTTTTTGATTTCGGTAATGACATCAACTTAATTTATAAGCGTTTTAAAAATCGTTATGCACTCCACTTACAATGAATATTTGTTNCTTCGGTAATGACATCAACTTAATTTATAAGCGTTTTAAAAATCGTTATGCACTCCACTTACAATGAATATTTGTTGAAGCAAGTCAGTGCAAGCAACTTAAATTTCTGTAACAAACATCCGTGTTCAAATAACAAACGAATATTCTCTCAATTCTAAGGTGTCGTGTGAAACACTGCTCATGTTTCCGTTCGATTTCCCTACGCGATATGTAATGTAACGTAGTTTCCGGCAGTCGGTGCGCGGAATTGTCGCAAGCTGTTTGCAATGCCGGCGCGTCTCAGTTCGCAGGCTGTTATCGCGATGGCGGACCGCCATTCGTCGTGCGCAAAACCGGAGATAACCGGTTGTTGAAGCCTGCCAAATTGGTGGGGAAATTCGTTAACTTCTTCCAGCGACGCCAGTTATAATAATATTGGCTGGCGACAGGTGAGCGGCCCCCATTGGTCGGCGCTGCACGCCTGCGTCGCTCTCCCGACCAATCAGAGCGATCGCGAGTGGGCGCAACTGGGAGGTTCCAGCCCCCCCTCCCCCCACCTTAGTCGCTTCCTCGTCTACTATTTTTATATATATATACGCCACCCCCTCCTCATCATCGTGCAGAGATTTCGCGCGGGGTGAAGGGATCTTCCCACAAAGCTTTCCGTTTCTGCCGTTAGATTGCAGCACGCAATGGGGCCGAATATATATTCCGGGCGTTGGCTCAGCATCCGCTAAAATGAACACTGCAAAAATACATAGTATACTCGAGTAACATTACACGTAATACACAAACTTGGCATGTTGAATATGCACACATCTGAGTTTTTATATATTTTTTGTCTAGCACGTCCAGGTGACCAGCGCCAGTAAAGTTATTAATTTTCTCTCTGCGGGAGTTTTGGGCTGCGGTGGGGAAAACGTATTGATATGTTATTCCTGCCTCAAAATATATTAAATTAGTAGTTTCATTATTTCTATTCACTGTTGNCAGTGGGGAAAACGTATTGATATATTATTCCTGCCTCAAAATATATTAAATTAGTAGTTCCATTATTTTTATTCACTGTTGTTAAATCTAAATGGCATGTTTCTGTCGGTCCAATGAGCGGTATTTCACTTCTTCTGTCTCTATTTCGTGTAGTGCTGTGTCTATATATAAAAAATATTTATGTTGATAATTCTAGAATATTTTCACGCGTTTATACTGCATACACAAAATTCGCATAACATCAACACTTAACACTAGAACCAGGTCAAGTACACTGAATTACATTTTCTATGAAATACTAAATAAGGCGAAACTAAAATTAGTTATAATTATAATATCGCATAATCACATCACTCAATTCATCTCCACTAGCTTTTTTTTCATAATTATTCGTAACTTTAAACGTAGGGGTTTCAGTATACATTTTTGACACCTATTTACTTTTCGCAATATCACTACAGTAAATACTGACGTTCTTCTTAAGCAAATCATTAAAACAGCTTAAATACTGTTAAGGAGAGCCAATTATGTTTCATTACATTTTGATATTAGGACCATGGAGATAATGTGGCTTCCCTTGGTTGGGTATTTTGATTAGATAATGTTTAACGAGTCCGAAGGTATTTTTAAACTAGAAACGAGGACGGGCGGGAAATTTAAGAAAGAATAGAACTTGTCGAACGACATACGCGTTCATGATGTCGTGTACTGCTCTTGTATAGTCGGTTCACGACTGGAAGAAACTTTTGAAAATCNAGTTCTAAAGACTGTAGCGTCGTTACAGGCCCGTGTTCCTAATTAGGGAAGAGCCTAAGAACATAAGACGGTTTTTCGAGGTTCTGTATTTATTTTGTCTGAGGTCCAGTAGCTGATCGATGGAGAACTACACATACGTTCGAGAAAAGAAGACTACAACTATGTTCATGAACCATTACCGCTGGCAGATATAATCTCTTAATTTGTTAGTGTTTTCATAGAACAACGTCTCAGACTATTTTTTCCACACATAAGTTTCCTGAGATTATTAAGGATAATTGTGCTTGAACTAGCTGAGTCACTTAATTAAATTATACATAATTCCTTTGAGTTTGAAGAGTTTTTCTACAGTCGCCGTCTTGAATATAGTATTTCATATACCAGGCTAGTGTCACGTGCAAATCCTTAACGAGCATATTTACATATTGTATTTTTTTTTTTGTTTACTTAAGTCTGAATATCGTAATTTTTTTCTTCTTGCCATTGTAATGAATTTCTTACAGGTTAACCGGCTTATAATTGTCTACTGGTTTGTTTTCCTTATACCGTAGAGTTGATCAAGTATTTATGGGATTTTAGTGAGTTTTCTTTAATGCCAGTGTATCATACCCGATGATTTTTTCGACCCAGGGTTTAATTCTACTAAGTTAAAAAAAATCGGCTAGAGGGTTTAATGTATATTTACTCAAATACCAGTTACTAATCTGTATTTAACATTCAGCTAATATGTTCTAATGAGCTGAGAAAGTGCACATGCCTTTTGCTAGCCAAAACCACAAACATAATAATTCTGTTAAAATTAAACGTTTCACAAGCAAGAATGAGAAAAAATGTTCTAGAACATATATACGGTAAGATAATAACCCAGAAAAACTTATTCTGAACAGCAATTTTAATTGACCTAAATTGCCAGTTGGCAAGCATAGAGGAAGCTGGTTTACGTGCATAAAAAATGGAAATGTACTAAATGGCATAATTGTCAAAAGATTAAGAATGCTGTATTTAAATACTGACATTTAAAATAAATAAAATAGTGGATTTCAAAATAACTAGGGAAAATGGAGAAGATATTAAAAAACCAAAGCTAGGTCACCTAAGAAAAAATAAAAACAAAAAATGGCCATTTAGAGGTAAGTGAAAAAGTAAGTAAGAGATTTCTAGAAAATACGTGTAAAGACGTGGAAGAGTAATTAAGAACGGGAAAAGTAGACAGTGTGTAAAAGTAGGCTAAATTATTTTGCTTAACTGCAGACTAAAATTAGCAGTAGAGACGGCAGACAGATCAAAAGAATATCTCGAAAATATTAATAGGAAATATCAAAGAGTGGGTAACAGGGAACTGCGTAAGAAGAACCAGACAGATTAATTGTTAAGAATGAATCTAGTAATATGAAAAACAAGTTTTATAAATTAGTGTCCATGGGCATGAAATATGCAATTCATTTCCAGTATCAAAGAAATTGTCTGCGTGATAATGCAAAAAATATCACATACTAAGCTTTATACTTATAAAGCAATGGAATTACTAGTGCCGTACTCTGCAAAATAAAGCCGCAAGCAAAAACTTTTAACAGAATGCTTTTTGGTATTGTTATTTTATTTGTTTTACATTCATACTTTAAGCGCTTTCCAGCGACAGCTACGAAATGAGCACTGAGAAACGAGCATGGTTTGGCTCTGAACACAGTTAAGCGGAGATGTGATTTACAATGAATGGTTAGCCTCCAAACAAATTACGGAAGAGTAGTGTGGATTAATTAAATTCTCCGGTATCACTATGACANGAGTAGTGTGGATTAATTAAATTCTCCGGTATCACTATGACAAAAATGTAAATGTTGTCTTGTTCATCACATATGAAAATGTGGTATGTTTAACATTGCTAACAGTGGCATTTATTTTTTTGTAATTGATGATGATTTTAAAACCCCAAATATTGTTTCGCGTGTAAAATATAATATTGCCGTTCAGAGTATTTATTATGCTTTAGCATACTTTATTTACATTGCCTTTTGTTTAATCCCATGCTATAAACTCAGTGATCAATACAAAAAGATAACTTCTATAAATTAGTTAACGTATTTCTGTTATATTTGAATAATGTACACTGTAAAAAATCTGCTGGTGTACTTCCTAACCTCAAATAGAAGTTTTTAGCCTATACACTGCATGGAAATAATGCCACACATCAAGTTGCAGATAAAGGAATGTTTAGCGTCTCTACTATACAAAGTTGGGAACTTCCCTACGCATTTTACTGGTTCCTGAGCAAATGTAGGAACGCTACAATAAATTTATAGAGGAAAAAAATTACCATTCCCGCTTTCTCACTAAGCCTATACGCTGGTATGGTAAATTTCCGAATAATTTCTTAGAGTGTAAATGCATCAAATTGTTTTGGTGTTGTGTGCAAGAGCACATTACAATAACGTGATACGAATACAAACCTGGGCATCTTATCTCATGATCACTAAGTAGTATGAGACAACATATTTATAGGTTTGCAAATAAGCATTTATTAAAAATAAGACTCTACTTCAGATAGCGGCAGTAGTTCTGTGTTTCAATCACAAAAAAAAANCAAATAAGCATTTATTAAAAATAAGACTCTACTTCAGATAGCGGCAGTAGTTCTGTGTTTCAATCACAAAAAAAAATATTTTTAATGATGCTCTTAAAAAAATTTTATTTTACACCAAAGCATTTGTAGCGTTATCCATTAACATGTGGGGATAAAACTGAGGAATCAAGTAAGCGTAAATTAAATGATTTTCTAGACAAGTGGACAGGATTAGTTGTACTCTGTTGCTCACGAGTATGAAACACATACTCGTATTGGATTTTACCCGCTGTGTCGTGGAATAAACGTCAGGACATCGAGTACACAAAGTCTGGCTGCTTGATATCAGGCTGAAAGTTACATCATCGTTGGTGTGCTAAGAACTCATGTTCGCAGCATCTCCCGCAGCCAGCTGACCAGACATGAATCCAACCGCTGGAACTTATAAAATGTGTACCTTCTAGAAGTAGAGAAAGAGAAGGCGTTTGATCAAAATAATCACATCAAATCACAATACGAAAAATAATATATAAACATTTTGTGCACCATATGTTGTTCTTTAGTGAAATTTAACTTTATCGTTTAGCTGAGGAACAACATAACGTTTGTGAGATGTACTGGAAATGATGCAGAGCGTGCTGTTTGAGCAATAACTATGGAAAAAGAACTTGCTCATGTCTCCTGAGTATTCCTCTATCTTCATAGGTAATAAATAGCAGCTTTGAAATAAAACACATCTAGTTTCACAAATAATAGTTATTGGTGTAAATATAATACAATTATTATGCGAATATGATAGATTTTTATTCAAATCTAAGTATATAAAACTGCCTTATCACAGTGAATTAGTATTGAATAAGGTAAATAATTATCATAATATGAAGACCTTTTCGAAAAATAAAGATCAGAATATTTTTTGGAACTCTCTTACGTAAATGTATATATTCATACGTCTGTAAATAATATAAATTAGAACGTACTGATAAAATATAGGTAAAATTTCTCAAACCATAACATTTATGCCAGTATGGTAAATCTACAATTAGGAAAGGTTATTATAAAATCATTTGTTGAGCAGTACAATGAAAAAAAAAACTAAGCTCTTTCCCTTGATAAACAACGATAAAATCAAAGAACAAATTTCTTCAACATCTTCACCGAATCATATTCATCTACGGCATCATCCAGTAGACAACCAAAATACATTGTTCAAATCATATTAAAATTATTATATATTGTTATAAAGGAAATATTTTATCTAGAATGTTCAACAAGACGGCGTGAATGTGAGTCAAATCTGTTTGTATGGGATCAATTAATAAAAGTGAAAAGTCAAACCAAAGTTAACTATTAATGATCCAAAGATTTAAATTGTTCCCTAATTGACCGAAAAAAACGCAAAACACTATAGAAAGAAAGGAAAATACTTGAGTATAATACTACAAAGAACTCTTAAATAGGAATAAACTCTTAAAGAAAAAAGCACTGACTCTACTACATTATTTTCATGACCAAATAGAATTTACAATTTCAGGGAGAGTTTACATTCCCTAACGATTTATAATATTTCCTTCATTTCCATTAAGCCATATTGTCAAAAAAATCTCAGACACATAATATGCCATTGCCGAAATTCAAAAACAATATTTTATTTAGTATTTGAAAAAAAAACTAATTAATTAGAACAGTCTGGTCTCCAAGAAGATTTGAAACATATATTATATAAAATATTGATCATATTAAGGAATAAAACATATTTTCGACATCATTTAATAATCATTTTCAATTTAAAAATTCCATAATCATCTAATGGCAGTATAAGCATTTAAAAATCAAAACCTCTGTGTATTTTCAAAAGCTAAAATGCGATAGAATAAATTAGTTTTCAAAAACAATAAATAGTGAATGTCCAAACCAAGCGCTTGACTGAATTGAGTAATTTTTAATAAACGGGTTTAAGTAAGACATTATATTCAGTAAACAATTTTCAGGTTTGCCTCATCAGACAATCTTCAATAAAAGGGTTATCTTATCTAAAATTAACAAATATCATCACCGATGTTTAAAAAATTTTGCATGTCACATTTGTCAATGTTTCGTGAAAGAGGCAAATATTTAAAAGAGAAAGACAGTAGTAGCGAGTATCGGTGTAACTGTAATGCAATCTGAACTTAAAGAACCCATTTTTTTCGCTACGTATGTGGATATAGTCATTTGTTTATTAAGGTATTTGGAAGTTATAACCAATATCTAAATATAATACCAAATAACAAAGAAAAATAATTCTCTTTCCTTTTTTTCAGCAAGGAAGTTGAGAATGCTTTAGAAAACTTTTGATATCTTTAACTTCATGGTTAGTAGCGTTGTTTAACTAAGTAGTAACCGAAGAAATACATCGGAGGAACAGCTAAATAACTTTTCATGAGTTTATACTTACCACTTAATGTAACGTAGAGATAAATTGAAAGAAACTAATTACCAAAATGTAATTTTATAGTAAACTTAATAAAAATCCGGTACCTGATAATAATTATTTTCATGCAAGGCCAGTACGGAATAATTTTTTACGTATGAACATGTAAATTTACAAGAGTTATATTATAAATATGATGTTCTGATACTTGCGGACGTCAAAGGGCTCCATATCAGCATGTGAGTGCGTCCGAATGGGGCAGAATGATCGGTCCCCGGGAAGCGGGTTTGTCATACCGTGACATTTTAGCTTGTACAGGTAATACTACTACGACAGTGATGCGTGTGTGTGACCAGTGGATAGAAGAGTGTCGTACGCAGCGACGAGCGGGTACTGGACCACACAATGTNATGTGGCCACAGTGCGGGATGACCACCGTCTTGTCCGCATGGCCGTAACGGACCGTACAGCCTCGTCCAGTGTTGGCTCGACACTGGAGCGCTGCAACGGGTGTAGACCTGTCTGCGTCGACGGTTCGAATCCGTCTGCTGCGAGCTGGACTGGTGGCACGCATGACATTGCCTCGGCTTCCATTTCAGAAACCACACACGCCTCAGACTGTGTGGAGCGGCATAGCGGACAAACTCTAAGTGTGATGGTTTGGGGCGCCATTCGATACAACATGCGATCTCGACTCCTACGTATTGAGGGCAGTCTGAACAGCAACCGCTACATCAAGGATGTTTTTGAGCCCGATGTACTGACCCTCCTTCAGACTCCACATGACACATTTCAATAGGGCAATGCCCAGCCACATGTGGCGAGGAATGTGCAAGCCTTCTTCAATTAAAGACTGGTACCAGTGCTTCCCTGGCCTGCACATTCACCTGACATGTCACACATCGAACATGTCTAGGATATGGTTGGTCGGCGACTGCAGGGGTCAATACCATTGGACGGGTGGAGGTTTCTATGTAAACGGAGTTTCTTTCCTAGGAAAAACATCGTGTACAGAGCCTCTTTTTAAGCAATTTTTAAAAATAGTCCTATTTAAGAAAATAAGGTTTTTATTCCATATTTATAACAACAATCAAATAATTTCCATCAAATTTTTCACACAAGTAGCGTTATGGTCGGTCATGTAAACGTATGTGTTTCAGTGGCTCAGGCACTTATTTTCAAAATGATGGCCCAGTAAATATTTCAGGTTAGTGAACCCCATCATTCAAAACATTAGACTGATTACATCCGAAGTTGATGCTCCCAATCCTACCTCCATGATGCAGTTGATTGCAAGCTAACTTAGTAATACGAGTTTTTCTGAATTCGAATCCCGAGGAAGTCACTCGTGTATTTTAATTGTCTTTGTACTGTNTAACTTAGTAATACGAGTTTTTCTGAATTCGAATCCCGAGGAAGTCACTCGTGTATTTTAATTGTCTTTGTACTGTTTCATATGTTTCTGGTTTCATCTTTAGTGTTATTGCTGTCAATGAGATCTCAACGACTACCTACCATATAAGCTTTCAATAACTTCACTGAAATTTATTTGCAACCTTGTATAGGAAAGTAGGATAATAAATTATCAGTAACCTCATGTTTAAACTTAATTGCAAGAATGTGTGCCAGACATATTTAGATTACATGTGAGAATTTTCTCGTGGATCTCCCGTTTCTCACGCTTTTCCATTCCGGTATTGCTCCATAACCACCTCGCTTCGTCGGTTCTCAATACCTAGTTGTTAAGAGCCGTCCAAAACCTCTCTACTCCTCTCCACAAGTCTCTTCACAAAAGTTTAATGACTCATACGGGACATTTGCACACTTTTAGTTTATAACTTACAGGAGTATGATATCGCATTCCTGTGTATGTGTGTCTGTCTGGGTGTGTATATGTGTGTCTGCCTAAAAACTTTTGAACGTGTTGACAGAATTACAGCAATCTCGGTACACNCTGTCTGGGTGTGTATATGTGTGTCTGCCTAAAAACTTTTGAACGTGTTGACAGAATTACAGCAATCTCGGTACACTTATCGTATTAAGTAAGAAGATCCGACTTTTATAATTTTCGACCATACCAAATGATTGTTTTCAAAATGGTAAATAACTTTATATTTCAGAGTAGTAAGTCATATCTCGGGACACATATAACTAATTAAAAACAAATTTGTATGTACACAGTGCATCATATAAGCATTAAATAGCGGCTCTTTTGCTATTTTCGAAGATAGCACAATATGAAAAAATAAAGCTAATATGTTATATTTTGAAAACTACTCAACCGATTANCTGTCTGGGTGTGTATATGTGTGTCTGCCTAAAAACTTTTGAACGTGTTGACAGAATTACAGCAATCTCGGTACACATGTCGTATTAAGTAAGAAGATCCGACTTTTATAATTTTCGACCATACCAAATGATTGTTTTCAAAATGGTAAATAACTTTATATTTCAGAGTAGTAAGTCATATCTCGGGATACATATAAAAACAAATTTGTATGTACACAGTGCATCATATAAGCATTAAATAGCGGCTCTTCTGCTATTTTCGAAGATAGCACAATATGAAAAAATAAAGCTAATATGTTATATTTTGAAAACTACTCAACCGATTANTTGCTATTTTCGAAGATAGCACAATATGAAAAAATAAAGCTAATATGTTATATTTTGAAAACTACTCAACCGATTATCGCCAATTTTGGCATTTATGTCATACTATTGTAGATTTTGTAAATGTATGCGATTTAATTATATAAGGCACTTATTTTCAATATAATGGACATATAAATATTTGGTTTATTTGCTATATCTACCATACCGTTCAGCCAAACTCGACCAAAGTTGCACACTATAAGTATATATATATATACATATATATATACATATATATATCAAGCATAATATATGCCAACACATAGCAATCTTTTTCTGCCATGTAGTAAATTAGCACCACACGAAGAAATAAAGTTTTGTCATATCCCAGGTAACAATAAACCGATTCCTACCAAATTTGACACTCAAGTGATACTACGGTAGGCCATGTAAATTTGAAATTGCAACTAGTTTTGTAAAAAATATGGACTTTTCAATTGCATGTACACAACAGAAGACGAATACGGTCAGTAGTGCCATGCAATAAATAAAGGTCATACACAATATTTGTAATAGATAATGTCAGCATAAAAAGTTTGATTGAAATTGTTAAATTATTAAATAGATTTGCCAAACATATGAAAATATTTATATGGCAGCCATTTTTAAAACCATTGTCTGACATAATTTAGTTCATTTAACTTTAATTAGTCTTCTGTAGGAGTGCAAAATTTTGTGGAAATTAGTCGAATTATTCCTCAAATATGAAAATGCTCAGTTTACTCACCTAACACTACTTTGCAAAAATCCAGCATAGGAGGATCTCTGTATACATATCGGTTGATTGGTTCTCGAGATAGGGCATAAAACCTCCATTGATCATATGACGATCTTCATAAATGGAGGGCGAAACGTTTATATATTAGCACATTCGATTATTGCAATAGATACAATATGGAAAGTTAAATTTAAATATGTTACATAGTTTCGTAGATGAAGAGCACTAAGCTAAAATGTTTGTATACGCACCATTCAGAAAATAAAAGACTTACATACTTAAATATAAACTTATTTAGCCTACCACAGTTCATCTTATTCGCCGAATTTCAAAGAAATTGGTTGATTGTTTCCCGAGATACGGCAAAAAAAACTATATTATTTCATGTGGGGTTATCTTACAAAATTTGGGATAAATAAGGTTTTTCATAAAAGATTTTTATGGATATAACTGATACTATCAGCATACACAGTAGAGTTGAAATTTGTATTGCAGTTTCGTACATAAGAAATTCGGAGCTAAAATGTTTATATGACTGCCATCTTGAAAATTTGTGTGTCTGGCCCTCCCAAAATTTATTATTTTACATAGCCAACCATAATACTAATCTTAGCCAAATTTAGTATTTGGTAGAAATCAATTGTTTTTTCGGAGATCACATAATTTTAATTTGTCAAGTAATACTATTTTACAAAATGGCAGACAAAAGAGATTTTGTGTTTACACATTTGATTGTTGTAAAACATACGGCCATCATACAAAGTTTAATTGGAACTAATTATATGGTTTCGACGATATAACATACAACACTAAAATAGCTATATAGCCGCCATTTTGAAAATAAGTGTCTGACTTACATAAAACATACCAGTTAACATGACCTACTGCAGTACTACTTGTTTGCCATATTTGGTAGTAATCGGTCAATTGTTTCCCCAGATATGACATAACAACTTAATTTATTCGTGTGGCACTCTCTTACAAATTGGAGGACAAAATAGGCTCCATGTAGACACATTTGATGTTTGCTATATAAACTCCCAGAATACAAAGTTAAGATGGAATTGATTCAATGTTTTCGAAGTTACAGCATACCATGCTAAAATAACGATATGGCCGCCATTTAAAAANTAAGATGGAATTGATTCAATGTTTTCGAAGTTACAGCATACCATGCTAAAATAACGATATGGCCGCCATTTAAAAAAATATTTGTCTGGAATACTTGAAACATATTTGTACACATCAACTGCGGCAGCACTATTTTATTGCCAAATTTGGTAGGAATCTGTTAATTGTTTTCCGAGAAATTACACAAAAAAATTGATTAATTCATGTAGTGCTCTCTTACAAAATATCGGACAAAAGCTTTTGTTTGTTTCTGCTTATTTTATGCTTGTAATAAATACTATCAGCGTACAAAATTTGTTTTAAATTGGTCAAAGGGTTTGGTNTTTTCTGCTTATTTTATGCTTGTAATAAATACTATCAGCGTACAAAATTTGTTTTAAATTGGTCAAAGGGTTTGGTAATTAATCCAAAAAACCTAAAGTATATGTATGGCCACCATTTTTAAAATAAGAGCTTAATTAAGTTTACTTAATCATTTTTATCTGGCCTATCATAGTATTTCTTAAGTGCCAAATTTGGAGAAAATTGGTTGAGTAGTTTTCTAGATATAACGTAAAAACTTTATTTGTTCATGTAGCACCATCTTCCAAAATGGCAGACCAACAACAAAATTCACTCCATAATTTAATGCTTACTACTTGCGCTGTCAGCATATAAAATTTTAGTTAAAATCGGTTGAATTGTTTTCGAGATATGACATATCCTATATTTTTTAATGACTGCTATTTTGAAAGCAAGAGCGCGGCGTGGTCGAAAACTATAACAGTCAGGTGTCCTTCCTTATTACTATATGTGTACAGAGGTTGATAAAATTCGGTTAATGCGTTCAAAAATTGATGAGGGGGGGGGCACGCACGCAGAGACACACACATACACACACAGGCAGGAAAATGATCTCATAAGCTTTTCTTTCCTTCTGAAAGTAGGCTAAAAACAAAAGANAGCCTACCACAGTTCATCTTATTCGCCGAATTTCAAAGAAATTGGTTGATTGTTTCCCGAGATACGGCAAAAAAAAACTATATTATTTCATGTGGGGTTATCTTACAAAATTTGGGATAAATAAGGTTTTTCATAAAAGATTTTTATGGATATAACTGATACTATCAGCATACACAGTAGAGTTGAAATTTGTATTGCAGTTTCGTACATAAGAAATTCGGAGCTAAAATGTTTATATGACTGCCATCTTGAAAATTTGTGTGTCTGGCCCTCCCAAAATTTATTATTTTACATAGCCAACCATAATACTAATCTTAGCCAAATTTAGTATTTGGTAGAAATCAATTGTTTTTTCGGAGATCACATAATTTTAATTTGTCAAGTAATACTATTTTACAAAATGGCAGACAAAAGAGATTTTGTGTTTACACATTTGATTGTTGTAAAACATACGGCCATCATACAAAGTTTAATTGGAACTAATTATATGGTTTCGACGATATAACATACAACACTAAAATAGCTATATAGCCGCCATTTTTAAAATAAGTGTCTGACTTACATAAAACATACCAGTTAACATGACCTACTGCAGTACTACTTGTTTGCCATATTTGGTAGTAATCGGTCAATTGTTTCCCCAGATATGACATAACAACTTAATTTATTCGTGTGGCACTCTCTTACAAATTGGAGGACAAAATAGGCTCCATGTAGACACATTTGATGTTTGCTATATAAACTCCCAGAATACAAAGTTAAGATGGAATTGATTCAATGTTTTCGAAGTTACAGCATACCATGCTAAAATAACGATATGGCCGCCATTTAAAAAAATATTTGTCTGGAATACTTGAAACATATTTGTACACATCAACTGCGGCAGCACTATTTTATTGCCAAATTTGGTAGGAATCTGTTAATTGTTTTCCGAGAAATTACACACAAAAATTGATTAATTCATGTAGTGCTGTCTTACAAAATATCGGACAAAAGCTTTTGTTTTTTTCTGCTTATTTTATGCTTGTAATAAATACTATCAGCGTACAAAATTTGTTTTAAATTGGTCAAAGGGTTTGGTAATTAATCCAAAAAACCTAAAGTATATGTATGGCCACCATTTTTAAAATAAGAGCTTAATTAAGTTTACTTAATCATTTTTATCTGGCCTATCATAGTATTTCTTAAGTGCCAAATTTGGAGAAAATTGGTTGAGTAGTTTTCTAGATATAACGTAAAAACTTTATTTGTTCATGTAGCACCATCTTCCAAAATGGCAGACCAACAACAAAATTCACTCCATAATTTAATGCTTACTACTTGCGCTGTCAGCATATAAAATTTTAGTTAAAATCGGTTGAATTGTTTTCGAGATATGACATATCCTATATTTTTTAATGACTGCTATTTTGAAAGCAAGAGCGCGGCGTGGTCGAAAACTATAACAGTCAGGTGTCCTTCCTTATTACTATATGTGTACAGAGGTTGATAAAATTCGGTTAATGCGTTCAAAAATTGATGAGGGGGGGGGCACGCACGCAGAGACACACACATACACACACAGGCAGGAAAATGATCTCATAAGCTTTTCTTTCCTTCTGAAAGTAGGCTAAAAACAAAAGAGAGAGTTACCGCGGAATCACATGTGGCAACAGAAAAATATGGACCTGTGAAAATTTGGTAGTTTAAGCACTTGTTAAATTATTCTGCAAACGGGAACACAGCTGCAGTTAATTAATATCAGAAAGGAAAATAAATAGTGCTTATTATTGTTTTATTATTGTGCGTGTCTGATGACAAATATTGTATCAGGATGACAAATGCGTGTCTCCTCTATAATTTAATTCTCAGCACTGGAATTCCCGGTGTCTGCGGGCCTGCCGAATGTTTACTGAAAGCGTACTGGGAACCTCCGAAACTGTTGGTTAACTGTGACGCTACAGTTGGNCACACATACACACACAGGCAGGAAAATGATCTCATAAGCTTTTCTTTCCTTCTGAAAGTAGGCTAAAAACAAAAGAAAGAGTTACCGCGGAATCACATGTGGCAACAGAAAAATATGGACCTGTGAAAATTCGGTAGTTTAAGCACTTGTTAAATTATTCTGCAAACGGGAACACAGCTGCAGTTAATTAATATCAGAAAGGAAAATAAATAGTGCTTATTATTGTTTTATTATTGTGCGTGTCTGATGACAAATATTGTATCAGGATGACAAATGCGTGTCACCTCTATAATTTAATTCTCAGCACTGGAATTCCCGGTGTCTTCGGGCCTGCCGAATGTTTACTGAAAGCGTACTGGGAACCTCCGAAACTGTTGGTTAACTGTGACGCTACAGTTGGNTCGGGCCTGCCGAATGTTTACTGAAAGCGTACTGGGAACCTCCGAAACTGTTGGTTAACTGTGACGCTACAGTTGGCAGCACTGCTTTTGGGGTCGCTGGTTCCAGCGACTCCCGACCAGATGCCGTTGGCGATAGCACGCAGAGCTAATTCGAGCACAGATGTCGTATTTTTAAGCCCTCCAGAGTTCAGGCACGTGCGGTCGACATTGGGCGCGCAAGGGAAATGCGACCAGGAGTTGTTTTGAGGCAGTGTTGCAGTCGCTTAGGCTTCTTTCAATGGCGGGAGACGAAGGCAACGTGCCAAGTGGCTTCGAGCGTTTCACAGACGCCGTCACAAGTAAGCGAATATTTGACATGCGTCAATTATTTCTACTAAATGAAGTTTTGGTATCGTGGTAAGAAATAAGCTTGGTTGGAGTACCTCCCTCATGTCTCCTCCTATAAAACAGTTTAGATTTTTCTGGTGATATCGGGATGGTTCTGTTATTCCTGTTTCAAAAAATTCAAATAAACATTGTGATTCATTCATCTCTTTCCGCCATGCATTAAAGTTAATGACAACAAAATATTAGTCGTTTTTCCTTTCACCCGACATGTAATCATGCTTACATTCTAAGAAATTGAAACACGGGCCAAGTTTAGTTTCAAAGGACAAAAACAAAAACAATCAGCTGCAGCTTTCTATATGTATACAGCTCCTTAATGTAGTTAAATGTGAGTAATTTATTAAATATGCATTACTTGTTAAACTGTCAACGTTTTATAGTATTCGCTACTACTGTTTACTATTTCCACAGGAATCTACTTACGGTAGTGCATATAACTACTGTTTCGAGTAGTCATAATATAATGTAAGCGCAAAAATTTGTGACTGGCGTTTGCGTTCGTCAAGACGCGTTTAACCTTTAATTACAGACTTTTTTTAAATATCTTCGTTTGTGCATATGCAGGAAACACGTTTTTCTGTATATGTAAGCTAAACCAAGAATTATAGACTAAATAACTAGTTTAAAATTTTATAAAATGATAAAACAATACTAATGGAAATATTTACGGTTGGTTATGAATATTAAATTGTGCGAAACATTCCTAAAGTCCGTAAACGAAAAAAACGCGCGATAATATTATCAAAAACATTTTCTTATATGTATATCTGAAAAAATATACAAAACACGTTATTAATTGTAATCATTATGTGTGCAGAAATAGAATAGTGCATAAATAACACCGTATTTCGTTTTAATTCTCTGCTACTAGAGTTTCTAACTCAATATTTAAGACTTACTCTTCCATTTGCAATAATTTATTATCTATTGCCTTCCAGCTTTTCATTGCGTCTTTCTTTCAATTCCACTTGTTTTATTTATTTACCCGGTTCTCACTTACATTTCCAATAGATGGTCATGGTTATTATAACTCCAGCCTATTTGGCGTCGGAGATTCTGCTCTAGTTTGCAATGGGTAGTAACTCAAGTTTATATATGTCCCAATCGCGCCCGATGACACAAAGAGCTGGTGTACATAATTCTAACCTGCGGCATGGGTCCGAATTGGAGCAAGAATTATCAAGTATTGCTGGCCAGAACTGAATACATTAAGCATAGACTATAATAATATTTAGAACAGGTTCGAAACATTTGGTGAGAGATTTGAAATTAACAGTTTACGTGAAACTATTTTGCACGATAGAGCGTCGAATTCCGCCACACTGTCAAATTCTTCTGTTGATCGCCTCAAGATGGGCTAATGAAATTGGAAGGTTGTGACGTCACCGAAACGTAATTAAGGTCCCATCACGCTGTGCCATTTTTCCGTTCAACTGCTTCTAATAAAGTTGGCCAAAGGAAGACGGATGGTTCTGACATCACCGAAGCATCAGTATTGCCCCCNGTTCAACTGCTTCTAATAAAGTTGGCCAAAGGAAGACGGATGGTTCTGACATCACCGAAGCATCAGTATTGCCCCCCACGTTTTTTTTCTGGAAAAGTTGAATGGCACTAGTTTTCATAAAACATTTTGAATATTGGACCGGTTCTAANCCCCCACGTTTTTTTTCTGGAAAAGTTGAATGGCACTAGTTTTCATAAAACATTTTGAATATTGGACCGGTTCTAATCATTTTTTTTTTTTTGGAGCGCTTAGCCAATAAGAATCGAATATGACAACAACGACCGTTTCCGTTTGCACGAAACGTTAAGATGACGAACAATTGCTGTAAATAAATTATTATTAGTAAGATAACTAACTTATATAGAAGCTCTCCCAACATGAATACTGTTTTAAGTGCTGAGGCAATAAATTTCACTGTGCAGGAAATATAGCTAATAAATAAAGTTTAAGTTAAGTAAAGAAATTGTTATTAATCACGTCATTAGTAACACTTTTTCTGTAGTAGATTGCATGGAAATACAACGGTATCTCACTTTGAAAATAGTTTTTAAATAAAAAATCATATTAGATATGTTTAGTTAAATACATTTTACAGCCTGAATCATTTTCAAACGCAATGAAGATTATTTTACAAACTTAATTTGCTGTAAAAATGTGATGAATATATTTCGTCATCAAATTTTACTGTCAAATATATTTGAAGGTGACAATTTTAAATTGTGACAGGGGCTTAAGAAGGACACTAACAGGCAACACGGATTCCTTATCGCTCACATGCACAATAAATTACACTGGTGTGCAGCATTGCAATCGTGCAGTCATAACGTTTAGAAGTATAATAATGAAGACTGAAGTATGTTTCACATACCTTACAACGCTGCAAAATTTATCTCATTATTTCCGTTCCCAAAAATTGCCCTAAAATATCCGTTTCAGTCATTTGTACTGTATAAAACAATACTTTTTTTTTTAAAAATGAAGCTATATTCCTTTTACAATATCTGCACACATTTTGAATAAAACGTTTGGAAAAAAATAGCCCAATATNTTGCCCTAAAATATCCGTTTCAGTCATTTGTACTGTATAAAACAATACTTTTTTTTTCAAAAATGAAGCTATATTCCTTTTACAATATCTGCACACATTTTGAATAAAACGTTTGGAAAAAAATAGCCCAATATAACACGTTTGGTTATTATCTTCATAATTCATACATCAGTAGTGTTTTATACTTCCGTCAACATTAACGTATCTAATTTTTTGGTTTAATTAAAATTCCACTTGTATTTTATATACACATTATATTATTTATTTCACATTGAGTAATAATTAAAATACACAGAAATGAAGTACATTGGTAATACCTAGTAAGAAAGAGTTCTTATTTGAAATATTACTGAAATGAATTAAATTACGTTATGTGTAAAGCAAATATACCTTACTGGCATATTTATTTTGCATGGTAAAATATTTCGAAACACATTTCGTGAATTCAAGAATGATTATTTTTAATCCGGGTTTTTTGCGTTGTGTTTGTGGCGGAAGGATACGCAGTGAGTATCCGAAAAGTATAACTTTACCAGGACTTCAGAAAAGTTGGAAGTAACCACGTAATGTGCATTTAATGTTTCCTAATTGATATTCGGAGCCACTTTCAGCTAGTTACACCGAATGCTACGTAAGATGCTATTGTCTCTCAGTGGACCCACTGTTAACCGCCAGCTTGCTATTTATGTGATCCCCGATTCGCTCTCTGACCCTGGACGGGAATTTTCGCGACAGAGGAGGTGTTCTTTTCTCATCTCCATCCGACTGCTGTTCCACCCACATCTCATATCATTCATACCTCGAACTGTCTGGAACGACAGTTCTGTCTGTCCCTCTGGTAGGGCAGTCGACACCAATCAATGCCAGCCTATTCTCGTCCATCACATAAGGAGCATTTTCGCCGTTAAATTGGTAGCACATTCTGCAAATCCAGAGGTTTGGCGCTTGTGGTTGCAGTGACCTTTGCTACCGCACTGCAAACAGTTTGCAATATGTTTGCTAGCCTATATTCTGCTACCGTAGCCCTGAGTGCGGTAACAGAGTTTGTTTACAGGAAGTTGTGAGCGACACGTTTCTGTGACAATTTGTGGTTCATTCCCATCACAACTATATTTGACGTGTGTTCCCTCTTGCAAGGTTTTGTATTTCGTCGTAAAATGACTGTGGAAAACGTAATCATGGTTAACCATGGACTAGAAGGATTCGGTTGAAAATAAATCGTTTCCATCACTGGGGAAGAGTAGCGACATGCTTGCGAAAGTTTATTACGCTGCATAAATAGGACAACACCCGTGTCTATTCCTCTTCACAGAAATAACACTTTTTTTGAAACTCACTCCCGCTGCCAGCCATCTTTGTTTCTCTAGCATGTATTTTAGAACTTCTTTAGAAATACAAAAGTTAATCTGCAAACACCTGCAAACATCCTGCTGCCAGTCCTACCGCTCGGCTCTCAAGACTTCGCTGTTAAGAGCCGCCCAAATATCTTCACTCACTCAGTCCTACCGCAGAAATGCGCTTGTTGTTGACCACGCCTGAAGGCGGGAGTGACGTGCAGATGTTCATATCACAGAATAGGTAAAGGCTGTTTACGATAAAGTGAGCACTTTTAAATGAAATCAACCTTTGAAAAAGATCACTGCCCCTACTTGAATTTATTTTAACAGGCACGCTGATTGGCATGCGCCCAGGTAAGTTGGTAACTACGGAGGGAAAATAGTTCGATGTAGTGTTAGGGAAGCATTTGTAGAAATTTAATGTTTTTTTTCTGTTTTTAATGTATTTAAGTATAACAATTAATGATTTACAAAATATTAAAATGTATTATAAGTTCACAGTTTCACTTGACCGACGCATGAACAAAGAGGTCAGGTCTATGGCAATGCTAATTTTACATATGGTGGAAGAATACACATTTTCCATACGTGTATATCTTATGCAGGGCTTTAAAAGTGTTCACTTTACTTTGAACAGCCCTTATGTATAAAGTCACGAAATTGCATAGCGGTTCCTCTGATGGAAGTGAACTCGATCGCTCATTGGCCGCGCGAAGCTATGGACACGGGCCTTGTATCTGATTGGCTATTGCACTTTACGGACGACTACATATTGGTCGATCTGCCGTCTGGCAAGTTAGTCTCCAGGAGCTGATTGGTGAAAAGGCGACCCGCCATATGCGTGGCCGGTGAGGCCATTTTGCTAGCGTATGTGGCTGGAGTTTGCAGTACACGACAACATTTCACCTCCGTATTCTTAAGTTCTCTGTGTCCTTGTCTTGGCTCCTAGTTGCCGGGCATGCGCTGTGGGGCGAACTTCTGTCTCCCTGGTCTCGGTCATAAGCCAATCAGAGCAACTTTGTTCACGCGCACACTGCTGAGCGCGTGTAACATGGGGTACGATGCTCATTCGCTTTCCCGCTTGTGGGAGCAGATATACGTCGTGGCAACAATAAGCTGGGTGGAAGTAGCACGAAGTGTAGTGGGCAGCTGGGGGTCAATTTACATTCGCGCAGAACATGTCTTAGTGGGCGTTAAGCCAGCCTTTAACGTACCTACCGCTTAATTAAGCGGCTGTGTTAATTCCAATTGGAAAGGAAGCGTATTTGTGGGCCGATAAGATATCGTAGTCTCTGGGGAATGCAAAAAGCTCCTTAGCGTGTTTCCTGGCGTGTGCAGTTGAAATCGACATCCACCATTTTATGTACGTACGTCAGGGTTTATTGTAATAAGGGTACAGTGTTCCCATTTGATAAGCCTTCTTTGGATTGTAATATAAGAAGAAAGCACAATTATGTTTCATTATCTTTGTTGCCAACTTGAGAAGTTAAAATGAAAACCATTCACAGCTGAACTAGAGAGAGAGAAAAAAAATATTGCTTCAAATACACGTAATGTTTTAGTGCAATTGTAGTTGTAAATGCTGGTCGTAGGGTTAAGGTGTAGGAATGCATTAATAACGTTTTTGTGGTCAAATCTTGGTGGGTGACAAAGTTTTCTAGTGTTTTGTATTGCTTTATAAAGCTTAAAAAAAGCTAAAAGTTTTAAACTATAAATTTATTTCATAATTCAATTTGGTTTAACATTAAAAACGCTTCGGCAAATTGTAAGCATACAAACAGAAAACTCCCACATAAAGAAAAACACGAAAGGTTCCAGCTAATGCTTTTTTCTTACTTTGGGACTAAACAAAAATAATTCAAGAATATATATGCAATTATAAAAACTCTGCTATGTATACAAAAATACGCGTAGTTCGGACGTCAGAGGTAACATCGTCATATTTTCGTTATTTCTTACGTTTTTTGTCAAAACACGCCAGCAACTATTTACAGTTTCATTGTAATATATCCATTATTTTAGGAGATGTTTTAATTAGTTAGTTTTTATTTATATTTTGAATTTTGTTAGGTTTTAATTAGGACGCCACGACAGTAAGTTGTTTAGCTTGCAATGCTGCTATTTACTGTACAACATGACTTGGTTGCTGTGAAATAATTATTTTAAAACAATCAACCCAAGCGTTCTAAATTAAAAACCACACATCTTCATCAAACCATGTTTAAGCAGTGTTTAACATGTAAAATCCTTAAAATAAAAAATTCAAAACTTTTACTGTTACTAACCAATTATTAGACGATTAAAATAATACACATTTCATGAAAATCCCAGCGACTTACTTTACTAACTAGTTATTTCAAGTGTTATACGCATTCGTTTGTTACGATAACTCCCGTTTTATGTGAACTTATGACATTTGAAGTAACAAAACTAACATAACTGCGATTTGGCTATTTTTATTTGGTTATTTGTAAGCTTCATAGTTGAAACAACGTATACGCCAATTAAAAAAATTATTAATCTATTTTGCATTCATAAATTGGTCACGTGACCATTTTGTTAATTAAAAGTGCCAACTGGAATACGGCCTTAGAATTGTTTTTGTTTGGAAGTGCACGGACAGTATGTTCATTCAGAGCAATAATATCGATTTCCCTTCAAACTCTAAACAACACACGACAGCATTAATACAGAGCATTTCCTTGCTTTGTTATGTTTTTTTTATTGTTTTCATTTAAAAAGTTAATCTAAATATCTCGCGAAAAATTTATAGACGTGTTTATGGAAAGGCAGACTGTCGAGCAATCGACCTAACATGTGCGACACGTACATTGACAGTTACAGTGACTACGCGTTGTAACGCGAGTGTTTGCGACTGTCTCTTTGCTCTGAACAAGAGAGCATAGCTATTTCCTAAATAGCCAGTGAAGATAGCTTCGCCGCCTGGGGTGGAGAAGGGAGGGGGAGGCGTTAATTGACAATAGAACCAGCCATCGAAGCACAGCTAACGAAACCAAGACATGTAGCGGATAGCCGCCTAACACCATAACCTCTTATATGCCTAACATGAATAATGCCAACTCCGTTACAGGTGAAACATGTTGAGGTAACTGGGCGCACGCTAAAGACAACAGTGAAAGTCAATCGACACCCCTCCCCTCTCCGTCTGCTTAGGTAATTGGGCAATCGATAAGTAGAAACTTGAATGAGAATCGTGTGCCCTTGAATCGTTTTGGACTGCATGCCGTTACGGCGAGGCATCGATAGCGCACCATCACAAAACATTACGCAATTCCGTTGCATTTGGTGCGTAAACATAAAGCGTCACGAAACCCGAAACTCTTGTATCTGTTAAGGCTGCATCTTTCAACCCCTTCCCGTCAGCTTGTGTTCTAAAAATGTATCAGTAAACTACCAACGAAAGGAAGATTTTTACATTGTCAGCGTTCGAAGGAAAAAAAAAATACTGCCGCAGGACAATTTTTGAAAAGCCAACAAGGAAGTAAAAACCACATTACAAAATTATTAATAAAGCAAATTTAATTACTTGTTCAGATAGCATAAACAAGAAATTAACATATTACGATTTCAAAGTTCATAATGTGGAATGTAAAACCAAACATTTTTCTGGCAACCTTGCCAATTTAATTTATTCTCTTTGTGCTGTTCTTTTTAATTAGGAAATCTGATGCTTCAGTAACCTGCTTGTTTTATTACGAGCAGCTGGTACACAAATACTGGTAATTGAATTCGCTATAATTATGAAAAAGACAGAAATGTAAAAAAATTAATTAAATTCGTGTGGGAAAACGTTAAAACTGCAAGACCCCGTTTGTGTTAATTTTCCACTACAAGAAATTTGCTAAAGTGTTTATCGGTGAACCTGAAAATATAACACCAGCATTTTTTCGTTGCTTTTATGGCTTCTGTAACGTCACTTGTAAGTTTTATTTGATAGTTTAAAGTGAAAAACTAAAAATATTTCACCATCAAGTGTGAACTTAATAAAAAATATCACCAGATAAATTAACACGGTGGCCCATAGAAGTAAGATACTTTTATAAAATTTATATATCTGTGACACAGTTTGCTGGGACATCTTATGGTGCAAGGTTCTCGGATCTAATCTCGAAAATGTGGATGAATGTGCCATTCAAAGATATAAATTCAAGTTCATTTTAAAATAAATATATCCTACGGTCAACTAACCAACATAAAGTATTAAATAAGTACTATTAAAAATGCTTTCTCTCCGATGTCGCTGGCATTTATCGGAACAAAAAAGTTCTGTGAGAAATTGAATCATGCCTTCATATATAATATATGCTAAAAAAATGATTTATAATCTGTAGATGAACCAAAACGTAACACCACATTTTCAAAGTGTGTTATTAACTGTAACTACTTATGTCGTCTGTAACTAACACACCGTAACAATGTTAACTGATGAATAATTTTTATGCTGTATGCCATCTGCATGCTAAACTTGTATTAAATTAATAACGTATTAACGTATCATAATACTTATTTTGAATTTTCCTCATTTCTTATTCATTTCATGGAGAATAACTGTGACCATTTTTATGAGGGCATTAAGACCCAGGGTTATATAAAAATGCTTGTCCACAAATTTACCACATCATTATTATATACGCGTACTGAGTAAAACTGCTTTTAGTAAATTTATTTTCTGAGCATTCCTAGTAGCTTTCCTACATTTTATCAGGTTAGAGCCCAATGCTTACCGAAGTCCCCAAATTTTTATAGTATTATTCTAAAAATTTCCAGGACATATGATACAATTTAACAGGATTACTGAAAAAAAATTTACAGTGTCCAGTATATTTCCAAGTCTAACAAGTCTAACAAGTAGATAAATAAATGCTAATTTAAAAACCTTTTTGAAAGAGTACACAATACTGTTAGCACATAACATTTTAAAAATATATCAAGTAGTAAGAAATTATTATCAGGACAAAATATTTCAAACTCACCACATCAACACGGACAATTTATATAATGAAATCATGCAACATATTTGAGCAGTTATAAGTAGGCCTGCACAAAGACATGTTATTTTAAAATATTATGTGTGACTGTTTCAAATTTTGAAGTAAAATAACAGTATGGAGATACTGGTAACTACCTTCATTTTTAACATGTTAACATGTCTAGACTAGCTGGTTCTTTTGTCAACATATATTTCCATTTATTTGTATGTGGAAAACTATTATCATTGCGTTTTTTTCGTCAAAGATGATATATTTTAAAAATGTTTTCAAGGAATAAGGAACAGGTAGACAGATTCCATCTGTATTCGAACCCGTATCGTTGCGATTAGGAAACCAACGAATAACTTAATACACGTCACCGATTCGTGAGCTATATATAATATTGTTACCTATTAAATAAAGATCTTGGAGCTTTTTTTGGGTAGTCTGACTGTATTGATAAGGTGGCAATAAACTGAAGCTGGCTGCACATAATAATTGAGAATATTTTGTGACCTTAGTTGTGGTTATCAGAGGGGTTATGCTAACTAAAGACGTGTGAGGCTGAAGCTTTTGGTGATCAGATGTTAGTATTTATAAAAAGGTGAATTGTAGGACAGGGGTGCCAGGTGCGTGACGAGGGGACGAGCCGCGGTCATTTTGGATGACGTCAGGAGTCAAAACTCCTGCTCTTGCATTCCTTCCTGACGGTGGCCATTTTGACAGCCAGTACCGCTCATACTGCTCAGTCATTCCTGTCCAGAAGCATGCATCAGTCATTACTGTCCAGTAGCATCCATCTTGATCCCTACTTCATCCTCTTGCAATCCATTTAAGGGGGGTTTCCTCCGAGACTTCCCAATTTCGAATACCTTGTTCCAAGCAAAAGGTTTTCTCCGAGTACTTCTAAATTATATTATTATCTAATTCATTTGTACTAGATCTTGTACTTCATACTCTTGCATTCCAAGCGAGGGTGGTTTTTTCCGAGTCTTCCCAAATACAAATGCCTTGTTCATGCTCTTGCATTCCGATTTTATTATATCATTCCTTTATCCTGCAAGAACCTGCCACAGCCCCACGACTGGTCGGTGGCCATTTTGGCAGCCAGTACCGATGGGTTTCATTTTTTTCCTGCCAGTCCCGGCCACGATGCCCCGACTATGGTCGAAAGGATCTCGTCTCTGATTGGCTATGCGAGGCTCTCAAAGGGGTTTCACCCCCTACCAGTCCCTGCCACGACACCCTTGTCAGCCAGTACCGATGGTGTTTTTTTCCCCTGCCAGACCCTGCCAGGATGCCCCATGCACACCCTCCTGCCCTTGCAAGTCCCTGCCACGACGCCCCGATGGGTCGGGTGGTCATTTTGTCAGCCAGTAACAACGGCAGTCATTTTTTTCCCTTACCAGTCCCTGTCAGGACGCCCCGACTTGCGACACGTACATCTCCTCGCCCCTGCAAGTCCCTGCCATGGCACCTCGAATATATATATATATATATATATATATATATATATATAGGANAGGCTCTCGATAGGATCTCGTCTCTGATTGGCTATGCGAGGCTCTCGAAAGGGTCTCACCCCCGACCATTCCCTGCCATGGCGCCCCGACTGCGGGCCTTACTTCACACACACTTACACACACTCACACTCACCCCTGCCAGTTCCTGCCTCGATGCCCCGACTGCGCACCCTATTTCACACACACACATTCACCCCTACCAGTCCCTGCCACGATGCCCCGACTGAGGATTCTACTTCACACATACACCTACCTACATCACTTACCTACACCTCGCAGCACTGCCCTCACACTTACCATCCACATGCCATGGGCATGTGGACGGCTCCGGGGTTTGGGACCGCGGTAGTACGCTGCGCTTGCGACGTCACCAGTGTTTCCTTGTAAACATCAGTGATGTCACGAGCATAGTGTGCAGGCGGCTTACAATGCCACAAGTGAAGTGAAAGTCGACCCACCTAAAAAAAACGGACAAAGGAACGCACAGAGAGGTTACAGCAAAGGGATGAGTACAGAAGAGAGAGAGGAAGAAAGAAGTGGGATAGCGCAGTAACTAGTGAATAAAAGCAAGTTCGATACAACTACTAGTTACTACAGTGCTAGGTATACCATTTCACATTTGTAACCCTCCCTTACATTAGTTCGTATATGAATGATTGTAGAATGTGAAATGATATACACATCGATAACACGCCTGCAAGATGATAATATATCTTGCACGGGCTACATCGTGTCACTATTTGCCAACACAGTACTATGGAAAAAAACAATACATATTAGTTACATACTTGACAATATAAGGATATCTCTTGTATGGGCTGCAGCATGCAACCAGCCAGCATACCTGACAAGATGAATATGACTCTTGCACGTGCTACAGTATGCGGGAAAAAATAGAAACAACCATCAACAGCAGCATACCTGACAAGATGAATATGGCTCTTGCATGTGCTACAGTATACCGCTGGAAAAACAAGTACAGGGCATACTGGTAACATACCTCTTGCACGAGCTACAGTGTGCCACCAGCCAGCATACCTTGCAAGAAGAATAAGGCTCTTGCATGGGCTACAGCATGCTGGAAAAAACAAAACATACAACCATCAACAACTGCATACCTGATAAGATGAATATGACTCTTGCATGTGCTACAGTCTACCGCTGGAAAAGAAAAAGTACACACATCAGAACATACTGATAGCATGACTGACAAAATATGAAATACCTCTTGCATGGCATGCTACCAGCCGGCATACCTGGCAAGAAGAATACAGCTCTTGCATGTGCTACAGTATGCTGGAACAGAAAGTGCATAACAACACTGGCCAACATCTGCTGCTACTGTTCCAACCCTTTCTCCGGAAAAATTTTCAAGGTTCACAACCATGAACATTTCAACGGTAACTTTATCGGGGCGGCATGTAATAACTGCAATAAGCATCGCAGCCGCCCTCGGAGACTCCCAATCCTCTTCCATAACTTGATGTACGATGCCAATTTTATTATTAAGCAGCTAAGGTATGAAACCCAGGAGATATTCATTATTCTGCTCTCTGAAGAAAAGTTTATTACCTTCAGTAAAAGATTGCGCGACAAATTTACATTTCAATTTATTGATACATTTAGATTTATGTCTGCCAGCCTCGCAACACTCGCACACAAACTACCATGAAACAATTTCAAGATGCCAACCAGATTTTTCAACAGCAAACAACTCGAGATGGTGACTCACAAAGGAGTGTTCCCCTACGATTATGTCGGCTCGTGGGGTAAACTCGCCGAGTCACAGCTGCCAACCATAGATGAGTTCTTCAACTGCCTCACAAGATGCGAAATCAGTGCACAAGAACATCAGCATGCACAAATGGCCTGGACCGTGTTCGGATGTCGCACTCTAAATGAACACACCGAGCTATATCTGAAAATGGACGTCTTGATTCTGTGCAACATCTTCGAGAATTTCTGGGGCTATTTATGACTACATGCGGCCTAGATTGGATTGCTTTATGTACACAGAAGAGCCAAAAATCTGGCACACCTGCCTAATATCGTGAAGGGCCTCTGCGAACATGCAGAAATGCCGCAAGACGACGTGGCATGGACTCGACTAATGTCTGAAGGTATGCAGGAGGCAATTCACACCATGAATCCTTCAGGTAAGTCCACAAATCCATAGGAGTGCGAGGCAGTGGAGATCTCTTCTGAACAGAATGTTGCAAGGTATCCCAGATATACTCATTAATGTTCATGTCTGGTAATTTAGGTGGCCAATGGAAGTATCTGAAGTCAGAAGAGTATTTCTGGAGCCACTCTGTAGCAACTCTCGACGTGTGGGGTGTCGCATTGTCCTGATGGAATTGTCCACGTCCGGTGGAATGCGCAATGGACATGAATGGGTGCAGGTGATCGGACAGGATTCTTACATATCTGTCACCTGTCAGAGTCATATCTAGATGTATCAAGGGGCCCATTTCACGCCAACTGCACACGCTCCAAACCATGTCAGAGCCTCCGCCAGCTTGAACAATCCCCTATTGACGTGCAGGGTCCATGGATTCATGAGGATGTCTCCATACCCATACACATCCATCCGCCCGATACAATTGTAAACGAGACTCGTCAGACCAGGCAATGTGTTTCCAGTCATCAACAGTCCAATGGCAGTGTTGGTGGGCCCAGGCGAGGCGTAAAGCTTTGTGTCGTGCAGTCAACAACGGTACACGAGTGGGCCTTCGGCTCCGAAAGCTCATATCAATGATGGTCCATTTAATAGTTCGCACGTTGGCACTTGTTGATGTCCCAGCATTTAAATCTGCGCCAATTTTAGAAATGGTTGCATGTCTGTCACGTTTAATGATTCTCGTCAGTCGTCGATTGTCCCGTTCATTCACGATCATTTTCCGGCCGCAGCGATGTCGAAGATTTGATGTTTCACCGGATTTCCGATATTCATGGTACACTTGTGAAATAGTCGTACGCGAAAATCCAAATTTTATTGCTACCTCGAAATGCTATGTCCCATCTCTTGTGTGCAGACTATAACACGACGATCAAACTCGCTTAAATCTTGATAACCTGCCATTGTAGCAGTATTAACCGATCTAGCCACTTTGCCAGACGTTTTTTTGTCTTATATAGGCACTGCCGACCGCATCTCATTACTCTGATTGGTTCCATACCTCCGTTATTTGCATACGCACACCTATACCACTTTTTTGGACTCTCCAGTGTAAGTATCTACTGGCCAAGCGTGCATGCATGGAGCGTGATGCAGTATTGGAAGAGGCCTTCCAACCGCTCACATCTCGGCTGGATAATTTACAGAGGCAAACTGTTCCCCCTGTCTACGTCAAGACTGAACCAGACGTCGAACTCATAATACTTCCGGAGGAGGATATGGTTGACGATGATGATTTGTCTTTAGCTGCATTGAAACGTAAAAATGACGGATCTCACTTGTGCACAAGCACCGTTCGTAATTACAACTCTTCATATACGATGAGATTTAATGATGGAATGTATGATGTTTATAGGCAGAATAAGAAATGGTACTTCGGGAAGAAGCAAATTTTTTTTTACCAAATGGTTTTATACAGATTGACGATGAAGCATTGCGAGCATCTCCAGGCCTCTAGGAGTTACTGTTTAAGCGAAACCCCAGCATAATATGTCGTACTTGACAATGACGTTGGGGATTTGGATCTGGTTACTTCAGGTGCGTAGCTGGGCCACCTGCGATGAGAGGGCATGATCCCTCTTCCCCGACGATTGGGCGGTAGTAGCACATGGTGGCTTGATTGCTAAGAGAGCTACGTAAAAGTATAAAAGTACAAGACCAAGAGGTTACATATATTTCAACTTAGTTGTTAATAAAGGCTATAGATGCATGTTGTCTCTAGTAAATTGTTACAGCAAATATGTATGGCCGGTTCCTGTTCGCCGGAAACGAGGCAAAGATACAGCTAAAGCTATGAAAAGTTTTATAAGATAAGGGACAGTCCTTAAAATATGCAGACGGATCTTGGCAGAGAATTCTACGATACGGCCTTCCGTTCACTAATGAATGTAAATAAAATTAATCACTGTAGTATGTATGGTGATAAGAAGGCCTCCATCGTGGAATGATTTAACAGTACTCTGAAGAATGTCATGTGGCATGAATTTTCGACACAGGGTAGTTACATTTGGCTGGACATACTGCCTCGCCTGATTTCAGACTACAATGGACGAGTGCACCGGGCCATCCACATGCGGCCAGTGGATGTTAAGGACGATTCTTTGCTGTCGACTGTGTTTGAACATGTGAAGAGATTGGACAGGCACAGGGCTAAAGCGAAGATTGGTGACTATGTCCGTATTTCACGCATCAAGGCGACTTTTGCAAAATTGTGTTCTCCGAACTGGGGTGCTGAGGTCTACAGAGTTTACAAGATTCGTTATTATGAACCAAGGACTTATGAACTCGTCAATCTGAATGGTGAAAAGCTGAAGACAGGATTTTACGAACAAAAGAGATTATGGCTTTCCAGACATCTATCTGCTCGAGAAGGTGCTACACCATAGAGGAAATAGACTATTCGTCAAGTGGACTGGTTTTAATTCTGAGCACAATAGCTGAATACCGAGGTCGGTGCTTACTGGCATCTAATTGACAAAATGGCCGCCATTGGGAAGGAATACAAGAGCAGGAGATTTGACATGTGATGTCATCCAAGATGGCCGCAGCTCGTCCCCTCGTCCCGCACCCGGCATCCCTGCCCTACAATTCCCTATTTCTAACTACTGCTGTTTTGTAATAAAAAGTGTTTTTTGTAGTTATAGGTTATTGGCGAAATTATAACTTTTCGCATATTTGAATTCGGCAAAATTATAAATACAGTAAAACTGAATACGAACGATTTAGGTATGGGTGACAAAAATAGCATAAGAATAGCATCACTACAACGAAAATTTGGCAAAGTAGTTTTGATTTTGTATACCTCGTCAAGTTAAGTCTCAGAATCCGTAAAGTTGATATTGTATCGTTTATAACAATTAAATGTATTGCTNTCAAATGTATTGCTATACCGAAATGGGCAAGACTTTACAACACCACTACATACTTTCTCGCAGAAATGCGCAAGATGATGCATTATAGCAATTGGAAAAGATATATTCGTTAGTAATTACAGTCATCTTCATTGCTATCAATATTGCGTGCAGTATATCAAAATTACCATATAGTGGACACGGGATAAGTGATAATAAGCATGTTTGGATAATTCTCACATGCCAAACTACCTTAAACGTAATACACGCAGAATCATACATTTTCTTTGGACTGATACCACAACAACTTAGAAATGTACGCTTTCAGAGTTTCAACAATGAAGGCGTGCTTTTATGAAAAGTTGCGTCGCGAAGAACGTTATAGGTGTTATACGCAGTCAAGATTTTATTACAATCTCTTTGGTTGTTTAAAGTAATTTGAAGGAAAGGGCATACATAGGTACATAAATACTCATACATACGTACATACATACAGTCAGCTGTTCGCAAAAACCTATCTTCCAATGCATACATGATCAATAAAAGTTCCCGGAAACTTATGTGAGATGTACGCAATTCAAAAAAATCTTAGACATCCCCATACTGTTTTCGGTCAGAAAAAATGCACACGACGTTATATCAAGACCCACAAACAGATTTTTATAAGTCTGGACAAGTGGTACAGTTCGTCATTCAACTTTAATTTCTACTTGTAAAAATTAAACATAATTTTTCCCAAAAACTTTGATAAAAATTATTTGCATGCAAAGTTGAAACTCGTAATCGTACATATAAATAGCCATCCAGTGCTATTTGTTAATCATTAAAAGAAAAAAAATTTAGTCTTGAGTTTTACCTAAGAACAGTCCTTTGGAAACATTACAACAGAGAAAAGACCAAATGTGATCTGTAGCATTTGCATACTCAATAAGTTGAACTTCTTCCGATACGTACTATCTCTGACAGTTCCAGTACTTCTGCCATTTTTTACGTAGCCCACAATTAAAATATTAAGTTGTTGCTACTGCCATCTGAGTTGTACAGAATAGTGGCTAGTAGGGTGCAGAGTTACTATACTTTGGTGCAGATTAAGGGCACCTGTGGTTGTTGCATAAGGGGTAAACAAATACTCTCATTCTCGGTTAGTTCACACACAAGTCTTTTATTTGACTGAAATATTACATGGGTAGTTAGTTACACACATACACGAGACNGGGGGAAGGTGCTTGACTGAAGACGTTTGTACTTATCTGTGTCTGCGGCTTTTGGTGAGTTCCGGCGGTAGTGGGGTCTGGTGAGTTGGGTGTCCCTTTTACAAGCCCTCGAACTGGCTCTCGTTGGTGTGCTGTACTCAGCTGGCTTCCTCATTCGGCTTCGACTGACTCCCTACCACGTCCCGGTGAGGAACCCTTGGCAGGCCCCCACACAGCTTCAGCTTTCTCGGCGCCGGGCTGCACTAGACTACTCCCTCTCGACGTGGCGCTCCTCTTTGTAGCTCACCACATCTCCGCCTTTGGTTGAAGTAGCTGGGTCAGCTCGGCTTCCCTTCTCAGAAATCCGGAATTGATTTCCCGGGACTTGTGATGTCTCTTCGATCTCCGCTGGCGTGCCTCGTCAGAGAACTCACGTCCCCTCTCCTACGTCGATGTCTCCCACGACCAGTCTCGCGCTCCCAACTTCTCCGCCTCAGAAACTGCCACTAATTTTTCGGGAATGAACTCATAAGTTCTCAGCACTTCTACTTGGTCTATCCCAGAAATTTACACATAAAGTCTCCACTGTTCCTGGGTTCTCTCCCCAATGACATCACAATTGACTCACTGACTGACTGACTGTTTGCCTCGTCGCCATTCGGCGCATGACTACGTCTTCTCGGGGATGGCGCCTCTTGGTATAGGGCTGCCACTCGATTCCAGGAATATACTAATAAGTTCTCGGCACTGTTCCCATCACACAACTTAGTTTCGCCCTGAACTCTACACATACTGTCTCGGGCTAACCGACTGAACTTAACTGGCTCGGCCGGGGTCCGAAACCCCGGCCTCGGTTGACTGTCTGACTGACTCCTACCTCACTCTCAGCATGGGGAGCTCACTGCTCTGCCTCCCGACGACTGAACAACTGCCTGTGAACAACTGACCATCGTCTTGGCCATGGAACAACTGACTCTTGCCTTGGCTGTGCTAGTGAATTTAACTCGTATTCCGCTATATTTGACTAACCTTCGTCAGCACTTTCTGGCGAGAGGATCGAGGGTTCTCCTGTATACCTCGCACGTTTTTTGCGCCTGATTTTACGTCTCGTCAGCAGCTTGTGTGCTCCGACCAGGGTGGAGGAAGGGTGAGGGTGGGATGATGGGGATTCCTACGGAGCTGTGGTCTGCATAAAATCTGGTCATGGGGGCTTCCCCTGTGTCGTCTGTCGGGGCTGCTTATCTGGCAGAAGGTTCATCTCCGAGCAGTTATATGCCTTGGGACTTCCCCTGTTTCATTCTGGCTTCGGTTCTTTTCCGAGGGTGAATCCCCATGTTGGAAGTTTCGTTGTCAGCTGCCTGCCCTGGCTAGCTGCCTGCCCTGGCTAAGTATGGCAGGGTGTGGAAACAGCGCTATGCTTATCCTATATATAGCGACATGCATCAAAGTGAGGGCTGATATTCAGAGCATCGAAATCTCTTCAGTGACCATCTGCTTACGGTAATGTTATGGACAATGGCAACACACCTCTGGCGTGTGAAATCCACTAACGGTGGAGGGCACGTTCAAGCAAATTCAAGATCATGTTGGTCACTTGTGTAAAAGCTTACAAAATAACCATTTAATTGTATTTTACTCATTGCATTGTTGTATATAAGGTATGAATAATGCGCTTTTTTAGTATTTTTGTAGTCATAATTTAAATTACTTGAAAATTAATTAGTTGCTCTCTGTGTCAATGGGTGTGTCTTTCATTTGACAGAAAATAATTATAATTTACATTTTGATGTGCTTATTGAAATAATATTTGCATACCAAAGTGAACGCAGAGATGATTAAAAATAGTTGTGATCGCTACATAATTTAGTTTGCTTCTTCCCGTCTGCGATTAGTCCTATTACATTGCCGGTCATGATGATGTGCTGGTGGTATTTGCGCACGGTGCTGGAAATCACAGTATGTTTGATACTCTTCCCGTCAAGCCCACGTAAATATCAAGTCCAGAACACGAATCACTGGTATTCTACTGTGAATTGGGGGTAGTTTCTTTATCCCCGTTAATAAGGAAGTTGTTGTTGATTGTGGCATAGAGATGGAATAAAGGCGAGAAGAAATTAAATGCTGCGAGAAACGTGCCCCTTTTCATTTGCCGATTTAAATCCATTTGCCGAACGAACACTACACAGCTAAATGCCAAATTATTATACGAACATTGTAGTATTGAAGAAACGCTTAAAATAAGTCAGTCGAAATGGCACAAAAAACTGTGCCATGCAGTTCAACCACACAAGACCGGAGTGAGCCTTTTCCAAACACAAAAGTTATGGTTCTCCTTTGCCATAATGTGCTTGTTGGTGATTTAATTACCCCATAGTGTTCTGGGTCCGATTCAAGAATCACTCGCTCTGGATTTACAACCATCCACACAAAAGATGAAGTTTGTTTTATATGCAAACAGAAGCCTTCAGTTAGGGCACGTTTGTTTAAAGTAGCTAGTTTGCAATATGAGAAATCAAATAAATGCCATTACAATTTGAAAAATTTATAGCTAAAGCATTCCTTGAAAGTAGAGACAGTTGCAAAGGAAGTAAACTATCACTCAAGATAGAGCACTAATATAACCAATATTTTGAAAAATAGAAGTCCAACTGAATAACAGAGTGTTAGTGATGCCTGTCATGGTATAGTGTTTGCTTCTTTGGTTCGTTTTTAACAGACAAAATTTAAGGTCCTACAACAAAATGACGGATTTGGCCAGAATTTGCACAAAATGCCTGGCTGATCTTCTCGGCGTTGAAATTTTAAACGCATTCAACTCGCCTTAGTGGAAGGATTATTTACAATTTCCCAAAATTGAAAGCACAACTTTTAGGGCAAAGCTACTTTATTTTCGAGAATGGTGCTAATATATTTAAGGATGTTCAAGCTGAAAATATTGATTACGACGCTATTGCATTTTGTTGTGAATGCCACATAGGGTGACATTCAAATTTAAAGGACGATTGAAGGGTAAGGATGATTAAGAGAATTACTGAGACTGCAAATACTATTTAATAACAAAAGAATGATTGTTACAACTCCACTGATCCTACGAATAAGTTAAGGGAGGATGGAGTGGGAACTGCTCTCTTTCCCCTTGCACTCACCCCAGAATAGCCGAAGACCGGAGTCCCGTCGTCTTGCGACCACTTCGTGCCACTGACATCCCACAGAAGACCATTCTTCTCCCCCCCCCCCCNCTTAGTGTGTTGTAATCCATTCCCATTCGTCGACAGCTTGGCGTGGACGGAGTTATGGTTGTCTTCTGATGGCCTTCCTTCGGTGTCAGCCAGATCTAATTAATACTTCCCAACTTGTAGGTGTTTCATGCCGACGGTTTCTGCTTTCGCAGTGCTGCTCGTGTTAACCCAATCTCCTTAGTAGGCTACAACTGGCCGCGTTCTTCCCTCTCCGCACTGCGTAGCTGGTGTTACAACCGCAACAATTTGAAAGTTTTGTCAAGTGCATCAGAAGAGATATTTCTCGCANCCTGTAGGTGTTTCATGCCGACGGTTTCTGCTTTCGCAGTGCTGCTCGTGTTAACCCAATCTCCTTAGTAGGCTACAACTGGCCGCGTTCTTCCCTCTGCGCACTGCGTAGCTGGTGTTACAACCGCAACAATTTGAAAGTTTTGTCAAGTGCATCAGAAGAGATATTTCTCGCACAAGTGTCAAATTTAATGGTCACCTTCATAATAACTCTAAGGCTTCAAGTATTCTTCCTGCATTTCTGGCTATTATCAATTTTGATCTCTACGGAAGTAGCTCTCCTCAAGTTGAACACAGCAGTACTCAAACTTGCGCTCACTATCAGCCACTTAAAACTGTATAACCATAATGAGAAACTACCACAAGTAAACATTGTTAGTCATAAGAGGAAGCACGAACCACATTTTCCATTTTACGATTGGTCTCGCACTACATGGAAGGACTCAAAATCGTACTGTGGTTGATACTATGCTTGATATGGGTCCTCCTATATCATCCACTCGAGTTATGGCGACAACTTTTTTCCTTCCAAACTACAACACTGTTTTACAGTTGGCGTCTACGACAACATTGACCACAACTACAACTGTGCCACAGGTGAGTTATCGTTCCATGGCACAGGGATTTCTTTTTTTTCAAATTTTCGCAACATTCCGGAAAGGAGAGTCTAGGATCTTTGTAACATATGTCTTTCCTGATAACCAAAATTCACAAACAGTGCCTCATCTCCCTGGCAGTTACAGAATAGTACGGGAAATATCCCTATCTACTAAACACCCTTCTTTGCCCCTATCAAGTGAATCTGTTTTCATCAAAATGTTAGTCTCTAATGTAAACGTGGAGATGGAAAAACGAAAAATTAATGGATAGATAATGTGATACAAAGTGAGCTCGAAGACAACTTGGGTGGAAATTTAGATATAGCCTGGAGTACTTTTCATGCGATAAATGAAACTTCGTACTCCTTTGACACAGCTATCAGTTCGCTTCTGCTTCTATTTAACGAATCCTCTTCATCAGTATCTATGCTCAAATATTATATGGACCTTATTAATAAGGTCCTCAATGTACTTATTACCTTCTGTTTTTATTACTTTAGGTATAATTTTCCAGTTTATGTAATTCTTCCATTTGTTTTGCTTCGTATATTACTCCATTTGACTACAATTTAGATATTAATAAAATTCATGTCTGTTGCAGCTCTAACCCAACAGAAGTGGATCATGACATCTCTCGAATCGCTTTCTATGTGTTTTGAATAAGTAATTGATAAAGATGAGACTAAATAATTAATATATCTAATTTCAAGATGGTGTGGTACTGCATCCCTCCTTAGATTGCCAATTAAACGTTAAAGGTCACTTCTAGACTGACTAAATGCACATTTAATATGTTATTCCTGTATGTTTTTTTAAGTAAAGACATACAGGATTGATATAAAATTATTTCCAAACAAAGTTAATACCGTGAAAAAATCAAAATTAAAAATTACTTGCAAAAATTTTTTATTGTTTAACTTAGTGATACAGAATTACCCAATTTTGGAAAATGGCTTTCATTTTTGTGTTCTACAATAATTTTGAGATGGTTTAACAATTGAAAATTTGGTTAAGTCTTACACAGATTTTCTCAGTAAAAGCGTGCAAAAATGAAACTGGGAAATGGGACCGCACCGCGGAAAGTTTTGAGATTGGGAACGGCCCACGAAGCCACCGAGAGGATATATGAACTTAAATGTTTTACACGACTACAGGTGTCTGTTTGGGTTGATTGCACGTATTATTTGAATTGCGCGTGTACACTATTGACAGATAGTAGTGTACAGGACCATTCCATTGACGGACCGGTGTTAAAGTATCAGTCTGTAGCTCACAAGAGTTGCTCGAAGTGACGGCCACCAACCTCAGCGCAAGGATGACAACGGCGTACGCCACTTTATATCATCGCTGAAGCTCAGCGTGGGGGTTGAACAGGTCCCGTGAAGGGCCCCTGACCACCCAGGTTGTGTGTTACTTATTTTTGGCAGAGGGTTAGGACAGGCACGCCCATCCGCCTTCCACCCCTATATCAATCTGNCGCTTTATATCATCGCTGAAGCTCAGCGTGGGGGTTGAACAGGTCCCGTGAAGGGCCCCTGACCACCCAGGTTGTGTGTTACTTATTTTTGGCAGAGGGTTAGGACAGGCACGCCCATCCGCCTTCCACCCCTATATCAATCTGTGAAAACAGCGGTTTCCGGCATCAGTTACAACGGCGTACGAGATTCCTCACCATCCGTTTGAATATCCCATGCGTGTTTCATGTGTCGTTGATACATGCACGTGTTGTGGCAATTTAGGGACGACAGAGCCACCTCGCGGACAATAGGTGAACCAAACGCACATCGTGGGTCGCCCACAGGTTTACGCTCATATCTTCTTTAGCTGACCTCGTCGATCATACGTTCCCAATCTCAAAACTTCCTGTGGTACGGTCCAATTTCCCAGTTTCATTTTTGAACGCTTTTACTGAAACATCTTGTATGCATTCGCATACTAATTGGCATATACCAATCAAAAAGTNAAACGCACATCGTGGGTCGCCCACAGGTTTACGCTCATATCTTCTTTAGCTGACCTCGTCGATCATACGTTCCCAATCTCAAAACTTCCTGTGGTACGGTCCCATTTCCCAGTTTCATTTTTGAACGCTTTTACTAAAACATCTTGTATGCATTCGCATACTAATTGGCATATACCAATCAAAAAGAGCAGGGTGTTTTGTCTACTGCACCCTCTATTAGAGGGTTATGAAAAGTTGTGTAATAAATTATCACAGACCTTATTCTATACTTATTTTTAAATGATTGCAATTATAAATATAATATCCCTTAATAACATATGTGTGTGTGTTGTCTGAAATATGTTGTAATAAGCTATACATGTCTAGATTGTTGTTTTCTGTCCTTAGCTGCGTGGGGAGTTATGCTCGAAAAGTGCTTCTTCGTTCTGTTGCACTGTTTCGCGCTGTGTTCCACATGACTGTTCGTCGTCAAACGGTGTGCACACACCTAACCCGCTATGCAGTTCATCAATTTTTCGTCAGGCACACTTCAGAAACTAGAAAAAGCACTGCAATACCGAACGTCGATGGTTCTTGTCTGGTCTCAGAAATGTCCGTTGAAATTTCAGCGGCTGCCTTCCGGTATGCCGAAAATATTGACAATCTTTCAACAGCCTCACGCTTTGTTCATAGTAGTCACTTTTAATCTAGTATGTTTAAGAGTGTGCGGGAAAAATGAATGCTCGTACGTGTAGTTTGGACTACTGTTTTTAGACTAAATTATGTCAAGGTTATATAGGCTTATGGNTATGCCGAAAATATTGACAATCTTTCAACAGCCTCACGCTTTGTTCATAGTAGTCACTTTTAATCTAGTATGTTTAAGAGTGTGCGGGAAAAATGAATGCTCGTACGTGTAGTTTGAACTACTGTTTTTAGACTAAATTATGTCAAGGTTCTATAGGCTTATGGAAAAAAAAAATACAAATATCGCCACATTTGAAACTATTTTAAACATGTGCAGTTAAATAACAAACCAGTGCATTTATGTGACCTCAACAACGAAAAATATGTTTTAATAGTTTTGTGAAAATTTCGTATCTGATACAACACACTGCAATGTACTTCACAGCAGATAATTGGCTGCTTTTACTTACCATTGCCTTAAAACAGAATCCTTGGTAACCGTCCGCAGTGTTAAGCAATGTGTGCGGAAAACTGCTAACACTATTCAGCCAGAATTTCTTATTCATGTTAGCTGCAAATGACAGTGTTCATTCGTAGAACTATTGCGTTATGGGGTGCGCTCAGCATTCAGCATATAATAACCTGACATTATGTTTATATATTAATTTTGCTTACGTTGTTTAGTTAAATGCTACAAATAACGGTCGAGCTGCTCCCGCGTTGACTGTAATTCGCACACGAAATGGAAGTCACGAAATAAAAGTGAGAAATTCTGCGCCGGGTGTTTAGTATTAGGCTTCATATATTAACTCTGTTTGTAAAATGTATAAATAAAAAATAGCTATTGCACTACCAAATGTATGGCTTAATATTTTCACAAGACGTAAACTCATATACAAGGTAACTGCCAGACAAAGACTCGACTTTCAGCAGAAGTGCAAGCCTTTGAGGCAACTGGAGTCTTCCCNACAAGGTAACTGCCAGACAAAGACTCGACTTTCAGCAGAAGTGCAAGCCTTTGAGGCAACTGGGGTCTTCCACATCATGGACACCGGCCGCGAGTGGACAAGCCATTACACAATCAGGCGGGAATTGCCGCAGCACTCTTGAAGGTAATAACAGCCTTTCTCAGCACTTATACACTGGGTGAGTGGAGTGGCAAAGATGTCCCGTTCGGTTGAGCCTACATGTGGGCTTTAACACAGGGTCACGACCACTTTATCGAACTACAGGCAGGCTGTGGTATTTTTGGTTACTATTGCCGTCTTATTTAGAGCGTATTCTTGAAAAGAAGCTACTCTTCATGGCACAGCTTGAAATATTCCGTTTAGCATTTAATTTTCTAACACTGTCGTTCGGGTATCATTTTGGATGAAAACTGTTGAGATACGATCTTCAAAAGAGCAACCAAAAACCCTAGTACTAATTACTGCTGAAATAAAAAGATAAATATAATTTACCAATACACTTAAAATTCTTGTGTTAGAAAATGGAATATCTTTAAGTTTGGAAAAAATTTAAACTGTAAATTTATGTATAAGGCATATTAGTTCTAAAGTACAAGTATAAGGCATATTAGCTATAAAAAAGTTTTATTTCTCTATAAAAACTCAATAATTCCGTAGATCAACTGCGCCTAGGTAAAACGCAACCACGTATGTTTACCTCCACAGACAAATCCCATGGATGCCTTGACGCCTTACACCTTTGTTCGCCTTTGTCGCTTCAGTACTTATTTATCAGCGTGAGATATAACAAAATAAATATTATGGAATATTTTATATAATACTTTTGTATTTCCTAATATTTAAACTGATTAGTGCAATTCCCAAAAAAAAGTCTAAACAAAGTACAACTTCTTGACTAATATTATCTCAAGTGTTGGTCTGGTAAATACGTTATGAAGCACTTTCCTGAAGTGGTCTAAACTTAGAAACCAGTATTTCTGTATTATTAAATTAGCATTGTGAAACGTAATACTTCAGGCTTTTCAGTACTAGTTAAAGTTGTCAAACTTAAAAATTCCTACATTTTTAAACTACCTTACCTAAACGCAATAATGCTCGCTTTTTTTATTTCTGGAAATAAATACCGAAGTGTAAAATAAACTAAACTTAGAGAGAAAAATTGTGATTGGCAATTTTATTTCTTAGTAAAATTACCATTACCCAGGAAGGCAGACAAACATAAGTAAATAAGGACTTCAAATTATGCATTTCCTTTCAGGATGGAGAATAACAAAAGAAGGCAGCTATGTTCTTCAAGTTACAACAGCTATTTCAGGTATGTAACATCCGCAAATTTACATTCACTTAGCCCATAAATAGCAAATTAATTATTATTTACTATTTAAACAGTAAGTGTATAAATTAAAAGTAAGTTANCGAAATGGAAGTCACGAAATAAAAGTGAGAAATTCTGCGCCGGGTGTTTAGTATTAGGCTTCATATATTAACTCTGATTGTAAAATGTATAAATAAAAAATAGCTATTGCACTATCAAATGTATGGCTTAATATTTTCACAAGACGTAAACTCATATACAAGGTAACTGCCAGACAAAGACTCGACTTTCAGCAGAAGTGCAAGCCTTTGAGGCAACTGGGGTCTTCCACATCATGGACACCGGCCGCGAGTGGACAAGCCATTACACAATCAGGCGGGAATTGCCGCAGCACTCTTGAAGGTANTGTAAAATGTATAAATAAAAAATAGCTATTGCACTATCAAATGTATGGCTTAATATTTTCACAAGACGTAAACTCATATACAAGGTAACTGCCAGACAAAGACTCGACTTTCAGCAGAAGTGCAAGCCTTTGAGGCAACTGGGGTCTTCCACATCATGGACACCGGCCGCGAGTGGACAAGCCATTACACAATCAGGCGGGAATTGCCGCAGCACTCTTGAAGGTAATAACAGCCTTTCTCAGCACTTATACACTGGGAGAGTGGAGTGGCAAAGATGTCCCGTTCGGTTGAGCCTACATGTGGGCTTTAACACAGGGTCGCGACCACTTTATCGAATGACAGGCTGGATGTGGTATTTTTGGTTACCATTGCCGTCTTATTTAGAGCGTATTCTTGAAAATAAGCTACTCTTCATGGCATAGCTTGGAATATTCCGTTTAGCATTTAATTTTCTAACACTGTCGTTCGGGTATCATTTTGGGTGAAAACTGTTGAGATACGATCTTCAAAAGAGCAACCAAAAACCCTAGTACTAATTACTGCTGAAATAAAAAGATAAATATAATTTACCAATACACTTAAAATTCTTGTGTTAGAAAATGGAATATCTTTAAGTTTGGAAAAAATTTAAACTGTAAATTTATGTATAAGGCGTATTAGTTCTAAAGTACAAGTATAAGGCATATTAGCTATACAAAAGTTTTATTTCTCTATAAAAACTCAATAATTTCGTAGATCAACTGCGCCTAGGTAAAACGCAACCACGTATGTTTACCTCCACAGACAAATCCCATGGATGCCTTGACGCCTTACACCTTTGTTCGCCTTTGTCGCTTCAGTACTTATTTATCAGCGTAAGATATAACAAAATAAATATTATGGAATATTTTATACAACACTTTTGTATTTCCTAATATTTAAACTGATTAGTGCAATTCCTAAAAAAAAGTCTAAGCAAAGTACAACTTCTTGACTAATATTATCTCAAGTGTTGGTCTGGTAAATACGTTATGAAGCACTTTCCTGAAGTGGTCTAAACTTAGAAACCAGTATTTCTGTATTATTAAATTAGCATTGTGAAACGTAATAGTTCAGGCTTTTCAGTACTAGTTAAAGTTGTCAAACTTAAAAATTGCTGCATTTTTAAACTACCTTACCTAAACGCAATAATGCTCGCTTTTTTTTTATTTCTGGAAATAAATACCGAAGTGTAAAATAAACTAAACTTAGAGAGAAAAATTGTGATTGGCAATTTTATTTCTTAGTAATATTACCATTACCCAGGAAGGCAGACGAACATAAGTAAATAAGGACTTCAAATTATGTATTTCCTTTCAGGATGGAGAATAACAAAAGAAGGCAGCTATGTTCTTCAAGTTACAACAGCTATTTCAGGTATGTAACATCCGCAAATGTACATGTCACTTAGCCCATAAATAGCAAATTAATTATTATTTACTATTTAAACAGTAAGTGTATAAATTAAAAGTAAGTTANGTCACTTAGCCCATAAATAGCAAATTAATTATTATTTACTATTTAAACAGTAAGTGTATAAATTAAAAGTAAGTTAGCCATTTTATACGAAATTACCAAATAGTATAATTGGAAACTTGAAGCGAGTGTGTGGAGAGCGACAGTGCACAAAGTCCGGAAGTTTTTTTGTTCCAAGTAAAGATTTTTATGCTATCCTATAATATTTTATTCATGGTTGTTTGCAAAACTCTTTCTTTTTCGAGTAAAAGCTGATTTTACTAATTGGTCAGTCGATTTTAAATATCTCTTCACAGAATGGCGAATACCGCGCGTCTAGGTAATTTATTCTCCTCGGACTCATCCAGTCTCAAAAGAATAACCATCATACCGATATTATAAATTGCAATTAAAAACGGATTCCTCTTGGTTACTTCCTAAGATGCATCTTTACTTTTCCTATGAGTATACCAAAGTTTTGCTTCTTGTCGTAAGATATTAAAATCCAGGTATACCGCATCCAGCCGCAGAGACTTTTCTCAATCGATAAATGGCTAGCTGCGGTTAATACAGAGTTTATGTCAATAAATCGTAAATAATCTTCTAAAGAAAACAAAATCAGTGAATTGAGTAGTTTTTGCTATCCAGTTGATTTTAAATAATCCTGGAAATACAATTACCACGCGTAAGTATAACGCACCACTTTAGAAACTAAGAAATGAAGGAAAGTCTTATAATTTACTTGACAAATGTGACTCTGTAGAAAGTAAGCCAGTTAATTTACGAAAGAAGTGGGATAATACATTTAAATGGTAATGAAGTACTTTGTGTGGTCTCAAGTACTTTAAGTACTTGATGCTGCATATAACCTCAAAGCAATAACTTAAAATGGAATAATTGCATTTTACATTCCAGTTACGGGAACAGGGTTAAGGTTTTCAGCAAAATAACGCTTCCTACGTATTAAACATTTTGTTTGCTGTTTTCTTTTTCTTTTAAGACCTGTATGTATAACGTAATATATACATATAGCCTATACTGGATGAATAACCTAAAACGTGCACCGAAAATACATATTTCCGAAATTAAAGGTGCTATTGGTGTGTTGGTTTCACAGAAGTGAAGATTATTCCAGGGCTCATAATTGCAGCCCAGGCACATTGATATAATTATTATAATGTGTATTTCTTGAACAAAGTTACGGTTTTTTNGGGCTCATAATTGCAGCCCAGGCACATTGATATAATTATTATAATGTGTATTTCTTGAACAAAGTTACGGTTTTTTTCAATGGAACAAGGCCTATTCACACCAATAAAATAAAACTAGAGGAAATCAGAAGGCCAATGGTGTTTATTGCAGGATTGTAGTTCAAGTAGTTTACGTGTTATCGTAGCATTACAATTTTAAATTCCTACAGTTGTCTGCTCCATTTAACTGCGTAGTTACTAGGCTACGTCCAGAATATTCCTCTGTCTAATGCAAACAAAGCTTAATTGAGTCTAGAAAATAAGACCCAGGGACAGTTGCTAAAGATGTCAGGGATAGACTTGAGGGAGGTAAATGCTGTCATTTTTCAGTTATCACTCGGTGCATACAGTATGTTATTGAAATAGCATAGAAGGCCTAAATGCCGATTAAACAACAGAACACTAGATTAGTTAATTTTGTACTGCGCCCACGCGGTAGACAAGCCGCTTAACGTAAGATTTCACGGATTGCATAGCTGTAAGGCGTTATAACTCAATATTTGACATAAAAAGGTATTTCTGATAGAACCGATGGCCTGAGAGAGTTACGCCAAGGCAACCTTTTTATTAATCTGAACATAGTAGTTATTAATATGTCTAAAATTATCGATTAAAATTCATGGTTATAAATTTCCGAGCATTACAATGATGCGACGCCTAATTTTACTAATGTTAGAGGCATGGCATGATATTACCAAGCAAACATGCACATATTTAATAACATCGTTTACATAAATGATATACAAAAATTTGTTGTTTAATACTGCGTAGTTTCTTTTTTATTTCCATAAAAGCAGTCCCAACTCTCTTGCATTAGGGGTGCGTACCTAACTCAATAATCACTTTCGGCTGTAAGTCACATTATGTTTCTCGTCCTATTTTGCATAAAGATCACCTCGCGACGTTTGTAACATTATATATATACACACACATACACACACCTACGCACATAAACACATACAAGCTGTTTTTAAACGACACCAAAAATGTCCAGAAGGTTATTACTGACAAAAGTAAAATATAATACAAAAACGTAAAATGAATGTGCCACTTTTCCTTTAAGTGCTTATTAATATAAAGTAAGCGGGGGTAACTTTGTGGCAAGTTGGGATGACTTCGTGGCACAAAATGTCATATTTGAATGCACCCCACCCCCAACCACCATTTCAGTGGGATGTTTCAGATATTCAATGGTGCCAATCGACCGACTAAACATTACAAATAGCCCCTTTGAAATGGAAGGAAATGTACATGACAGTGAAAAATCCTGTGTCACGAAGTCACTCCCCATGTCCAAAGTCACCCCCACTGACGGTAAAGCGCTAAAAACCGGATTTTAAAATGATTTTTAGTTTAAAATATTTGCAAGTACTTGCGATTAAGTTACAAATTGGTGAATAATAATTTATATACTGGAGCTCTTAAACCTCCGAAAACGCTGTTGATAATAACATTCCCCTTTATTAAGTAAATAGGGTGTGAATAAAACAGTGTGTATGGGGTATGGGTTAGGGTAGGACATTGCGCAATTTAATAACGTGCTAGTATTGAGAAAAGGACCCACGAATGGTCTCCACTTAAATGAAGCAGTATAGGTGTGTGTGGGGAGTGTAGGATAAAAAGTTGTTTTTAAATACCCCACGATTAGTAGACACTGCAATGAATACGATATGTGGTATGTGATACTAATGAGTAGTTGTTAGCGAACCAAGTTGTCATATAAGTAACTTGCATATTAGAGTGAAATTAATAGTAGAATAAATTGTAGTAGAATGGACACATTAACAAAAGATAAATCATAATCAACAACATAAACATAATAAAAAAAATACTACTACCGAGCAAACTACCAACCAAGAAAGCAGTTCAATCACTGAGGAGCGTTAAATTATTACGATTTAAATTTTATTGAAGAAATATAAACAATCAGTGTTCGGATATAAGAATACATGCAGCTCAAATGTAATTGTACGCTTAACTCAGAATATCATTATAATTACAGTTGACATTTAGCAGCTTGAGGTAGTCCTTTCACACAAGGGAAAATATTATTCAATGTCCAAAAAAAAANAATTACAGTTGACATTTAGCAGCTTGAGGTAGTCCTTTCACACAAGGGAAAATATTATTCAATGTCCAAAAAAAAATACCACTTGGTTCTACTCCATCAATAAGTCAATAACTTTTCTTGCTTTGGCTTAGATTATTTGTAAAATATTTAGGTATATGTATTAAATATCTAGTTCTGAAGAAAGTGTGGGCATATTTTACAAGGAAAGNAATTACAGTTGACATTTAGCAGCTTGAGGTAGTCCTTTCACACAAGGGAAAATATTATTCAATGTCCAAAAAAAAAATACCACTTGGTTCTACTCCATCAATAAGTCAATAACTTTTCTTGCTTTGGCTTAGAGNGTAGTCCTTTCACACAAGGGAAAATATTATTCAATGTCCAAAAAAAAAATACCACTTGGTTCTACTCCATCAATAAGTCAATAACTTTTCTTGCTTTGGCTTAGAGTATTTGTAAAATATTTAGGTATATGTATTAAATATCTAGTTCTGAAGAAAGTGTGGGCATATTTTACAAGGAAAGCTATAGAGAAAGGGTTATAAAGAATTCTTGAGGACTATATTATAGAAATCATATTACTTCGAGCTGCTGCCATCTGCAACTTATTTCAATCTTTACTTATCTGTAACTGAAATTATTCTGGAGCTTGAATTTCTAGTAGCTCAATACAGCAATTTAAGTGCTATCGGACAGGGCATGCAGCAATTAAAACAGCCCTTTTTAGATAATTCATTGCCCGGGCATTCTTCTCTTGCGCCACGCTCACAACGGTGGCCTAAAAAAATGTCCTGAATAAATCTAGATTATAGTATCCACAATAAATAACAATTTCTCAGTACATTTTCAATAAGCTTCAGGACCCAAGATGCCGACTTAAAAGTTCCAAAAAACAGAAATAATTTTCAACACATTCGAGTTTGAATTTACCATAGAACAGTAGGCAAAGCACTTCGAAAAATTCCCTTGCACAATATTAGATATTGTACTATACTGCCAACTATTGACTAATGTTTACATTTAAATATATTACTTTTAGCAATATGTTTAACCTGTGGTCATACTCAATTGTAATATTGCAATTAAAAACGTAAACATTAAAATAAACAAACATTAGCAAAACATTACAAGCACGTAGAGTAACTAAATAACAAAGAATAATGCAAATAACACTGTCATCTAAATAGTAAATATAAACAATAAATTTACAGTGGAAATTAAATTTTAAAAAATAATTGTGCAGAAATACCAGATTTTCATACGTTGCAGGGGGGATTAATGCCCCTGTTTGTATTAAGATTTGTAACATTAAGATGTAAACTATTTGTTAAGACAAATTATGAATGAGCACGTCTAAANCCCTGTTTGTATTAAGATTTGTAACATTAAGATGTAAACTATTTGTTAAGACAAATTATGAATGAGCACGTCTAAATTAACAGAAAAGTCGTCTTGTTGAAACACTTTCAGGTGAACCGTTTTCGAGAAACCCACGCAGACATTTCAAAACAAGCGCTAAGTGCCCTGATATGTAGGCAACACACAAGTCTTCCTTTGTGGACAATTGTAGACCTTCGAACAGTTTTTGTAAACAGTATGATTAGTGCCCTTATTTTTGTAAATGGAAGAGCTTATAACTCGCGTTTGATTAGTGCACTTACTTTTATACACTGAAGAGCCAAAAAAACTGGTATAGGCGTGCGTATGCAAATAACAGAGGTATGGAACCAATCAGAGTAACGGGATGCGGTCGGCAGCTAGATCGGTTACTGCTGCTATCAAGAATTAAGTGAGTTTGAACGTGGTGTTATAGTCGGCACACGAGAGATGGGACATAGCATCTCCGAGGTAGCGATAACATTTGGATGTTTGCGTACGTACAGCCATTTCACGAGTATACCGTGAATATCGGGAATCCGGTGAAACATCACATCTTCGACATAGCTGCGGCCGGAAAAATGTCGTGAAAGAACGGGACAAACGACGACTGACGAGAATCATTAAACGTGACAGACGTGTAACCCTTACTCAAATTTGCGCAGATTGGATTTGTGAACTGCCCTGTAGGATTCATGGTGTGAATTGCCTCCTGCATACCTTCAGACATTAGTCGAGTCCATGCCACGTCGTATTGCGGCATGTCTGCGTGCTCGGGCCGCCCTACACGATATTAGGCAGGTGTACCCGTTTTTTTGGCTCTTCAGTGTAAATGTAGGAGCTTGTAACTTTCGTTTACTAGTACTATGTCCACTTTGTATTCAAAATACATTACCACTTATTTACTTGTGTGCCCCCTTGGTGCTGCACAATACATGAACGAGCCATCAGCATTTCGTTAATACAACTCACCCCGACTGACGCCTAGCACACGACTCTTTGCACGTTCAAAATACGAGCGCTTTTTGTTTTTCACTGTCGTATCTTCCGTCATTAGTTCTGTGTATTGTGTGTTGCTTACCTGTCAGGCCATTCAACTTTAACATCTCACCGTGTTTCAACAAGGTGGCCTTTTCTGTTAATTTAAACGTGCTGATTCATAATTTGTCTTAACAAATGGTTTACAGCTTAGTGTAACAAAGCTTTATAGAAACATAGCGTGGTAACCNCTGATTCATAATTTGTCTTAACAAATGGTTTACAGCTTAGTGTAACAAAGCTTTATAGAAACATAGCGTGGTAACCCCCATTTACTTAATGAAGGGCAATGTTATTATCAACAGCGTTTTCGGTGGTGTAAGCTCTCCGTTATGCAGATCGTTTTCACAGATTTGTTACTCAATCGCAAGTACTTGCTGGTATTTTAAANTGGTGTAAGCTCTCCGTTATGCAGATCGTTTTCACAGATTTGTTACTCAATCGCAAGTACTTGCTGGTATTTTAAACTAGAAATAATTTCAAAACTTGGTCTTTGGGGCGCATGGTTCTATTAATTAGCACTAAAGGGGACAGCGGTAGCCTACAAACGTTTTCGCCTTATACAGAGTGTATCTGTGGTGATGTTACAAACTTTCAGGGATGATGAAGGACACCAGCATCAGCTTGAGACAGAGAACCCCGGTCCGGAAATGCCTCCGTCGAACGTTACAACAAAAACAGTATTTGGATGTCTGTTACAATGTAATACGAAAACGGTCGGGCCTTATGGAAGAATGTATTAGGTTTAATGTCACAAAGTAAAGTACTTACATTACCTTGAAGCCTGAAAAAAAGAATAAACATCTTTGTCAGAGACGGGAAGCGAACTCGTTTCCTNGTAGGCGCAGTACAGCCCAAGGGGTGGGGAACGTACGCTCCACTAATGCACGGTAGATGGCATGCGGTGGGTTGACGTGGTAAGTCCTGAGGTACGAGTTTGAGCAGAATGCATTCTGTGTTTACGTGCAGACGAATGCACTTGATCAAGCTTAGTGAAATGGAGTACACTGTCGCATTAATGCATTAAATTTGAGGCCAAGAAAATTATTCGCTTATAGCTTAACAATGATCACAAATATTTTAACTGAGATAGCTACGAACAAATTATGTTGAAATATGTGTATTTAACGGACTGGAATAAAGAAATGAAGCATATTTGTACCTATGTTCATGTTTTTTTTATGTTTTATTCTCTTAGATTGATAGATTTTCCCCTAAAGTTTGGCGATACTTTTCGGTTACATTTCATAGCTATATATATATATATATATATATATATTTTTTTTTTGCAAAAATAAATAACATTAACTCAATTGGTGATGATACTTAAAATGTATGTAATATTATGTACAGTTATATTTCATTTATTCGCAATACAACTAACACGTTGAGCGCTGTTTGTAACATTTCATATAAATATCAAAGTCATTAGTTGTTACTTTTAAATAAGAACCACAATATTACAATTATAATTATATTTTACTCNCATATAAATATCAAAGTCATTAGTTGTTACTTTTAAATAAGAACCACAATATTACAATTATAATTATATTTTACTCATGCTTCTTCTTTAACACTATTATAAATTTATCATTTTTATATTCTCAAACTCACTAAAATTAATATTTATTCTTCTTCAATTACTAATTATTCATATTTCAAAACGTATTGCAGTAAATGTATTAAATCTTAAATCATTTAAAAAAATATTAATATCAGACACACATCCATAGGTGGTGGTAATTATTTTGTTAGAAAAATTAGTTTCATTTCTGCCTGCCGATTAGCTGTCGTCTGACCACACCACATCTATTCACCAACCAGCAATAGCAAGACGAGAGAAAACCAAAATTATTTTCTTTAGTACTTTTGTTTAGTAAACATTTAATTCTTACTACCCTTTAGGGCATTAATAAAAAATAACAACTACATCATGGAATACTTGATACCTACCAAATGCTGAAGTTTGGAAGTAGGTATTGAATCTGCTCTGAGGCGTGCGGTGCCAGCACTTGATGCTAGCCCTCAGTGATAGGGCGTAGGAATACATCGACACTGCTGTCTCTAGGTCAAATTTACTAATAAATTACACTTTATTTGCGAGTTCACATAATCGAGTTTTATTGTTGCTTGAACAGGTTAACTGGTGCATGAACTCACGAGACAAACTCCCCTCCCCTTTTTCTATGTAGGCTACGTATGGTTTGACGCCGCGATTGGCGTCGTGGGGGGGGGGGGCAGGGTTCTTCACACCTGGTGTAGAACTACTTATCTAACACTGCGGCGTTGTCTTCCCTCAGCTGGCGGCTTGGAACTGCTCCGGTGCTTGGTGGGGCGTCCCGACGCCTGGCCTCGAAGTTCCTCATTCTCGGGTCCACGCAGTACTCTGCGTTTGACGAAGTCTGACTGACTTTTCTCGGATTCTTCCCGCCGCACGTCCCGCTTGACGGCCTCCGACTGAGGTCGACGTCGTGATGCATTCTCGATCCTCGACTGACTCCGACTGACTGACTGACTGCTCGATCCGCGACTGACTGACTGACTGACTCGTTCATCGCACTGGCTTCGTCCGGCTCCGACCCGGACGCCTCGCTTCAGGTCCCCCGACTGACTGATTCGACGTCTCTCAACTGACTGCCCCGTTGCTCCCCCCTTCACGTGGTTTTGTAGCGTCCATCACCATATTCAACTTCCCCCGTCTCTGCACGTGGTCCGGGGTGCTTGTCGTCCCCCTGGGTCATAAAACACGTGGCCGCTGCTCCTGTGGTCCGCAGCCGGTCTGGCGTCGCCCCTTGATTCTGGCCTGGAAGTTTATTTTTCCGTTCTGCACGTGCGGGAACTCTTGGGTGGTCTCTTTGGTTCGGCGCACTTATGCCTCCGGATATTGTGTCATTGTTCTCCCCAGCACGCCCACTAAAAGCTCTCATGGTTTATTGTGGTACAAGCCCGGGACAGATGCTGCTGGTGGTGGGATCTCGGTGTCCCTTGGGCAGCTGCAAAATGCAGCTGTGTCCGCGCCCTGGTGCCTTCCGTTGTCTCCGGATGTCGTCTGCACGTGCAGGAACAGTTGCACGTGCAGAAACCTTTGGTAGCGCGCCTTTGCAGCTGCGAGGCTCCTGGCGTCACTCTGCCGGCACGTCCACAAAACCCTTAATCCTTATTGCGGTCGTCCGCCTGCGAGCTTCGCCAGAGCGTGTGTTCTGACGAATAATATATAGGGATGCAGAATGTGTCATACTGAATACCGTCTAGAAACAAATGAAAAATACTTACACATGATCTCTATGTCAATAAACTAGCAAAATAACTAACGATTATACTGTATTATGCTTAATTCATATAATAAAACATAATTTGGAAATGATATTAAATTAAGTGACAACATAAGCAAGTATTCCGTAATCATATCTAATTAAAATATCTCTGACACATGGTAAATATAATCCCTAAAAAACTGCAATATTACATAACCGCCCCCCCCCCCCCNAATTTTATAAATTTGTTACAAACCGAAATAAATTTAAGTTTTAATCATCTATAATTGCTGCAATATGCTATTTACATTTAATTTCAAAATTCACAATCATTATTTATCCAAGTTAAAATCCTACAATAGCTCATTAATTAAAACCATAACTTACAATATTTTACATGGTAATCACCAATTGCCAAAATCTTTATATTTTGGGTTTTCCAAAAAAATATTATTTGTTCATACTATGTAAATTTTAAATTACCTTCATATATCTTCTGGTATACTTCATCTTATCCTCCTTTCCATAAATAACTAAATGTATATATTCATGTAATTATAATATAACTGTTTTTATCACCATCCGATTATGACTATTTTGTTATCCAAGAAAAATAATTTACTATAATAATAACAGCTATACACTCTACCCACATTAGTACACGTTTTCTTTACATTGTGATTTGCTTCTATGGTTATTATTATGATTATTTCTTTGACCTAATGAGTTTCACAGATATCTTCATAAAAAATAAATTTTCTAATACCTTTATTGGCTATGTAGCTCACATGTACCTATGACATTTTTGTTGGTGTACACTATGATAATACCATGGACAAATAACCTAATACTGATACATTCTTATTTAAATTTTTTTGTCCAGTTTTACTATGTCTTTTCCATGAACAATTTTGCTATGGTTATTGAAATTTAAATTATGTACTATCTTTAATAACCTAGATTCTATGCTTTTTTTAATTTTTGTCTGCACATTTTTTCTATCTGTTTGCTTACTAAGAGATTTTTTGTATGTATAACACCATTTTTCCTCAAACATTTACCTCTGTTATTTTATTATTTTATAATTTTTTTCATAATAAACATCATTATCCCTATTACATTAAAAAATTGTATACAACTATTTCCTTTTCCTAATTTTTGTCTGGTTTGTTTTTCTCAATGACTTTTCTTTCTTCTCTTCCTACTTCCTGCCCTTTCAATTTTTTTACGTTGTTTCCTTTCTTTCTTCCTCACCACCTTCCTCATACAGTATTTGATATTTTATCTTTTTTCACCCCCCCCCCCTCCNTTTTTCCCCCCCCCCCCCCCTCTCATCCCTTTCTCCAATAATTTTTTTATTTATTTTTGTTTTTCCCTTGCCCTTCTTACCTTGTGTATATAGTACAAGTTTGCCCATCCCATTTTCTTACCTTTGCCTTTGAACCTGTTCCTCAGTTGGGTTTTTTCTTTAAACCCCCCCCCCCCCTCAAAGTTCTGCATTTCTTTACCCTTGCTCATGTATTGTGCTATTTCCCAATTATTTACCCAAAAATTTTATTTCCTGTATTTTCAAAATTTAAACTCCCATCTGCATACAACATAACCTTATCATCTGATTATACAGAATCATGTGTACTCATTTAATCACTTTTACCTTTCCCTTCCCTGTCTGGTTAATTTTCTCTAACCCCATTCTGTTGTTCAAATTTTGTGTAACCTAAAACAAATTCCGTTCTCTATGACTTTGCTAACTTTGGTCCACTCCTGTTTTACCAGTCTGAATTTTCTGTATCCCTACTGATATTTGTAGTTCTGCTTCATTAACTATATTTTCAAAACTTTCTAATTTGTTTTTTAACTGGTCAAATCCCGTTTGCATTTCTTTTTGTATAACCTCACTACCGGTTTGTATTACTTTTCCTATAACCTCACTATCTGTTTGCAATTTTTTCTGCATTGTCTCAATTTTTTTCTAAGGCCTCATTTCTCGTTTGTATTTTTTGCTGCATTGTTTCGAATTTGTTTTCTATACCTCAATACTTGCCCTAACGGTGTGCATTTTTGTTTGCAATTTTTTGTGCATTGTTTTGAATTTCTGTAATAACATATCTAAAGTGTTATCCATACTACTTGTTTGCTTTTCGACTGTAATTTCCCGTTCAAATCCTGCAAATTTGGTTTTTTCCTCCTCACTATCGGTTTTTTTTTTTTTTTGCGAGTTGCTCCCACGAAGTCCCTCGGTGTTGAAAATACTACAGCTTCTGTCAACGTATTTTCGATGTTCTAAGCATACCTTGGGGCACTGCAGCTCAGCCCTCACGACGTCTTGAAATGTAGCAGAAAATTATGTATAGGGTGTGCTCCTTCCGTTTGCCGAGTTCACAGCTTCTGAAGTTTTAGACGTTCTCAACGTTCTAGAAGTTCTCTAATCGATGTTTGTGGTTTAGTCACATGCTGGATCCCCAGTTGTTACCTTTCAGTTAAATCAGATATGCATAAATTCAAAGTTTCTCAAATATTTTATTAGACTCCTTCTCCAGAAAATTTAACAAATTATTAATCAATCTTCTCAAACACAATAAAATAATCTATACCACTCGGTCATCGTCTTATAACACAAAAAAAAACATTACTTGTCTTCAGTTCTTACATATTCATTTAAAAAAAACATCTTGCCTTAATTATTTTAATAAAATTAACATATATTTTTACTTATTATATCATTAAAAGTCCATCCTTGGAGGTAGTAGTATTAACTTTATTAGAAAAATTAGATTTATTTCATTTCTGACTTGCTTATGTTGTCACCTGTCCTCCGATTGGCTGTCGTCTGATCACACCACATATTTCCACAAATAAGCAATGGCGAGACGAGAGACAACCAGAACAATTTTATTTATTACTTTTGTTTGATAAACATTCAATTCTTACCACCCTTTAGGGCATTAATAAAAAATAACAACTACATTATGGAATACTGAATACCGTCTATAAACAAAATAAAAATACTTACACGTGATCTCTATATCAATAAACTATTAAAATAATCAAATATTATACTGTATTATGTTTAATTCATATAATTAAACGTAATTTCGAAACAATATTAAATTAAGTGACAACATAAGCAAATATTCCGTAATCATATCTAATGAAAATATCTCTGATCAACTGTAAACATAATCCCTAAAAAACTGCAATCTTACAATATGTCGATTTCTGGTGCTAGGAGTTAGAAAACATTCTGCATCCTTTGAAGCAACGGCTTTAATTTTTTATGTAGTTAATCTGATCGATTACTTATACCAAAAATAACCAGGGTTGTGTTTTTTTACGGCCTATTAGCAGAAAACTATGCACCAAATAATTATTAAAATTGTGTAGTGCTAACGTAAGTGCGCAAATTCAACACAAGTATAAACCAGCACTATTTGGATATATTTTTTATACAGTGCACGGATAATGATGTACATTCCCTTTGATAAATACGGTATTTGGGTATCTCAACTGAGTGCAAGAAACCAAATGTGCAAGAGAGCTGAGCGGCCCCTGATTAACCGCCTCATCGCAGTCTGTACACTTAAAACACTCTGGTGCTCTAGTTAGTATTTTATTTTCAATGATAAAATTCATCAACTCAGTTGTTTCTAATGATTGGAAACTATTAATTAATCTCAAAACACATTAACGTTGTGAACAAGTGTTTTACGTGGCGACATATTCGTCTAGTAATTTTTTATTTCACTCTTGTAAGGTGTTTGGAGTAAATACGACCCCGCATTCTATATTCCAATCCACCTTGCCGTCTGGACTGGATTTTCTCACTACAATCCTGTTTCAGTCCTGTCCGAGTGTGCTCAGGTTTAAGTTTAAGTCAGGACTTTCCCTTCTTATCAGAGTTCAACCCAGTTTTAAATTTTGCTATAATTGGGGTATATTTTAGTCTGCAGAAACTTACGGCAATAGTTACGCGAGGCGAAGTAGGTTTGTATAATTTTGCATAAACATGACATGTAAACCGTTTTTTCTTACTTTAGGCATGAGAAAATTTAATTTAGTGATAAATTTATGGTAAATTATGAAGTATTCGTTTATACAAGTGTTCCAAATTTCAAATTTTTCCAGTTTTTAATGGGCATTGACCTTTGTTTCCTGGGTATTTAAATCGTTTCACGAACAAAGGAACAGGACATTTAAAAAAAGCGTAATTCCCATTCTAACATTTGTTTGTACCTGGTATGAACAACCACTTCACTAGTATCACTCTACAAGGTCTGTTAATAGACTCTTTGTCCCCTAATTACGCTGAGCGCATGACAAAAGTCTGTTCTCACAGACAGGTTGCAAGGGAACCGCATTTGTTCAGTATCAGACTGGACAATTGTTGGTCTATTCCCATTACTGCATACATTGCTAGATAATACAATATATGTATTTTTTTCTAGCGTCGCTATGCTACTTCATATGTGGCTGCTTCCTGGGCTGGACGTCGCCATCCATACCGCTGCTGAAGGACCCGGCGCGGTCTCCTGTCGGCGCGATCGACTCGACGCAGGCCTCGTGGATCGTGACGAGCCTGATGCTGGGCTGCCTAGTGGGAGCGCTACCTGCCGGCTGGCTGGCCAACAAGCTCGGCCGCAAGGTAACCCTCCTGCTAGTCGCCACCCTCTTCGTCGCCGGTTGGATCCTCAAGCTCACCGCTCCGACGGTCGCCACCCTCTACGTCGCGAGGGTCGTCGCCGGAGCTGGCGTCGGCGTCTGCTACGCCGTGCTACCCATGTACGTGGGCGAGATCGCCCACCCCACCATCCGCGGCACCTTGGGCGCCATCATGCAGGTCATGCACAACTCGGGCAGCCTCTTCCAGAACTGCGTCGGCAACTTCGTGTCGTATTCTACTCTCTGCGTGGTGGACCTCGTCGTACCCCTCGTGTTCGTGGCGGTGTTTGTGTTCATGCCCGAATCCCCGTACTTCCTGCTGATGAGGGAGCGTCGGCGCAGGGCGGAGACGGAGCTCATGAGGCTGCGAGGTACGACGATGGAGGCGAAGGTCGCAGAGGAAATCCGCGTCATGACGCTTTCCGTGGAGGCGGACCGCGCCAAGACTGCTACCTTCCGGGAGCTAGTCGGGTCGAGGGGCAACCGGCTGGCACTAGTTGTGGTCCTGGGACTCGTGTTCCTCCAGCAGGTCAGTGGGATATTCGTCATACTGTCCTACTCCACCGAGATCTTCCAAGAGTCGGGAAGCTCCTTCAGCGCGCAAGTCTCCTCTATCTTGTTGGGCATCGTCCAAACTGGGACAGTCGTCGTCTCCATGTTTGTGGCTGACATCGCTGGGAGGAGAGTGTTGCTGCTCATCTCAGTCGTGGGCTCGGCCATCGCATTATTCGTGGAAGGATTGTACTTTTACCTGAAGATGGAAACTGAGGCAGACATGGCCGTTGTCGACTGGCTGCCCGTGACAGCCCTCGTATTATTCCTCATCGCATACTCTCTGGGACTCGGACCCCTGCCCATGACCATTATGGGTGAAGTGTTCCCGACGAATGTGAAAGGCATGGCGGCAACATATGGGTCTCTGTGGTTAGTCATTGTCGCATCCGGTGTTGGCAGACTTTATCAGGTCATAAATGACGTTTGTGGGATTTATGCAACATTTTGGGGATTCTCTGCATGCTGTGTCGGAGGCATAATCTTCGTTGCAATGATGGTGCCAGAGACTAAAGGAAAAACACTGACTGAAATTTTACAGGAGTTACATAAAGGTAAATACATTTCGGAAGATTTTAACATAGATGAATGTAAGACTGAAAAAGAAAATTGAAGCTCCCGTCTTTAGTAATTAATGCAGAACTCAAAATCAGTACAAGATATAGAAGTCTTCATTTTTGTTTTCTTAAATCACCAAACACTGTTACGAAGTTTCAGATTTTCTGTGCTCTCAGAAATGATTAATACACTGTTACCTGACTATGTTATTGTTTCCATGCATTCAATGCTCAATCCACTTTCTTTCCTCCAAATTATGAACCTATTTATTTATGAACTTATGTACATCGCGCTTGTGTGAATAAAGAACAGGGCACCTACAAGAAACCTGTAAAAAACATTAGATATAGAAATCTGTTTATTTATACATAATTCTTGCAAAATTCTAGTCAATATTTCTACAGTCCATTTACTTGTTTTTTGGAACCTCTTTCAGTAAAATACTCTTTTGTTCACATATTATGTTTTGTTATGTGTATTTTCCTACATGTATGAGTTCTATAGCATATTTTTCTTCAAATTAAAAAATTGATAGCAAACTACATTGTTGAAATTAAGGCTGTCACTTGATTCAGAATTTTATTATAAACAGTTCATCTCTGAAATTAGCCACTTCTGGTATCAACCACAGCATCTAGTGGGTGTTTTGAAATCATTCTATTTTGGCAATCTGATGGTTTTTACAGGTTTTCCATCTCTTTACTTTCTAGCTACTTATACAAGGTTACTTAATTCATCCCAACACTACTCCAGGTTGACTATAAGTTGTGGCCGCCAGATAAGACAAACATCTCCACTTCATCCATGTTGACCTTGTAATTGTTGGCAGTCATAACTATTACTTTTTTAACTGTTAAAATGAGAGTAAATGGAAAACCAAACAATTTTTCAAACTTGTTAGTCAAATTCATAATCCTTCATATAGGTTTCCAAGCTTAAATAATATTTATTCAGTTAAATCAATCTACTTTTTTAGAAATGTACATATATATATATATATAAGCTTTTTTTGATGTATTTAAACTAGTGAAAAAGTAATGCTACAATGCAGAAACAATAAATGTTTATCAGAAGTGTAAATAAATGTTGAAAACCAAATATTGCTTTATAAAAAATAAACAATACTCCCTGAAGGGTTATTTGCTTATGTATCACCATAAAATTTACTTCAAGCACTGAAACTATTACTTGCTGAAAATTCAATTAACTTGTGTTTATTAAAGTTTGTGAAATTTGTTTAATAAATGCCTTTTCTTAGGCATTTTTAACAATTGGTAGCAATAATTTAAAAAAATTAAAACAAAATATTAGTGTTTATAAAAAAAATATTTTCAAAATAAATAAATATATTTTTTTTAATAATTTTACAAATACTATTTTATTTACCATCTACCCACCTTACAATAAATCACACTGTCACTTCATTATAGGTATGCACTAAACGTCTCTGTAGTGACAAATTAAAATGCTACAAAGTATTGCCCCATGCCGGGTCTTGTCGGCCATCAGAGCGGGTCAGAAGAATACTAGGGTACTCCATAGATGTCGCTGGGAGGGCACCACCCAGCATTAACCTGGCTGGGATGGGAGAGCACAGCATCTCAAGGCATGATTATGTTTAGCGTGGCGATTTCCCCTTGGTGGCGTTGTGCAGGTTGTGTGCACACAATGGCATGCGTGGTGACTGAGGATATCTGCTATGCTCCCTTATTAAAGTCCAGGTAGTACGCCTCACGCCGAAACAACACATGATTATCCTGTACTCAGACGGTTTATTAAGCGAGTTGTTACAAAACAGATGAACACACGTGGCTGCTACAGACAATGCAAGACTCTCAACACACACACTTGACTGTTATTTATGTAGAGCACCAGTTGCACGAAGTAAAAGTGGCTGCTAAGTCTGTATATGTAAGCTACATAATCAGTTAATGCAAAGTGAAGTCTTCCCATGTGTGCTAGCAGTCCCTCTCTCGCGCGCGGTCTGGAACAGACTGGTGCGAGGACTCACGCGGTCGGCAAAACATATATTCTGTTTCTTTTATGAATGCCGTTTTTTACAGTTCTAAGAAATTAGTGACAGTGTTGTTATGCTTATGTATCACTCCACCTCCGCTGTTCTGACACGTCGACGCTATGCTGTTTGTTTGTTATGTCAGCTGTTAACATTACCAGCGCTCCAAGCCAGTGATAGCCATTTTATATACACCAAAATTGCATCAGAAAGTATGAAATTTCCTGACACAGCAGAAACTGTAAAATACAAAATGTGCATTTGTAGAAACTATTTCCAAAAACTAAAGGCTTCAATTTATGACATATAAAAATTGCAGTGTTGCAGTAACAATATCTTCATCCGAACAAACATTTTATGTTATCTGTACATGAAGTGTACTTCTGACAAGCTATTTATTAGCACAGCATTTGCAGTACATACTTTATATTAGGGATTTATTTTGTTTTATTTTGACTGTTCGTTATAATACATAGGTACACAGTTATTGGAATCATAATATAATATGTTATATGAACTTAATAACTAATATTTCATTCGGCGGTGCCTTCATTTCAACATATTTATAGTCCTCTGTATCAAGAACTATGTCCTCGTCTACAGCAACGACTGGACTTTTGGTTGTAGAATTTAAGCAGAAAAAAAATGGCAGTTTTTACCAATCATCGTACACTGGAGGCCGTTCTTGCAGTAACCACGTGCTGCACCGCGCCCTTTCACATAATTGGAGAATATAATTTTAGTAGAGAATCTGGGGGAAATGGCATTTAAGTGATTGTGGTGAAGAGCTGAAGAGTTTGCCGTTTTCAAACCTCCATCCTCAGTCAGTAGGTAATAATGCTATCTATCCTAATCCATTTCTTCACCTGATAGTACATCCTGAAGGAATGCTCCTGAGCTGCACTTTTCCTAGAAGACAGTGGCGCTAAGATACTCGCTCTTCCTTTCCCTACAGACCAAGTGAGATATTTGAAGCGATATTTTTCTAGATATACAGTACTTTAAATGTAGCTGCTCTGTTCAAAGCTAGGAGGAATGATTCACCATGCCTCTCTATAATTTGTTTTAGTGCATTTGTCTCCTTAGACATACTTGCACCATTCAACAAGTCTGGCCACTTGTTTAATAACTGCACTGCCTTCATATTTTACTTACTAAATAAAGCAGATGCTGTGACACATACTCTCATGGCACAAAGGTACAAAATCTGTTGCTAGAATTCCGAGCTTTTGTTCAAACTATCTGATGAATACTTCTTTTTTCCTGTCATACCTTTCCCTGGTTTAATTAAGAAGATGCGTTTTGAGGGAGGAGCTATATCTACAAGTAATGCCAAAAATCACTGTCATCTCCAATGACGACTGCAGTTTTCTCTAACAACCATTGTATTGTTGTTTTCACTGTTAGGACATCATCATCATCACCAAGATATTGATTAGAGACAGTATTTCCTTGCGCAAATTTTGTTTTCAGCATTGCACTCAATTTGCTCCGTCTCTACCTTCTCCTTGGTTGTATCTCCACGCATGCGCGATAGCTAGTCTTCCCCTCCTTTCGTTTGAGTTAATTTTTGCGTAGGCATTCGTTGTTTGTTAGGGCACCAAATCGTCGGCACTTCTCCAACCTTGATATGTTTACGTGATTTACTGGTGTGAACGGCTGTGCTGCTTTACCATGCAGGTGGGTTGAATGTTTCGAAGTGTTTTAAAAGTTATTATGATATTGTTTAAGGACTAGTTAACTTCACCGGGGTGTTTGCTGACCGTTTGAATTCTAAAATAATTTTTGGCCTCCCGTTTCAAATTATGTTTCGGTTAACTTTACGCGGTGCAGTGAATGTGTTGTTAATGTTCTGGTATTACCTTATTAAAATTTTTTGAAGATTTGCCTTTGTTTAGCCCTAGCCGGTGATGTGTTGCAACATAATGCGGAAGTAAAATGAACCGCAATGCTTTTGCTTTGTCGCATCTAATTGAAGTCTATTCTTCACTTACCTGCAGATTTTTTATTGAGTCTTGTTGTGATATTAAGGTGCTCTTTATTACTCTTTGTTATTCTAGTCATAATAATTGCTAATATTTTAATGTACTTGTGGTATGCTGACATAGAAAGGGGTTTTAGCCTTGGCTCCTTATGAGCGCCTCCCCTATGGATTTTACGTCTATATTTTTAATGTCTTAATTTTAATTGTCCGTGCCAAAGACTTTGTTCAGCTCAAGTTTTGAGTGTCTCTCGTGTACGTGGCTATAATTGTGTAACAGTTTTAATATTATGTGTGTTTATTATTTTCTTGGCAGGCATGCATATATATATATA
>NQII01003292.1:89159-99482 GCA_002778355.1 Clitarchus hookeri | reverse complement strand
TTTTTATATTAATTGTTTGTTTGCTGATGTTTTTCAGCCTTGTTTCTTGAATTGTAAGGCCCTTTCATGTGATTATTATTACAGCCACATATTGTCAGATCAGATAGGCTGAATTTTGGTAATAATATAAGTTTTTACAATTTTATACGAGCTTTATTCTTAAAATAAATGTTGATTGTAAACATATTGTAGTGTTTGTGTTTGTAATAAACTTGTGTACGGCACAAGTTGAATCTGTGCAACTTTCTGCTATTTTTCTTCATATTTGCATTGTTTTTTTTTTTTTTTCATGCACAAGGGCTGAATGAGTTGATTGGTTGTATGGACTTCGGAAGGAAGAACTCATAAATTTCCTGACACGTTCGAATGTGGTATGTGCCAGGCAGTAATTGTCTCGTTAGTTTTTGTAACTAGCTATGCTCATGTTTCCCTTCCTATCCTCGTTCCCTATGTTATGTTAATTGTACATTTTCTATTGCTTGTTTGTTTCTTTTCGTTTTTTTTTCCGCCCGTGGTCCGGACTGACGTTGAGTGTGCCCGTCACCATACTCCTGCTTTCATCTGAGTTGAGCTTGAGTCTGCGATTGCGCTGAAGACTTCTATCCTTGCGCCGGTGCCCAAGACGTTGCTAGTTTGCCAGGAGCTGGGTGCGCGGCATTGACCGAATGCTGTTCTGGCTGGGATGCCCTTTGTGAATTAACATTTTCCCCGGGTACTGCGACTGGAACTTGGACTGGTCGACGCTTCAAGAATTTGAAACTTCAAGACTGTTATGTCATGATACTATATGTAGTTGTAGCTTTGTAACTCTGTAACTTTTCACCTACTCTACACATTTGTGAACCTAAAACTTTTCTTGGTATTCGTCTCTTCGAACTATGTGTCAACCTTTATTCTTCTGGATGTTTAGTGTATTCTTCGGCTTCTGCTGTGTGTTCACGGAATTGTAGACTTTGTCTTCGGAATTTTTCAGAGCACTGAGGCGTTTTTTGGGGAGGAGATTCCGCTGATATTCGCACACTCTTCAAGTTTTGAATTTGCAGCCATTCCGCCTTGCTCCATCTCTACCAACTCCTTGGTTGTCCCTCCTACCACACATGCGCGATAGCTAGCCTTCCTCTCCTTTCGTTTGTGTTAATTTTTGTATAGACCTTCGGGATCTCATTGTTAGTTTAGGCACCAACTCATCGGCACTTTTCCAGCCTTGATATGGTTGCGTGATTCACAGGTGTACCAAACATGCTGCTTTACCATGCAGGCGGGTTGAATGTTTTGGAGTGTTTTTAAAAGTTTTTAAGATATTGTTTAAGGGCTAGTTAACTTCACCGGAATGTTTGCTGAGTGTTTGTATTCTAAAATCATTTTTGGCCACCTGTTTAAAATTATTTTTCTATTAACTTTACACGATGCTGTGACTGTGTTAATGTTCACATATTAAGTTTTTTGATGATTTGTCTTTGGTTAGCCCGAGCTGGTGATGTGTTGCAATGTAATCGGAAGTCAAATGTACTGCACTGCTTGATCTAGTTGAAGTCTATTCTTCACTTACCTGAATGTTTTTAATTGAGTCTTACGTATTGTGATATTAAGGTTGACGTAGTCGAGGTGACCCAGAGCTGGTGGAGTGTAGAACTGCCCCACCTGGTGGTTCAGACAGGGACAACTATAGTTAAAAATGCCTGGCACCAACTCTCCACTCAGTGGAGAGTTAATGATATGGGTCGTTCGCTCGACGGCCCAGGGGGTCCTGGATACCTCTGTCAAGTTTAATATGAAGTTGTCATGCACTTAATATTACACTACTTACACACGTTGACCTCGTGGCGAGACTGTAGGCCGTCTCGTACGCCTAAAATATATGTACACTGAATTTAACACTTACGAGGCTGTGGGCCTCCTCGCACGCCTGCAATGTATATTGGAAAAATGTGGGTGGTGCTACAAGGGGGTGTAGTCCCCTATATGTCCCGGAGGACACTGCATAAACACTCACTAAATTTGGTAAAGCTGTTTACTCATGTACTTTGTTACATGTAAAGGAAGTGGACATGTGAATACTTAAAAACGGACCCAGAACTTACGGCCTGCCGGTAACCTTTGTGTAAAAATGACCTAAGTCAGCATTGTATTATGGAAATACGCATGCGGTAGCGTTAAACTCTCAGGTGAGAGTGCAGGCGGTACTCCCTTCGGTACAGAAAAGAAATCAAAAGGTCCTGGTGAATTATGTTACTATTGTATTGAAGTGAGATGAGCCTAAATTATGGTACCGAGGGGGTTCGTGGAACGGACGACCAACACTGCCGGTCTGGCTCCTCTGCTGAGGCAAACTGGTTGAAATGGCGTCGGCTTCGCGACAGGTTGCGTGAACCGACATCAAATGCCAAGTGCTAAAATATGGTTTAAACACTATGTCACATTATTGCACTGGTAATAAATTATACAAATTAAAGTGAACACATTCGTGACACCCCAGTTGATTAACAAATGTCTATTAAGCTTGATGATGTGAATTTGACGGGGAGCATCACTGCACTAAATGAAATATTACAGTGATGGAGGCCTTTATAGGCAGTCTCCCTTTATAAAAACACAATTACCCACTTATAATTATACATTGGATAAACTTTTATTCTCTATTGAGAAAAGTTTCTGTATTATATTTTTGGTGACGTATTTGCATTTCACTTGCTGCAGTGTTGCCAGGTGGCCATCTACTGAAGGGATGGATGAGTCCACCTAAGCAAAGGGGTGTGGGTTGCCCCACTCGATGGTCCTTAACACAATAAAACCCACTCCTGACTGTAGATTTTAATGAATTGAAGTTATGTGATATGTTCTAAAAAAAAATGCAGTGCACTATTGGTTGCACTTTAGGGCACATAATACTTTAGCTTCGGCCTACAGTCCAGTTGACGTCACTTGGAGGTGTGTTACATCGTATGTCACAGCACGAGCTGCTACGACGTAATGACCAATGGCCCATGCGCCCAACGGCTGTGGCTTTGGGGTAAACACCATTCCGGATCACCTACTAATTTATTACAAGAGTTACCTCTTGTAATAAATAAAGTAGGACGGTCTCTTGTGCCACGTAGTACCTGTTGGCAAGAAGGTGCAAGTTCCATTCCTGTCAACTGCACTAAGCACTCTTGGCTTGATGTTGTTGGTGCAGCTGGTGCAGTTGATGTGACTGCTTAGATCAGAGTGGGAAGAAGGAGCTCGTGGACTCATGGTTAACGTCAAGGTGTTCATTATTACACTTTGTTTTCAAGACATAATAATTTATAATATTTTAATGTGTTTCTGGTGCGTTTACATTGAAAGGGTGTTCAGCCATGGCTCCCTTATGGATTTTTATGTCAATATTTTTAATGCCTTTATTTTAATTGTCCGTGCCGATGCCTTTGTACAGCTCAAGTTTTGAGTGTGCGTCATGTACGTGGCTGTCCATTGTGTAACAGTTTTAATATTACATGTGTTAAGTATTTCTTGGCAGGCATATATATTTTGGTGGCTTTTTATATTAATTGTTTGTTTGCTGAGGTTTTGCAGCTTTGTTGCTTGAATTTTAAGGCACTTTCACGTGATTTTTTTCACAGTCACATATTCTCAGATCAGATGAGCTGGATTTTGGTAATACTTTTATATGTTTTTGCAATTTTATACAAGCTTTATTCTTAAAATAAATGTTGATTGCAAACAGATTGTAGAGTTTATGTTTATAATAAACTTGTGTAAAGCATATCATCAAAATTATTTATTGGCAGTTTTTCATTTTTTCTCTTCCTTTCTCAAACTTTTTAGCTCCTGTTCCTAAGCTGAAAATGTTTATTTTTATTTTATTATGGCTTATCTTTTAGTTTTCTCCATTTTCTTTCTTCCTCCTGTGTTTTTTCATAAATTACTCTTCACACAATTTTTTTGGGCTTCCAAGTATGTTTGGTAATTTGATTGTAGGTACTCAATAAGCTAATGCCAACAATTACTTTGTCATTGGCACCAAATGTGACTTAATTTTTAACATTTCCAAACTTTTTACACAAAATGCAGAATTAAGCATACTTTCACTTGTTGAACCTTTTTCTTCAGTCAAAATATTGCTGAAATTTGAGAAATTTCCCTCTACACCTGCATTGCCATGAGAGCGGAACAAAGTAGGTTTTGCTGCAAGTGTGACATTTAGATACTTGTTTCCTATGTTATTCTTCAGATAAAAATCTTAGTCCAGTAGTTTTCTAAATAATAGTATGTGTTACATACATTTTCTTGCAGAAGGATCTTCCACGTGCATCCACCAGTATGTCAACATCAATATCCATTGACAGAGCTCTTGCTACCAAAGTGATATAAGTTAAACTGCTGTAATGTGGCACGTGCACAGTTATAGCTGACTGGGAATTACCACTCTACTAGCTCAAGAGGTAGTAACATGAGATTCTTTTAAAAGGATACCATTAAAATATTAAATAAAGTCAAGTTCTGGTGTATTTGTTTGATACCCTTATTTACCAATCAAGTGAAACAGTTCACATACGATCTTCAGGTATGCAGAGCACGAACCGTTCACAGATAAACAGACAAATGAGAGAGCAGAGTCACAATCATTGATTAACTATCTCATAAAAGTTGCCCGAAGAAAAAACAAATACGGCGACCTCCCACACTGGCGTGGAAATAATCTAGCAAGTTCAAGTTTGCCAGTTTGGGGGTTTTGCACCACGCCCGACGCAGCTTAGGCGAGCACTGGACTGACTTCAGACGACTAACTTCAATGGTGACAGGCACACGTGTACTTGTGCTGCTTATCACCCCTCTCTCCTCAGATAAGGACCTGACATCGGCTGCCACGCACGCTCTCCACACGTTGTCGAAACTGCGTCGTAGGAAAAGATTATCGAACTTGTTGGGTAAAACTGTCGATGCAGTTAGAAAGTTTCTAATCTAATATTGATGCTACTGAAACTAAGACTTTGAAAATGGCAACCGGATGCCTGATAAACGTTAAACGGCAAAGGCAAACGTATGCCCGACAAACAAACTATCACGATAAAACGAACCACAACTGCTTTTAATTTCAAACCTGATAAAAATATTACGAAGCTTGGCAAAGTAAAAGAAAATGAAATGTGTGTCCCGAAAATTAATAACACTACGGCATTACACTGCACTTAGAGGTCCTCTGATTTTCTTGAAAATTATGGTGTTTTAACAATGGTTTGTATTTCAACAATGACATTAGTACTGACTCCACACTCCAAAATGGAATTGGTGACATCCTTTTTCATCCAACTGAAAAATAAAAGAATAAACATACTCTACAAATATTTTTTAAAAAATCAATATGTTTCATTACATAAGTTCATACAATAATTGAGGTAGTAAAATCACCTAACCAAACTTAAATATGGGATTGATTTTAATAGTTAATGTTGAGGTAATATCATTTCATAGACTAACATAAAATATTTAAGTAAATAGGACACAAAGTACCATAGAAATTTGTACAGAAACGTCATTGGTACTTCACTCAGAGGAACAAAGTTTCAGCAAATCCTCGTGTTGGTTAAATGCTTTTATAGATTTAGCTGAACAAACCATACTTGCAAATATGCTCCTCAATGTCAAGTTCAGTGTATAATAACAGGTGAACCATGGGATTATCCCTCTGGAGAACACCAGTGAAACTGGAAAACACTTGAGCACTTGAACATTCAAACACTATTTCTACTTTCATAGACAGGCGAATTCAAGTATAGCATATTCCTATTTATATTGTGATCATTCAAAAATTTAGGTTGAGATTCTCTATGACACTCATAAATACCCAGTTTAACTGCTATGATGAGTTTACATTGGCATTTTTGTATGCATATGTTGTGGAACTAATAACAAAATGGTTTTCATGACAAGATTTAAGATAATCTCTATTGGCACTTAGGTACCATTCTATCATCAAATTCTGACCACTTGTAACTTGTCAACAGCAGTCATATTGCTATATTGGGAATAAATATTTCAAAAATATCCTTATGCTTCTTAATAGCCTAAAATTAGTTTCACATTTATAAATATTTTACATATGCATCTTTCATTTTCCTATGGTCACCTCTGTCCTCAAAATGAATAATAAGCACAAAACCAACTCATTCATTTATTTTTTATAGTAGTATATACTATTTTTGCTAATCATAGGGGTTGAAACTAAATTATTTAAGTACAAGTGGCAGAGAATGGAACTGTTTAAATTTTAAACATTAAATATAGCCTCTGCTATATTTAATGTTAATCCTGGCTATACAGAGAGTCGCGGCTATTTCCGAGGCCATGCAGTTGTTCAGTCTAGTTCATGATGGCGCTCTCACAGCATGTCGGTCTGTTGTAGTGATGTCGTGTTATAATCCAAATACATCTGTAATACTCCACTCCAGTTTATTATTTATCTTCCGTGTTTTCTACAGGTTATGGGCCCAGGCACCTAACTGCGAGTGAATGAAGTATTTACAGTGAACAGCATGCGTGTTTTCTTTTCGTGACTGCAATCCTAACCTGTCTCGTTAACCGCCGCGTGTCTTCCGTCTGTTCGTTTTAATTATCGTCCGCAACAAATATGGAAGCTCACTCCCGAACAAATATAGACAAGTTGGAAGGCCAAGCTAACTGGAGCGATTGGAAATTCCAAATTATTATATTGCTCAGAAGTAGTGGTCTTATGGATGCGCTGGAAGGGAAACTGCAATATCCCGAAGAACCGAACATGCAGTCAACAGCAAAGGAGTATTTGGATTATACGACCAAGAAGCAAATTCTATACAGAATAGAATTTGGAGCTCAGCAAGTCATCGTCAATAATATGACGTCGGCAGTGAGACAACTCGTTAATATGTGTAGTACTAGCAAGGAGATGTGGACCAAGCTACTGAGTATCTACGAACAGCGAATTGAACAGTGGCAAGACAGATTGTTTAATGATTTTTTCAGTATAAAATCAATGGACTCTGACAGTGTGGCAAAGCATATTGCTCGTCTCGAGAAATTGTTGATGGAACTCTGTGATGAAACGTGGAAGGAAGACAAAATAAGGCTTCCAGAATCCTTGTTCATAAATCGTATTTTAAATACACTTCCTTCTCAATATTTCGAATTTGTCAATGCCTGGGAATCTATGCCGAAAGAACAGCGAACAGTGAGAAACCTGACTGAAAGACTGTACAGTCGAGTTGAGACTTAAGGAAAGGGATTCAACTCAAGATTCAGCGTTACTCGTGAAGTTCAAGACAACACCGTCATCTTCAGGAACGAAGAAACCTGAGAGTAAGAAGAAATCGGTGATTTGTTTCAATTGCAAAAAGGAGGGACATTTTAAGTCCAACTGTCCCAGTTTAAATCGCAGTGAACGGTTTAAATCAGCGAAACATCCGCACGCCTTATCGGCTACTGATGAAACTAATGCAAGTGATATCAGTGATAACAATGCTTACAAGTGGGTCATTGACTCAGGGGCCAGCTCTCATATGACAAAGTTTGGCGATCATCTCGTAAACTTTGACGCTACCTTCAAGACTAAGGTAAATTTAGCTAATGAGACAACCATTGAAAGTATTGGCAAGGGAGATGTGCGGGTAAATATGCCAACGGGCGAGTACGTAATCACCGACGCACTCAGAGTACCCGGACTTGCAGCAAATTTGCTTTCTGTCAGCAGGATGACTGAAAAGGGTTTCGTCATTGTCTTCGAAAAGAACTGCTGCAAGATCTTCAGAGAGGAAGAAGTAAAGGTGAGTGGTTCTCCACACATTGATGCACCTCGTAAATTTGGTACTTATGAGATGGAAGCGAAACCAACAAAGAAGGAAACTGCTTGTTTCACAACTGATCAAGACACCTGGCACAGACGGTTGGGACCTTTAAACTTAAATGGACTCAAAAAGCTGAAAGAAATGTCTGGTGGCGTAGTGTTTCCAGAAAGCGATTTCAATAAATGTGACTTTTTTTGCAGGGGAAACAGACGCACAAACCCGCAACAAGGAAAAAGAACAAAGGAAAGAGGGCCGCAGAAAAGTTGGAACTTATACACACAGACGTGTGTGGGCCCATGAGCGAACCAACAATGAGTGGTGCCCGGTATTTACTCATGTTTACTGATGATTTCAGCAGAAAGACGTTTGGATACTTACTCAAAGCAAAAAGTGAAACCTTGGACAAGTTTTGTGAGTTTAAAACGTTTGTCGAGAACCAGACTGGTCTAAAAATAAAGAAGATCCTTACTGACAATGGCACTGAATATACATCTCATCAGTTCGAGAACACTTTAAGAAGGTCGGAGATTGAGCACCAAAAAGCCGTGCCTTACACACCAGAACAGGGGAGAGTCTCGGAGCGAATGAATCGCAATGTGGTCGAGAAGGCACGTTGCATGCTCTTGGATTCCGGACTTCAAAAGAAATTCTGGGGCGAAGCAGTCATGACGGCAATCTACTTGAAAAATAGATCACCGACTGCAGCGGTTGTTGGAGCAACTCCCGAAGAGGCTTGGACTGGGTCAAGAGTTGACCTGACACACCTCAGAACCTTTGGGTCAAAGGCTTATGCACCTACTCCCAAGCATAACAGAAAAAAATGGGAGGCCAGAGCTCAGGAGTACATCATGGTTGGCTATCCAGAGGGAACAAAGGGTTATCGTCTCTATGACCCGAGAAGACCTGGAAGGGTAACTATTGCTACAGATGTAGAGTTTATGGAATCTGACATTCCAAAGGGCGGATCAAGGGGCCCAGCATCTGCTGATGATAAAACACACAACATTGAGAAGCCTCCTGTACTACCAGTGGAGGGTGTTATAGTGGATGATGAGTCCTTGCCCTCATCTGAGTCCTCGGACTTCCATGGATTTGAGGACCTTCCCCCAGCTGACAGCAGAGTGGGGAACTCCTTGGACAGCATTGAGGATGGCAACGCAGAGGTTGTTCATACGCCGGAGAATGCTGAGAGAGGACTCCAGGACAACTTTCAAAGAAGGTATCCAGAGCGACAGTGCAAACCGAAGATATATCCTGATCATGTTTCTTATTTTACACAGTCACTCGGTGCTTCATATGGTGAAGCTGTGTGGTGCAGTGAAAGTGTTGACAAGCCTGTTTTGTTATAAAATGACAACCAAAGTGCTCAGAAACTAGTGTATAACCCCATGTCTCACAACAGGACGAGACATATTAATGTGAAANCAATGACAACCAAAGTGCTCAGAAACTAGTGTATAACCCCATGTCTCACAACAGGACGAGACATATTAATGTGAAATACCATTATATTAGAGAGAATGTTGATTCAAATCATTTGAATGTTGAATATCTGCCTTCTGATAGAANAATGTGAAATACCATTATATTAGAGAGAATGTTGATTCAAATCATTTGAATGTTGAATATCTGCCTTCTGATAGAATGATTGCGGATATTCTAACTAAAGCCCTACATCCTGTTAAGCATAATTTTTGTGTTAAGGGCATTAATATGTGTTAAGTTTTTTCTTCTCTTTGCATTGTCTTTTCATTTGTACTTATGGTTAAGTATGTGTGTATCCCTGGATTAAGGGGGAGTGTTGATGTATGTATGCCTGGGTGAAGGGGGAGTATTGAATATTAGCCTCTGCTATATTTAATGTTAATCCTGGCTATACAGAAGAGTCGCGGTTATTGTCCGAGGCCATGCAGTTTTTCAGTCTAGTTCATGATGGCACTCTCACAGCATGTCGGTCTGTCGTAGTGATGTCGTGTTATAATCCAAATACATCTGTAATACTCCACTCCAGTTTATTATTTGTCTTGCGTGTTTTTCTACAGGAACACAATTATCAAATATGTGGCTGTTTTAAAGATACAACTTTTGAAATTATATAACCGTACTTACCACAAATCCCTGGCTCAAGTCATTGCAATAGATAACACATCATAACAATATTAAAAAAAGGAGGAAAAAGGTAACCAGTTGTATAAATAAATTATAAATAGTGACTTATTTATAATTATGTGACTATATGATAAAAGTGACAAGACTTTGAGGCCTGCAAGTGTATGTACAAACAAGATTGTTGCTTTTTAAAATATGCTATATTTTTTGTGACAGGGAATCAAACTCAGAACAAAACTTCTTTCAGAAGAAGAAATTGAGTTCACTGCAATGCCTTGGAACATTAAAACTACAAAAGGTAAACCAAAATAAATTACAAGTACTGTACGTCCCATATTTTTTGGAATAACGTAACACTTGTGGCCACGGAAACCAAGGGGGGAGGGGCATGTCGCCCCCAATAATTTGGCATTTC
>NQII01003292.1:4056-89123 GCA_002778355.1 Clitarchus hookeri | reverse complement strand
CCCGCCCCAAAATTACCCACAAACTGCACTTTATTTTAATTTAAAAAACATGGTAACGAAATTAATGAATTATCCTAAACATGGGAAATAAATTAAGACACAAAGAAATTTCTAGCTGTTGTTTACACAGCTAGCTATGTATTGCCACAGAACAGTAGACACCATTCTGAAGTTAGGTATGGAGTGATATGGTGAATAAGCTTAGTCAGTCAATGTTGAGAGTGGGGAAAGACAAAGGACTTTGCAATGAGTCATGGTTACCTAAATGTGTGCAATAAGATACAAGAAGACGTGGCTTTGTTCATGACTGTGTTGGTAAAAATATTGAAGCTGACAGCCTCACAAGGAAAGGCAATTTATTTCTCAAGAGAGAAACATTAAAATGAAAAAGGAGTACTTAATTCTGGCAAGTTAAATTCTTATTTCTTTAAGGCTTGGACTTTTAGGCATTTCTGATATATTTACGACAGCTTAATTACAATTGTTGCTCATTGTTGTTATGCACTAGAGATCAAAGCTGTCACCATTTTGTACTGCCCTATTTTAACTGCCACCCACTAAGGCAGAAGAATATTAACGAATACTGAGTTTTATAGTAATTTCCTAGAGGGTGTATGCACTGTACATCATGCTAGTTTTAACAAAGCATATGATTTCCACAAAAAAAAATTTTTAACTTCTCAAAATAACAGGAACGATGACCTTTACATACATGTGTGGGTTACAGAAAAGTGGTCGTTTCTTTTGCACCAACGCAAATTATAGAAAGTTACTTGAAGGGACCAGTCTGACTGCAAATAATAATTTGTGTAATTATACAAATTAAAATAACATAATATTGCTTTTGGTTACCATTATTGATTCTTAAAGAAATTGTTATTTTAAAATAAGAGGGAAGTAGTTTTAGTAACATTATGGACCATTTGCTTCTCTTAGGGATACAAGTCAAACCTGTTTAGTTTGCCATTTCTATCTATAAAATGAAGTATCCCAACTGATTGACTGACTCCCACACACACTCACTCCCCTACCAACACACAGCATAAACCGCTAAACGCAAAAGCGAGAAAATTTAGAGATGACTTTCAGTTAGGGTGCAGGCACCCACTAAGAAAAGATATTTTTAAATTTGACACCTAAGAGGGTGAAAAGAGGTGTTTTTGAGGACTCTTTAATAACTCACTAACCTGATGAGATATTGTTATGCTCTTTCTTTAAATGACTACCAATATAAATGTCTAAAAAGGAGTTTCAGAATTTTTTTTAATTCAACACAGGTAGAAATGGGTTAAAGTGTGTTTCTGAGGACTCAATAGCGCATTAACTAATGAGATATCTTTGTGCTCGTAAGTCTTAATTTCAAGAGGTTTGCTATACAAACACTTAAAAATTAATTTCTTAATATTTTAAAATTCAAATCGTAACCTGACGGTTGAACTGCGTTGCAGTGTGTTTGAAATAATTGTTTTTCCACGAAGCTATTAAACATGCGTCCGCTATACTGAACTACAAAAAGAATACACACTTCAGACGAGGGCTGTTGAATGCTTTGAAGATGTCACGTACATTAGAAACATCATTTCAACGTACGCCAAAATGGCTAAAAACTGCTTTTTCAAAGCACCTTATCTAAATATATACATGCCAAAAACATACAAAACGACTCAAGGGCCTTGCATTGAACCCTGCCACAGACTTTCCAACAGTAAAATAATGGTGGCATGGCCGAAAATCCCATAGGTACACACAGGGTGATGAAAACACTGCATGCTAGTTTTGAGCCTTGCACTTAGTGGTGATGGCGTACCTGATCTGTGTGGCAGTCTCGCCCTTATCGCCCCGGCGCTTCCCGGCCTCCAATGCGGAAAAAAGCTCCAGGTAAGCGGGAGTATCAAGAGAGTTAAAAGGGGTAAAATTTGTTTTTGAGGACTCCTTAATAGCTCATTAACTCAACGAGATATTTTTTATGCATTTAACTCTTAACTTTAAGAAGTTGGCTATACAAATACCTAAAAAGTCATTTCAATTTTTTTTTTTTTNTTTATGCATTTAACTCTTAACTTTAAGAAGTTGGCTATACAAATACCTAAAAAGTCATTTCAATTTTTTTTTTTTTACCTAATTCAGCCATTAAGAGGGTGAAAAAGAGGGTACAATGTGCTTTTAATGAATCCTCAGNATTTTTTTTTTTTTACCTAATTCAGCCATTAAGAGGGTGAAAAAGAGGGTACAATGTGCTTTTAATGAATCCTCAGGAACACATTCACTAGATAAGATATTGTTATAACCTTTGTTTTAAAATACTATCTACACAAGAACTTTTTGTAGTTCAACCCTGACAAGGGTGAAAAGTTGAAAAGGTGAAAATGTGTTTTTGAGGGTTCCTCAAAACCTTATTAAACACGATAAGATATTGTTATGCTCTTTGCTTCAAAATGTTAGTTATATAAATACCTGAAGTCTATCTCAGGATTTTTCGAAATTCATTTCCTAAGAAAGTAAAGACAGAGGACAGAATAGTTCAATAGAGTTACAGTTCTTGGCTGTGTTTACGTCACCTACTGTGCCAATAGATATAATAATATTATGTCTTTAATTTAAGTATTTAATTAGTTTTTAGTAGGTAGTTAAATGATAGTGTAACTTCATTACTTAAAATTATAGCTACAAGCATTTCCTCTGTCTGTTTTCATGTGCATGTCTATTCCAGACTTTCTTGTGTGCATCTCACTTCAATGAGACCATAGCGCCATAAGTACAACTTCTACCAATGCTGGCTAGCTGCATTTTGCATTCAATTTCACCAAATGGTTCGGGTTGAACACTCTCTCATGTCATCACGTATTTTTGCCCCATGGCATCAACTAACAGTGTGCAGCGTTGTTGAGTTTTATTATCGAGATACTCTCCTCCCTTTTGCCCCACCTGGTTGCTGAAAGCTGTTCACGAGAATGTGAAGACTTTGGAAATACTTAAAATGGGTTTCCTCCTCTTTATCTAAATCCCATCCTGTTCTCAGAAATGTGATAAAAGCCTTTTACTTTTGTTCATTGTTTTTGAGTTATGGCGGTAGCTGTTTGAGGCAGTCTTATATTGAGAGTAACAGTCTCTCAGAACAATATATTAATGGTCTTAGTTTAAGCCGCCACATGTAGGGCAGTTCACGGAAAATGAAACTGACATAAGCCTCAGCACACAAAATTATTGTGATGCCTTTGTGATTTTTATGTTGATTTGCTTAAGGGATCATACAAATTAACTTGAATAATCAAGTATATTTCATCATATAATATGATTGTAAGTTAGATGCAAGTCATTAGACAGCTATATCGCATTCCTGGATTGATCACACCCGGGAGTTATTCAGTTACAGTATCATTGTTCACGGACAATGCAAATTACATTATTGGCAATTCTGCACAACAACCTCGTATATTTATGCTCTTTATTTAGAGTACCTTGAAGTGTGATGCATATTTGACATAGATATAAACACGACTTTGCCTAATCTGTACGTATCATCATGTTACCCCAGGCAGGGTTTGAACCCCGAAACGACTTGCTACGAGAGCCTACAAGTACGTCCCTAGCTGCAGGGGCACCCACGGACACATCAGCCAAGATCATTCGCCCTTATGTCAGACGTCACGCCACCCCCTCACGTGTGATTGAGGCTAGCCAAGCAGCCAAGTTAAGCACCTAAGCTCGTGCAACCAAGGCAATCCAGTATTACAGATACGCATAGTTTGACCACTGGCCGAAGGATTACGCTAAAGAGCAAAACTCCGCCCTGGAGGAGCTTGCCGCCCGGACCCCCGCACTGCAGACCAACCCGCGGGCAGGTAGAATATGTGGCCATGCACCGCCGAGGAATGTCAAAACAGGCGGTCAAAATCACCAGCTCGTGACCTCAATGAATAGCCCAGTGGTTACTGCGAATATGGACATGCAGAATCAAATTGCTGCTGTCGAAACACATAAAGCTAAAAAGCTGAAGCGCGCACTCAACAAAAACACGCCCCCTCAGAGCAACGCCTTGCCACAATCAGGCACACAATAGCAACAACAAGCGCAACCAAATGCTCAAAAATGACAAAAGAAAATTCAAATGAAGCCATTCACTGTTTACTTAACTCGTGAACATGCGTACCCAGCCCTGAAAAGACAATGCATGCATGACGATGTCATGGAGTGCTGTCTGCACTGGTAGTGACAGCATTCCTGTGCATACAAGTACGATCTTGGACAACACCACAGCTGTCCGACTTGTCAAATCAATGGGCTACCAGCACAGCCTGCTGCATCAAGCCAACCAGATTCCGGCAAAGTTGGTATTCTGCAGAATTCATACGGAAACACCCATGGAATTTCTAAACGAAGAATTCCAGTGACTCGGTATGCCAGTCCAGCAAACCTGGTTTATTACTGATAGAAACAGACGCGCAATCAACAAGCTCGCGGTGGAATTGCCTCATGGCACAAACACCAAGCCCAACATGGCATTGCAGAGCTTCGCAGGCTTCCAAATAAAAGTGAAAGAGTTTCACAACCCAACTGGACCCGCCCAATGCTCCCGCTGCCAGGGATTCAATAATGTGGCAGTGAGCTGCAATGCTGCACCGAGATGCAGATATTATAGTGGCCCACATCTCACTAAGGACTGTGAGATAGTGGATGACAGGACCCAAGCAACAGTCTCTACATGCTATCAATCAGAACCAGCACGCAGCTGCCTGGCAAACACAGCCAGCACCTGTTCAAGCCCCAGTTGGGCCACAACAGACTTGCCCGCAACCAACACAACCACACACAACGGGAATATGCTCATGCCCCACTGGGCCCAGCAGCAGCCCATATCTATGTATAACAGGTATGCCTGGCTACAAGATGAGATGGTATTTCCCACACTAGCAAATAACCCAATACCATGCAATCCTGACAACCGGTTGGGAGCAAAGTTGCGCACTACGGGCAAGAGAGCGGCCAAAAAGGCGAATGGGGAACAGACCCTGAGGCCACACAGGACACAAGTGCAGAAAACGGCGCCCACGCAAGCCACGCCTCCTCCAACCGGATTGGCTACAAGTTCGGCCAATCACAGCGCCCCAGCCCCTCTACAAAAGGCAGGCGTACCCATCAGCCCAAACCACCAGTTCGCCCTCGGCGACGATGGAGGTAACAATTGTAGAGCCCTCCCTGTCAACACAAGCCACTGATCCCAGCACGAGCATGGCCACGATCAACACTGCATTTAAAAGTGACGCGCACTTCAGCAAGTATCCCGACCTTGCTCAAGTTCTACAACCCCTGTGAGCAATGATAGCCATTTGGACTGCACCCAACATGACAATACAAGACAAAATATCCGCGACTATCGGTGCGTCCATATAGCTGATTAAGAACTTTGTCCATGCTTCCAAACCGAATTAATGATGCAGCTACCACAAACAATTCCGAAGTACACATAAACACTATTNAACTTTGTCCATGCTTCCAAACCGAATTAATGATGCAGCTACCACAAACAATTCCGAAGTACACATAAACACTATTCTTTTCTGAAATGCTAGAGACCTTTGCTCTAAATGGGACGAGTTTATTGATTATTCGTCTCGTCATAATGTTAAAATTGCGGCAATAAACGACACACATTTAACATCGAATATTCCTTTACTGTCCCAGGCTATGCCCCTTACAGAAGGGACGGACAACAGGAGAGAGAAAGGGGTAGTGAAGTAGCAATTTTTATCCACAATTCTGTTGCCCACCATGAACTAATACTCCCNAACTTTGTCCATGCTTCCAAACCGAATTAATGATGCAGCTACCACAAACAATTCCGAAGTACACATAAACACTATTTTTTTCTGAAATGCTAGAGACCTTTGCTCTAAATGGGACGAGTTTATTGATTATTCGTCTCGTCATAATGTTAAAATTGCGGCAATAAACGACACACATTTAACATCTAATATTCCTTTACTGTCCCAGGCTATGCCCCTTACAGAAGGGACGGACCACAGGAGAGAGAAAGGGGTAGTGAAGTAGCAATTTTTATCCACAATTCTGTTGCCCACCATGAACTAATACTCCCAGATCTTCCAGCACTGGAAGCTGTGGGCATTGAATTAAAACTATTTCTACAAGGTACTCGCTAACACATGCGAACCTAGATCTGCTTTATAATAATATAGGGCAAACCTTCCTCACAAGGCAATATAAATGCCAAACATCCTAATTGGAATTCTACAAATAACAGCCAATGGGATGCTCCTGCAAAGACATCAAACGACTAGAAACTACCAAGTTATGGACCCACCTAATTTAAATCACCATTCTGACATACTAGATTTTGTCTTAGCCAAACAGTTCACAGCGGGGTTTAACCTGCGAGTTGAAGATGATTTATCATCAGGTCATTATCCAGTTCACATTGATTTTTAGAATATATCCACAGAAGCAAATGCCCCGAGAAAAATTAAAGATTATTCTAAAGCCGATTGGCTGGACTTCGCAGCTTTTATATCTGAAAATTTGCAGTAAATAAATAACAATTCTTTAACAACTACACAGGATGTCGATGAAGCCATAACCGCCGTTACAAGCCTCATACAGCAAGACGTGGCCGAAAGTTTTCCAGAGAAGACACATACACATAAACTCGACACTTTTCCGCAGTATATACGGGAATTAATCACGCAGAAAAACCGCCTAATGCGCCATTATTCCAGACGCCGAGATCGGCAAACCCAGGCGCGAATTAAAGAAATACAGGCTGTCATTTCAGAGGAAGTAACACTCTAGCGGGCCAATATTTGGAATGCTAAAAATTGCTAAGCTATTACCACGCAAAAAAAAATTATGGGGCTTAACTAAACGCCTTTTAAATAAGACAGATAAAGTCCCGCCCCTACAAACTAACACTGGGATTGCATTCACTCCTGAAGCGAAGGCGCAGGCCCTTGCCAACATGCTGGAGAATACATTCCAGCCAAATCAGGACCCCTGTGACAGTAATTGCACTACACAAATTTTCCGCGAATTAAGCATAAAACAAAGGCGACCGACTGAAGACGAACCCAAACTTACTCAGTCACACGAAATTAAGCTTGATATCTGCCGCATTCATCCCAGAAAAGCTCCAGGAGCTAATGGCATTCAAGTTATCGATTTAAAGAAAATCCCTGAACTGGCCTTTTGAGTATATAGCTAAACATATTAATGCCATGCTCAAGTTGGAATACTTTCCAAGCAAATGTAATTTTATATCACAAGCCAGGCAAAGATAAGAAACTCGCACAAAACTACAGGCCTATTAGTCTGATAAATATTCTTTCCAAGGTAGCGGAATATATAATCCTACGACAGATTAACACCCACCTTACCAGTCACAATTTACTCCCTGAAGAGCAGTTTGGCTTCCGACGACAAAAGCACTCTACAAAACCCCAAACGGTGAGAATCACTGAGTAGTATATAACACAGGCCTTCCTTCAAATGGAAGGACTATGTTGTTGCAGTCTTTCTAGACAATGAAAAGGCTTTTGATCACGTTTTTCATGCTAGCCTGCTTTATAAATTGTATGAATTTAAATTCCCTGATTGCTACATTAAATTATTAGCCAGCTACTTAAACCACAGAATATATTCTGTTCAATACAAAGGGGCGAAATTAGAAAGCAAAACTATTTATGCTGGAGTGTCACAAGGCAGTATTCTTGGCCCTGTATAATTATATATATATAGACACACACATATGACTTACCGTGGCCTAACCACTGACTGGTGCAATTCGGTTGCTATGCCGATGACACTGCCATTTTCAGTCGCTCTCATTACCTCAGCCTAGCAACACGAAGGCTACAAGCTGCTCTGACAGCCTATCAAGAGTATTACACGAAATTGAGGATCAAACTCAATGTCGGGAAAAGCGAGGCAATCATTTTCACACGCAGAACACTACCTCAAGCTGCCAATCGCCCGCATATCACTCTATTTGGAGAAGTAAAAGAGATGTAAAATACCTAGGCGTGCACATGCACCGCAAACTCACCTGGAAAGCACACATGTAGATGCCAAATGCGTAACTGCAAATGCCAGGTTCTTCGCCCTTTATCCTGCACTTCATAGACGAGTGCCATAACCCGAAATACAGCAGTTTTGCTATATATATATATATATAATGCTTATATGCCCTGTCATCACTTGCTGCGCCCACCTGGGCACAGGCAGCCAAAACACATATTAAGAAACTGCAGATCGTACAAAATAAATGCGTGTGAGTCGCTGCAGACGCACCTAGAAACTGTCCCAATACAGATCTTCACAACTTCCTTCGGGGTATGTCCATGGGTACAATTGCAGCCATGGCACCAGGTAGTCCTGCTATAGCCGCGGTGCATGCGACGCTTTTAACATAATAAACCGGACCTAAGACGTAAAGGGCTTGCCCTGAGACACACCCCCTTCTCCAACCGTCTTAGCTTCTAACATGCATGCAGGAGGGCTCACAGAACTGTGAAGGAGCTCACGCTGTCATAGCAAGATTTGGGGGCTTGCGTAAAAAAAAAAGAATGTTAGTTGTTCTCTAGTTGTACTTCTAACTCATCTCCAGCAGCTCATTCCACCATCTCGTGTGCTAGGGCTCTCTGCTGACCCCAACGTCTTCACGACCAACCAGATGTTCTTCAAGATCTGCACCAGCAACCCTCCCCCCTCGAATAAGTCTTTGAACCCCTTGAACAGTCTACCCTTCTGGTAATGGCAACCACACTACCCCTCTAGTAGTGTTAAACACCCACCACCCTTCTGGTAGTGGGCATCGAAGTCCCTTCTGAACAACGACATTGACATAGTTAGGGACAGTTGTTATTATAGCTACCAAGCCGCATCTGCTATTGTTCAGGCTAGACCCAGGTTCCCTTCACCTGGTTTATGTAGTTTACTTTCGTTCAGTTCCAAATTAGTTAGGAGGTAGTACGGGCCACCGTGTCTATTCCTCATGGAATAAACACGCTTTCTCTCAAACCTACGAGTGCTAATTCCAGAGTGACTGTGATTGTATCCTCTGTAGACTCCAGCCCACCAGGGTAAAGCAGGAGACCGCATCTTTGACAAACCAATTACTGAACCTAGATGAGGACTGAGGGCACCCTTAACCGGGCGCACGTAGGGCTATGTTGTAAAATACACCCAATCAACGGCCCTGTACTGTGCACTTAGTGCGCAGTAAGGAAGAGCCACAACCACTAGCAACACAATCCAAGGGCTGTCAGTCAGTTAGTCCAGCCGATTCACTCCATCCACCGTGCTAAACTGATGTCAAAAGGAGTGATAGACTCGTTCTGGAGGACTGCCCACCTTTAGACATACACCCAACATTGTTGTCGGACTTCTAGGGTAAACCCACTGCTCCAACCACCGCACTGAATTGTCGCTGGTTGGAGTAATCGAGTACGACTCTGGTCGACTCGGCTTGGTTCTACATCTAGCTAGGGAATATCGTCGCCTGCTCTCCTCTCATGAGGCCGATATTTGTACCTACCTGTATGCCGTACACCCAAAGGAGTGGTACAAAGTGGCAGGAAAGGAAGGCAGCTGCTGCCTCTAAAGCCAACGGGAGATGTAACCCAGCCCCAACTGCATTTTACAGCATATTCCCTTGGGAACGAGCTCAAACCGCCCACCAGCCGGAGAGGCCTCACCTCATTTCAGCTTCCAATCAAGACCGCCAGCCAACCACACCCGATCGTCACCGACTTCCATAAGGAACAACCCGTTCCACTCGAGATCGCGAATCCCTGGTTCCACCGTCGCCAAACCAGCAGCCCTTCCCAGGCTTACAGCAGCATCGCCAGCCACAGCACCACCATCGCCCCAGGTCAGGGCACTTGTTCCAGTCAACTCAAGCAGCAGCAGCAGCAGCCACCCTGGGCCACCTCCAGGTAAACCCGTGGCTGTGTGCCAACTGGTACGCAGGACCGCTAAACCATTTGACTTTGTACCATGCCGCCATGCCATGCTTCCTGTATTATATACCCACCAGGGCCCGGTCAGCCAGTTGAATCACCTGTCTCTCTGACCAACACGTCAAACCTTGACCCACCGTGACATCGCCGTCAGCTACCCGATATCACGCATCAACATAAACCTAAGTCAAAACTTATAACTTATTGAAACTTTAAAAAATATAGCAATGAAATTCACCTAAGTGTACAAGCAGTGACGATATCATGGTGCTTGATAAATATAAACACCATATACCGTAAATTATTGCTGTTCTGCAATAGTATTACCACCTTATTCCTTAAACATGCCTCGCTTGAAATTGCTAGCATCCTGAATGAACTCGCACTTAAAATAAAATTCATAGTTGTGATTCTGTCCACAATAAATTTTAACACTGTATTCACTCACAATTAAGAGACAGTAATTTTTAAGAATACAAATGTTTACTCAATTTACATACTAGAAGCCAATAGAAAAGCTCAAATTATTTATATTTTGATGAAGACTGTTCCTCACCAGAATACGTAAAAAAAAAGTAACTCAACTGCATTAGTTTGGGTGATAAAACATAACAATTGACGTGACAAAGCTTGGCTACGACGATAAAGCCAACTTGATCTGCAGTGTTTCCAGAGTTGTGAAGTAATATGTGTGTGCCCGGCGCCACAGCTCTGCGGTGAGCTGATGAGATGTAGGGTCGTTCGGCCGACAGCCTAGGGACTCTGGTAAACACTCCGTCATACACACGTTGCCGAGGTTGTGGGCCACCTCGCACGCCTTACTTGATTATCAATAAAAACAGTGGTGCTGGTTGTTAAGGTATTTATTACCCCGTTATGTACACTCAACTATACAGAAGACACGTGGCCTGAATGGCCCGGAACTACAAGCGACCACGTGGTCTTATCATGTGAAGCTCGAAATGCACTTTTGATTCCCGATAAATAATAACGTCGCTCTCCCCTCGGCGCTATGCAAGTTAAGTAAGGAAAGAGATGATGATAATGATTTATAATGTTATGGATGCGACTGGATACTGTTCGACAGATGATGTCCTTGCTAGGGCTTCTGCGGAGTAGGGAGAGTGTAACATCCGAGCTCGTCCAAGTCCTGGCGAATACTGGGCGGAAATGTGCGCCGGCTTCCGCCGCCTAGGCGCAGCCGACGCCATGCGGTGAGACGGTGAAACACAATATACACTGAAAGATGATTATGGGATGGAAAATGATATGAACTAAATTAACACAAGAAAACATAATTACCCTTACACAAATACATAATAAAAATGATAATACTTATTCTAAATGTTTTCATTGCACCAGCCACAGCATTGCCAAATGTAGAATGTCACATGTCTCTGGCTGTGGCTGGGCAGATTATCTCCGATGACAAAACAAATTATTTATTAATTACACACTGACACTATTAACAAATACACTGACGAAATAAACTGAATAAATAATAAACACTAATGCACTCGTGCCCACAAGCCTGTCGGTGTGGTGCGGTTCACGTCACAATATAAGGTATTATGAATTTTAGGTAAAATTACTCAAAGCTGGGTTTTTGTGGTTGCCCATTTATACAGAAATAAGTACTATATCTTAGATGGTAAAGCACATTAAAGAAACACCTCACTTTGATAACGAAAAAATTTATTTTGGAGCGCTGAATGTGAGATGCTCAGAAGTTCAATAAACAGATGAAACTCATCAGCTGAAAGGACAGACATGATCCTAAGCTTTTTAATATGAAAAGAAAAATGGTATATAATCTGTACACTGACGGATACCATTTTCTTCAAATGGAAATAGGTACGCAATATTTCTTTGTTGATAAAAAAAAGAACAATGCCTACAAACATTTGTGACTTTTTCCCCCTTACTATCTAACGTCTTGAAGTTGAAAACCATTAAGTAAACCTCCTATGAAATTTTAAGTATAATTTAACATAATTTCAGCCAAGTTTTTGGATATATCACAATAAACTACTGCAGTTTTGAATATCACACGTTTGGCTTGTCACATACCAATGCTATTCAATTTTGATGCTCTTAGATTTATCGAGGGTTACCGAAACAGTAAACACGAATTTCCTGCCTTATTGAGATACTTGAAAAATTAAACACAATGAAAGTGGCACAGCCCTTTGTTTCAAGAAAGTATTGCACAAAATCATTATCTAAAATTTTTAAGTAAAAATTTTATTCAGCATTTTATTAATATGGCGCATGATTCCAGCAGATTGTGTAGGAGGTACTTATGAAGTTTTTACTTATTTTAGTACTCATTTCCATTAGGTGTATTTTGTAAATTTTTTATTTCATAGTGCTTGCTTATGATACAGTGAAACAATTTTTTCCTCTTTTGTAAAATATCCACTGTAAATGTATTTTTATAGATACATAAAAAAACTGTCACTTAAATTTAAAATACCCTGCACACTCTCTTCATCAGAACTCCTTTGAGAGGATAATGACAGAATTGGGTTTCAGATTGTAACTGGCAAACTACAGGAATTGATCTGTAACAAAACATCCCCCCCAACCCCCACCTTTCCAACACACACACTTACAGGCATTGCATGCACATGGCTGCCCACATGAGCATATACACATGCATACACACGAACATGTGCATGCCTGCATACACATGCACAAACCAAAATTTTTCAACAAAACAGTTAGCACAAAGTTTTAGTTCAGCCAAAATTTAACTTACAAATTCTTTACTGCCAACAANAATTTTTCAACAAAACAGTTAGCACAAAGTTTTAGTTCAGCCAAAATTTAACTTACAAATTCTTTACTGCCAACAAAATTTTTTTTTACCCTTTTGCAATACAGTGGAACCCTGTTATAAAAATTTATTTTCTTAATAAGCTGTCTTCTCTAGGTCGACAAATATGTTTTTTAATACAAAAATACCCTCTTATAAAGATTTCCTTTTTTGTATAAGGCTGACATTTCTTAGGGCTCTTGAGAAATGTTATGAATGGGTTCTACTGTATTAGGCATTTTATTACACACAATAATGGACATAAAAAGAAGAAAGTAAATGATAATACTAGGCAGCAAAAACATAAAACCATAGCTCATAACACTTTAAGCACATGTTGAACTGTAATAAGCTTCTGATTCGCATTATCGTGACCTATGTACAAAATATGGTTAAATTAGATTTGGGACTTGTTTCACAATGATGACATTTTGTGTAATACTCACATTTTACCTCTCCACAATTTTTTGCAATATTCCTTAATGGGCAACATCACATTTTTTGCTGGTACTTGATTTTCATTCCTTTATATGTTAGAAATGTATTTAAAAAATATCACGATTTAAAAATTAGTTTTGAAAAAGTTATGATTGAATGAAAGTGTTACATTTGAAACGCCCGCCAAAACGCGTCTTTCGCGCCTGCTTACTCCGTGACTTCACAAGTTAGATATAACCTCGACTGCTGCGTTTGTTTACTTCAGCGGTGATGCGTATTTGGTTAAATAGAAATTGTTTGAAGTAAGGAAAAGAGAAAATAAACAGTCAAATATACCAAAATCACCCAATTGGTTTATTGTACCGCAGTGTACTAGTACATCTCATAAAACACCTGATAAAATATTTGTTAGTTACAAAAAACAAAACAAACAGGAAGACGTGGTTTAACGCAGTTAGGCGAGACATTGAATACGTTTAGCCAAAATCAGTTCTTTCTTTTTGCGAAGACCATTTTGACGTACGTAATTACATTTAAGGTGTTTATGTTTCCCCTATGTACACAGTTTTAACACTGAACTTCTTAATACCTACTATTTACTTCTGACCTAACCTTCATTACGGTACTATGGTATTGTTTAATACGCACCACAACGCATTTAGCAATTCGTATGTGATTTAGACAAGACATTTAAAAAATATGTTAATGTATTTCATAATAGTAAAGGCATATAAGTATGTTTACAAAAATTTTAGCCACACAATGTAAATTTTACATTTTGTAAGTTTATGCATTACAAGTTAAGCCTAACATACAAAATTTGGTATAGATAGTTTTTATTAATTTAATATTACTTCCACCATTTGTTTCAAGAGCACAGCTATAATATTAAATCAATATTCACATTGTATGCCTAAATAATAACATGTCACAATGTTAAGCCATGAAAATTAAACATTAAATTATTTGGGTGGGGCTCAAGGGTCCCTCTTGCAAAAAGTTGGGTTTATATTATACAGTATTTTTCAAACATAGCTATTTCTAATAAATTTAAGTTGTTTTGATTTTTCTCTTGTAGCTTTAATAAGCCTAACAATTTAAGTTAAATCGCAACTCAATTTTTACTTTTAAAAAAATTAATACATGTTTTTAGAAATGTTTATCAAGGATGATCTTACTTTCATTTTTGCCCTTCTTTTTTCTAAGTTACCGAGATGGACGTTACAAAAAATGACAAGGCTACGCCCACAAAATTGACACTAATTAGCCTACGCATTTTACGCAAGTAATCTGTGTTACCTTTACAACCCTTTCCCTTAAATAAACAGAAAGAAAACAGCTTTTGAGAATAAAATTAATTCTTAAGCTTTTTATTACGGATTTTCTTCGCTGTATTTAATCTCATCCCAGGTATTAAGTATTTCTCAAACTACCATATCTATATTTTCAGCTTATGTGTACAGTTCTTACAGTTTAAAATATGCAAACACAGCTATCATGACGTCAGAAAGGTATGTTAGACACACAAAACATAAGAAACAATAAGATAAACAAGTTATTTTTTAAATAATTTTTTTAGTTTCCAAACACTATATTTGAGGCCTTAATACAGTGATTATAAACGGGGTGGAACGCTGAAAAACAGGTTTTGCGACCGGCAGAGCGGCATTCTGCCCGTCACCTATAGCTTTAGGCCTACTGTCACCATACAGCTAGTTATCTGACATTTATAAAGCGAAAAAAGTTTTTTATGAATACTGAAACGCGGTTTAGAATCCGGAAACATTTGTAACCTTCTTTCTCAACACAACATTACGTTTCATTTATAAATAATGTAGTTAATTTGTCAGACATCAAGCATGGCATGCAACAACACGGTACGCTCACTGCAGTCGCCGTCATTACAATTGTGTTATTTTTGTGAATGTAATACCTATTCCTTATTTCAATTTTCTACTTAGAATCTTCGCAATCACAAACATAAACACAGATGATAATAATAATAATACGCAAATCAATAAAACGTACAAACAAATAAGTAATAAGTAATCTTCTAATGGTGTTGCAATAATCACCACACTTTAGTTATACTTATACTTGATGGGATTAAATGAGGTAGTGCATAAGTACTGAGTGCTAATAGTGGAGAAAATTTAAGTATTCTGAGAAAATCCATTCGTTATTAGCTAAAACTGCCATGTTCCCCAAGTGCAAACACTATGGGCCACAGTATAGTTGATTTGTAGTCAAGGAAGATAAAAACTTTCACTTAAAATACTAACATTAGACAAAGCTGAAATTTGAACACACATTTTACATACAAAACTGTTAAAATACAGTAGTTAGTATTCTAATGAAAGTACCACTTGAACAGGATTACATACATTTACACATATGGGTTTATGGACTTGGATCCTCCAGGTGTACAACTCCAATTGCTAATGTGAAAGCATGCTGGCCACATGACTACAAAGGCTCCAGGTTCTGTTGATGCCAACAAATACTCTCACGATAAAAATATTAAAGATTAAATTATGTATCAGTAAGAATTATACTCCCACGTACTTTTAAAATGCACTTTGTACCAATAAAAGTAACTATGCATCTCTAATACCCAAGATTTATTTATGTCCTGTAATTACTGAAACTGTTGTTGTTGCATCACCATATTATCAAAAAGTTATTAATTTACAATACTGCTTAATAATTATGCTAACGTCTTGTAACACTGGCAATTTACACAACTATGTAACTACAAAATGAAAATATAATAAATTAATACTGTATAAATTCGTAAGTGTCTGCTAATACATGTATGTACATCTTTATGTAATGTATCCTAATGTGAAAGTACTCATTCAGTTCCAGGAAAATTAAAAAAAAAAAAAAAAAAGGGANTATGGTACTTCCTGGTGCATCTAGGTGATGTCACTAAGCTATGATAGCATAATAAATGTCCACAGAACCAACTGTAGTTGCTGAAAAGTGCACTGACTCGTATACATTCCATTACAAGCGTATTAATGGCATTCCTGAGGGAAATAAAGCTATTGTTTGGTGTGACAAGTCACAAATCCAAAACACATTAAAACTCTCTTAAAAAGTTTCTGAACGGACTGAAAATTTTTGGCTTATTAAGTTTTTATTATTAACAAGAAAAACTTCTTAAAAGAGATAATTTACTTTGGTATTTATAGACCAGGTGTAAAATTATGTAAATTTATTAAGCAGGAAATCTTTTAAAAGGGTGTTACTGCAATGCATCATGTGACTTGAAGGTCATGGAAATGTTCACGTATTGAAATACCAGTAATAAGCTGATACAGCTTGAATGGTCCCAGTGCAAGCATACACAAGCCAGTGACAAGAGCATAACAAGTTATTCTGAATGGATACCAGTATTTCTATCTACTGTTCTTGGATAACAGACCTGTTTCCACTCAACACTGCCATGCCATTTGCACTGGTACTAGAGAAAAGGGGAAAGTAGCACGAGGTGGAAGAAAAAAAAATGGGATTGGTTAGGACTAAGGTCTGGAGGAAGTATGTTAAGCAAAAATGGATTCCACTGCTCCTGCCAAGAAGGGAGCCAGCAGGCATTGCACTACTCGAGTCAGAAGAGTACAGAAACCAATGCATGTTATACTGGACAAAACAACTTGCACACAGCAGTATGTACAGCTAACATGATGACCATCTAAACTGGGCTTGATTCTGTCATGACAGGATTTTTATATAGCAGTCCATGGAATAGTGTGGTGATGTCTGTGTTTCCTTCAACCTGCCTTAGCGATCTTTAGTCTCACCGTATCAGCAGGAGTACGGCAAGCTACCTACCTGTTCTATGGGCTGCTTAAAAGTGAAAACATGAACATGTCTACACATGTTGCTAGCTTCCACTCAAGACACATTACAAATTGTTATTTAAAATGTATTTACTTTTCCCTGTCAGACTACTACTTAAAACAACTCTCTAGTAACAAATCCTTGTAGACTACTAAAATGCTTCGAAAAACAAATTAAATGAGGTGTTTTGTTAATGTAAAAAAAATCACAAAAGGGATTATTTTTACCACAAATAATAAATCACATGGAGCATGTAACTTACTAAAAAAAAATTGGTACAGGAAATAAAACCATAGCTTGATGAAGAATGCATACATCTACATATTATCACTAAGCCAAGTCAACCCACACTGTACATGTTGCTCACTTGTCACATTTGTTTAAAAAAGTTTCTAATTTTTTTTAAATATAAATTTTAACATTTAGAATTAACGTGACTATGCACGACTAAAATCTTGGGCAACAGAACAACAGCTTCACCACACTAGTCATGACAGACCTCTACAGAAAATTAGTCATTTTTAACTACTGTACCATTTCCAACAAGTGCTGTTCCTCTTCAGTGCTCAGATGACACAATTCTAATCAGCATCTGAGCTCTCAAGAACCAGTTATTAGTAATGTTAAACAACTGCTGGAATACTATAAGTAATAAAAATACAAAAACCAAGTCAAAAATTGCCAAACATTTATTTACACAAAAAAACTGATACAAACAGGTCTAATGATTCACTTTATAAATACAGTATAACATACTATAAATCTCTAGCATAAACAAATATAAATCTTATAAACATTAATATTTTAATTTATTAGTTCTTACATATAAACATTTTGATTTATATCTTTGGTACTACCAAGGAAATACACACCGTCAGTTCCATGCACACTACAAATCATCTAATGTTACATAACAGGTCAATATATGAGGCAGGACCAGCAGAAAACATAATGTTGCAGTGTCTCCATGTAACTTCCATCCCAGCTCACTTGTTATTTTTACGCAGCACCTCAAGACAATACACATCACATCAGGGAAAATTACAAGATGTCTCAAACCAAAGGCAATCCAAAATATGAGCCAAACATCACTTCTGAAATCACACTCCATCAGGCAAGAAAGCTAAAGCACTGAGACATAGTACACTACTGCACCAGGTAACAAGTTTCACTTTGACTTAGTGTGCACAAATTATTATAATAAGTCATCACTAGAGGCAAAATTATATGGTGAATATAAATAAAAAGAAAATAAAACCGAAATTCAAGCTAATACACCGGCAATACTGAAATTTATGGTCAAAACACCAAATGAAATTAAATATAGCCAGACAACACAATGTTATTTAAAAAAATGTTTACAACTTAATTGTAAAGTAAATTTTGTGCTTGAAAAAATAATGTAAATTTCTAATTCAAAGATTTTTTAAGCATATTGGAGGATGGGGAAAGAAACAATGTATACATTTTGGGTTGTTAGAACCTACGCTCAGTGAATCAGAGGCTGTGTAGACGTGGCTAAAATGAAATTCTATTAAACAAGATTGGCAAAATTGAAAAAAGTAAATATAACAATTTGGTTCCAATAAAAATTTTTTTTCTATAAATTCATGTTCAAAATAGTTTTGTGAGGTAATGACTAAATGAAAATCCACTTTCTCTGGAAAATTCAACGTTTGTGTCAAAAAAATTTAACAGTAAAACGTGATTTTTTTTAGTTCCTATAAATAGATGCTTGTTGTGTATGTAGTTGTATAAATGTTAAGTATTAAAAATGTTTACACGAACATGTGCATACACTATTGTTAACTATACTCAGAACACATAAAAATAAAAGCAATTACACCTGAATATTATATTTAAAAATCGAGTTGAGCTAAATTTTTTTCCTAATTCCAAATTCCTAATTTCACTTATTGTAGTAACCTGAAGTCATCGCAACTGAATTTGGCAAGTACGTATTGATGGACACACAGTAAACCTTTTATGATGATAGACGAAATTTACAATTTGTAATGATGGAATTTTGATTTAAATAACACCATAAAATCTTGGCTCTAGTCATCACGCAAGCCAATGTAAGTGCTGGATAACACCACAAACTGATAGGGAAAATGTCATAACCATGTCATCAGTACATTATCAGTCTTAACAATATTTTGAATACTTGGAAGTACGAAACATTAACATGGCTAGCAGATGACCACTTTCCCCAAAAGAAATGACAAGTGGCAAGTTTCTCTCTCGTAAAGGTCATTCACACTGTTTACATGTGGAACCTGCAAATAAGATCTTTTAAGAACATGTTTCAAATAATAGTCCTCATAAAAGTTCTGGAATTGACTTGTTAAATTAGGTCCTCAGCAACTATACAAAATCTTAAAATTTCCCTTTGATGCATTATTACTTTCGACAACCTTTATTTATCTAGTTCAGAGACAAACAAATACCTATTTCAGAATATTGACTAGTTTGCAGCAACCAAACTTGACTTATATCCAGTCAATCACAAGACTGTCTCTGAATGGATGAATGAATGAGCGAAGAGATTTGAGCGGCTCTTAACATCGAGGTTTTAAGAACAGATGAGGGTGAAGCAAGGTGAGTATGGAGCAATGCTCGAATGAAAGGGTGAGGGAAACGGGAGATCCCTGAAAAAACCCGCTGACCAGTGGCATCGTCCAGCACAATTACTGAATGGATGAAATTTATGGCAAAATCTACTGAGACTTCAAAGTAAAGTACATGGGCCCATTTAACTTCACATTTCAAACTAACTTTTTTGATCAACCTTAATTTTGAATCCTCACAAATACAAAACAATCAACAACGTACATTATGAAATATATATACATTTTTTTACACGTGTAAAAACTTTTGTTTTACACTTTTCCTAAAACCAAAGAACACACATAGCATAACACAGAAAATTGTAACAAGAAAAACATTTATCCTCCATAAGCAATAAAATATGGCTAAAAAATTGGGGAAATCTACTATCAGTGTCCAAGATAAAAGGTTTTTGAATCAAAATTTTGTAAAATAATTTGTGTGTATTAATGTTCACATACATTTAAAAATGAAAATAGCCAAGGACACCTCAACATGTTTTTAGTGGTTTCAAGTCTTACAAAAGAGATAATATGAAATATGGGAATCTTGAATTATATCTAAATACGTTCTGCAAATGTAACCAAATAACAAGAAGCTACAGAAATGCTAATAGTTAAGGCACTACTTCACTCCTGGTAAATGGTAATATATCGCCACTTGCCAATAATAAATTGAAATAACTATCATACTGATGGGATCTTACTGACTAGAACTGAAAAAATTTTTAGACAGCATATCTGTATCTTCTCTTGCACAATATCCACTTAATAAAATAATTATCTACATACTGCATTCTCTTAAAAAAAAAAAAAAAAAAAAATACATACCACCTATGTGAACTCTGTACATTATAAAATTATGTTGACATAAATAGTATTTTTCTCACATCCAGTATTAATTCTATACACCACCTAAATATAGTTTTCATTAAGGCTACATTATTTCAGTACTACTTTGTCACAAGATGACATACTGTAGCACTAGGATGATGAAAGGCAGTTAAGATACCTGTTTATTTTATACGCATCACAAAGTGATAGTAACACAGATTTATTTGTTCTAAATTCAGCGAAGAACATGCAACACATAAATCTCCTACTACAGAGAATCAACTAAAGGAATTGTAATACTATACCTTTTTTTGCATGGTGATGGGTAACATTGGCCTACCCAACATATTTCATACACACTGATTTTTCTGCATGTTTTAAGACTCCTAAGCCAGTAACATACACATAATCACAATGTAAAAAATTTTATTTGTTTAAAAAAAACTTTTTTTAATTTTTTTAATTGCAAAAATTATAATTTTTTGATTTTTTATAAAATAACATTTTTAGCCATAAAATTTAATATATTTGAAGAAATGGCATAACACAATTTAAAAAAAAGTATTTTTGTCTCTTGTCCACTAGTACACCTAACTAAGAAGTGTGTGTAATTCACCCGGTTTCACTCACATGGTTGTGAGAACTATTCAGGCTATTTGTACACATGGTAGGAGAGTTCTGGAAGAGAGGCTCAATGGTCTACTGCAGACAGCATTAGGTTCTTGTAATGCACTGTTTTTTGGGTGCCTTCAGAGCAATAAATGTTACCATTCCAACATAACCAACCTATTTCTGTGCTATCTCTTTCTTCGCATTTAGTGTATCACCGTGGTCCTTCGAGTAACGCGACCAACACTCCCCTCAGAACTCCATGTGCTAAGCCTGCCCTCTGCGCAAGGGAGTACTGACAAGAGGACATGGCTTGCTGGAGGTGGTCACTCGGGCCTTGAAATACCCTGGTGCCATACTCAGCCTTTGAGCGAGGGGCGTGCAGATGAGAGGGTTTTGTAGGCAGCTACTGTCTTCTGACCTTCCAGGGATTGCTGGTGAGTGTGGACAACTGGTTCGCCATGCCCAATTACATCTTGATCCTCGAAATACCTCAGTGACATGCCCAGCCTCTGTGCAGGGTAGTGTTGATGGGATGGTTTCATGAACATAAAGAGAGTCTTCAGATTTACTAGGGGTGTTCAGGGTGTGTTCAATTGCTTCTTGGCATGGGAAATCATCTCTCTTTTTATCCCTATTCTAACCCATCCAAGTTACATCCCCAACCCATGCCCTGTGGTAAATTAGAGGGTTGTTATCGTAAGAGACGGCCACAAGTAGAGCAAGCACATATGCTTCATCTGTTCCCTATACAAGTGACATCAACTGGCAGACTTCATCCACACAACGCTTGCTCTATGGCCACAAAAGGACATAAGATGTAGAAGGAGAAATACCTCAACTTTACTAACCCAGCTTTAACATAATAAAGAATATTTAAACTTTTGTAGTATATAATAAACTGAATAAACCAATTAATAAAATAATTATCACAACATTATAAACCCTTATTACAAATATAGTGCATACAGTACTTTAATTTACTACAGAAACACCTACAATGCACTCAGCCAGTGCCTAAACGGTTTTAAACAAACATTTCTTTACAAAAAAAATGCACCATTTTTACGAATAGTATTATAAAGTCTGAAAGTAAAATTGTCTAATTTTTATTTACATACTTTTTAAGTACCTGTAAAACTGTAATTTACTGTAACGTGATTGCAGATGATGAGACATGTGTCTGATTTGTTCCTGTCAAAGCCTGGTTGTCATAACATTATCACCCATTGCCATATTAAGAAAAATTTTTAATGTAATCTTTTTTTTATGTAATCCTTTCTAAAAATCTTTAAAAAAAATTAATTTTCTTTGAAAGGTGAATTTATGAAGTGAAGGGAAGGAAAAGAGGTTGAGCGGAGTTTAAAAGTTACAGTTCACAGGAACCATCAATGAAAATGTTTCTATGTTTGAATTTTATTTTGCCAAGTCCTATTAAAGAGCTGTGCTCTAGAATGTTATAATACATCTAATTCCTGAATCAAGCAATGGCCCATCCTTTAATTGCAGTGCATAGATTTCAGTGATCTATCTGTGATCTAACAGCATGTTCGCAATCTGGAAATGAATGAAAAACAAGAAAGATAGGAATTTTAATTACTGCGGGAAATGTACGGAACATTTTTTTAATGGTGGACATTGTTTTCTGGTTTATGAAATCTGCAGTATACGTTCTGAAATGGCAGCAAAAGAAATTGAAAGGTGGACGACTTGCACTGCCTTTAAAAGTCGGAATGCTGCTGTGCGATACTGACAATGGCGTCAAGGCCATGCTAAAGCAAAGTAGGAAACTACGAAAAGCAAGTATGTGTGAGGCCCCCTGCTGTGAAAAGTTATGGCGGCGAAGTGGTTGGTAATGTAAACAATAAAAAAAAAAAGCAAATCTGATGCTTAAAAGGGTGGGAAAAAAATCAACACCTCTGACAAAAAACATATCAGCTATAGTGCAACACCAGGACAAATGGTGCTCAAGGTAGACAACAATGCTGTTGAATTCGTGAACTTTGATACCATTTCGCATCTGATTTAATTGTTTATCTCCAGGAATTAGCAAGCAACAGTGCTGACAGTAAATAAAGTGAAGAATTTGTAATTTAAATAATGATATAAAGTGTAATGTAGGTATAAATTAATAGTTACTAAAACAAGTTTCTTTTCATGGGTGTATAATTAAGAAGTGGCATTCTCTGATTAGCAACACCTTCATGTATAGGAATAGTCTTCCAACAAATTATGTCTTGCCGATCCACTTCAAACAAATCTGTAAATGTTGGATCATTTTCATAATGAAAACCAAAGCGATACAAAAAAATCTTTAAAACACCATGAATCATCATCTTTATCAAAGTCAACATTAACAGTCAAAATATTATGATACACCTTCCTAGGATAATGCCTAGAAACACGTTATTGTCTTGAAACTAGGGATGGGTCGGTTCGGTTCTTCGGTTCCAATTTATACCGGTTCTTGAGGTTTGACTCGGAACCGGTTTTAGGTTAACAACAATTACTCGGTTCTTGGTTCTACACGGCAATGGCAAAACTCTGTTGTTACAAAAATAACTATGGTATTTACTCATGTATAGCACGCCCTTTTTTCCCTAACACAAAGGAAAGAATTTCTGGGGTGCGTGCTTTACAGGGAAAAACAATTAAGGAGGGGTAGTCGTAAACTGTTTGGCGATGTTTGGAGGGAAGTGTATGAGAATAGTCTGTTAACTCATCTCTCGCTCTTACATCAACACCCCTCTCCCTTCTCTCTCTCTCTCTTTATCTCAGCCCTACCTGGTAAACAACACTGCTAGCCAATCGATACATTCCTCCAAGCCTTCTTTGTTTGGTAGGATGGCCACGGTCCAGGAGTAAGAGAGGAAGAAGAGATGTTTTTTTTTTCGAGGTGTCACATTCCAACACGGCAAAAAAAACCAATGAGTCACTGTGTAAAAGACGCAAAAAAAAAGGGCCGCCCAGACACCATAAAGAAGCAAAAAAAATAAGAAATCCGGCCGCCCACCCAGCTATTGACGTTCTTTTAACGAACTTTTGTAGGTTAGGTTACCTTTATCATACAGCACGCCACAATGTTTTGGTTTGGGGGCCATGAGTTATTTAATTAAAGTATTTTCCAAACATATCACAATCACCACACATTAATGTAAAAAAAGAATAATTTTTTACATATTTACTAACCTTAAATAAATTTAATACAACAAGTTTATCTGTATACATTAAAACTTATCTTCACACTTTGTTATTGTTCAATTCTTCCATATAACGGTTAAATAAAACATTTAATGAATTTTACCTGCATTGGTTTAATAAAGTTGCAAGCAAAAGGCAAGTATTCAAAATACATAGAACCGAATACTGGAACAGATATTTAAATTGTAGAATCGGCACCGGAACCGGAATCGACATTTTTGGTTATTCGACCCATCCCTACTTCAAACGTTATATGAAGTGGCTTCTCTAATGATACGGAGCAAAATGATATGTGCCACTCTTGCACTCACTTATATCCCACACAAATAAAAAAGATAAATATACATTAAAAGTACATTAAACAACAACTTTCAAACACAATAAGCGAAAGCTGAAAAATTTATAAGTCAATAACCTTGAGAATCTAACATCTGGTAGGAGCAATGGCCTAATATATAAAAATGTACAGAGGACCACTTATACATGGGGAACCCTTACCTGGGTCAGCATCTGTAATATTAGGACGCCGACCGGCATCCGCCATGACACTTTGAGGTTTTGTCACACACCTCAAAACTTCAAAAATTCATAACTATTGAACTTGTAAATCGATTTACAAAATTAAAACACCATTACATTAAAAATTCATGGAAGAATATGTACATAACAAATATAATATTTAAATAACACACAACAACAAAAGTTACTTATAAGAACCTAGAAATCTGTGAATACCAGATTCTAAAAATAGATATAGGTATCTATATCTATTTTGTGCTTTACATCACTGTTTATGTACACCCATCCATTTATGCACCAAATTCTTAAAACATTTTTTTTTAACTTGGACATATTTTTAGCATATCACAATCATTTAAGTTAATCAGGGCTTCTAAAGATTTATTTCAAAGGCAATACATCACCAGTACAACAAATTTAAGGTAAAAAAACCTTTTCTTTAGTGCAAGATTACAGAATGTCTTTGTGCTTGCCATATGATACAACCCATCCCAGTCAACTAACAGAACAGCTGCTGCCGAACCCTCGAGAAAAAATAAGTAAGCTGTCGCCGGACAAGAGCCTGCGATATTGATCGCAGGGTGTGCACTAGGGTGGAGTGGAAAAATCATTTTTCGACAATTGTAATGGAATACCCGGGGAAAGTTGTGGGTAGGCTTCATAAGAAATAGCGTAAAATATTTTCTCTCTAGTCTATGGTTAAGAGGTGCCCCAAGAATTTTGAAATTTCAGATTTTTTGTTAAAATCAGCAGGTACTATAATATTTGTAAAATCTAATACAGCAATTTAATTTTAATAGAATAGCTTGAATAACTAAGGAAAATAGCCCTAATGTCTAGCACATTTTTTTCTTTATTTATTTAAACTCTTCTTGTGGTGCCCCAGTAGCACAAAAAACTCAGTAAAAGCAATCAATTCTAAGTTTTCTCATCTGGGGTTATGTGCTATTATTTCGAATAAAAATACCTCTCCCGCGCTTTCTAGTTCTCCGTATTTTGTGTTGCTTAGCAAAACAACAACCCCCCCCCCCCCCCTTTTCCTCAGCCACCCGCACACGCCTTGCAGCGAGTGACCGAGCGCTCGCTTACTTCAGTTCTCGGAAAATAACAGCAGCGAGTGGGCGTACGTTGGCGTGTTTCAAATTATAAGTTTTTAGTCTGCTATCTATTTCTCGCTATTGTTTGAAGATCATGGCTCAAATAAGAACGAGGAAGACCACGATTTGTCCTGTTTTTGGAACGCCAGAAAATTGTAATTATTGTGTTTTGCCGACTTACTGTGATGTCATGAAGCAGTACCTGTGGGTCAAAAACGAATTAAAACCTAACTCAAAAACAAAAGAACCGACGGTCGGAGAAATTTCTGAGATAGTAGCCACCAAAGTTGAGGAAATTTGGCTTAAAGCATCCATCCCAACAGTGATACATAAACGAGTGCTGCAGATCATTCGCTCTTATCATGATAAGTATAGAAACATCATGAAACCGTACTTGAAACGCCAGGCGAATGAAAAATACAAATACAAACTTCAGAAATTTAAAGAAGATTCAAACAAACTATTTGATATTTGTTCTTGCAAATGCACGCTTTTTGAAAATTGTAGCTGTGAAAAAAAACGCCGAGTTCCACAACAAGAAAGAAGTTTCTTGATAGATCAAAGAACAAAGAGGAAAATGATTATCGGTTCGGTCGATTTGGCTGTGACAAAAAGTCAGACTAAAAAGAAAGAGAGAAAAGCAAGAGAAAATGCCCAAACTCAGGTGAATTCTGATTTACAGCAGCCTTCATGTTCTTATCATGAGCCTCTGCCTTTATTAGAAGAAGTGATGGAAACAGATTCATCAGAACCAAATACCTCCTCTGAGATGACTGAAATAGAAGCGGCAATAGTAAATCCATGCACAGCGAAGCTACAGTCTGAAAATCTTGATATTTCTAAACCTCAACGAAAACAAATGCGAGTACAGCTGCCTTCCCTTGCTCTGGCATGTGACCGTACTGGAGTCTCTGATAGATCCGCTGCAATTATAGCATCTGCTGTTCTAAAAGATGTCGGAATAATTCAAAAAGAGGATAATAGCTGCGTTATAGACCGTTCAAAAATTCGACGTGAAAGAACTAAAATGCGGGGTCAATTACAACAAAAAGATTGCCCGGAGCCTTTGGTGGGGCTGTATTTCGACGGTAGAAAGGACAAAACTTTATCACAGGAAAAGATTGGATTTAAGTATCACCGGAGGAGTAAGATGGAAGAGCACTATGTTCTTGTAGCAGAACCAGGACATAATTATTACGGCCATGTAGTATGTGATTCAGGGGCGGCTGAAAACATAAAAACATGCATTACAAAGTGTTTAAATGATAAATTAGAAAATCTGTCTCAATTATCGGCTATTGGCTGCGATGGCACTGTCGTCAACACTGGGTCAAAAGGAGGGGTAGTTCATCGCTTGGAGGTCGAGCTCAGTAGACCACTACAGTGGTTTATTTGTCAGTTGCATTCAAATGAACTCCCTTTGCGGCACTTAGTTCAACATTTAGATGGCCAGACGACGGGTCCGCGTTGTTTCTCGGGTCCAATAGGAAAGAAATTACAATGTTGCGAAAATCTTCCTGTTGTAGACTTTGTAGTAATTCCTGAGACATTGCCTAGAATTACAAATGAAAATGATCTAAGTACGGACCAAAAGTACCTCCTTCACATGATGGAAGCAACTGCGACGGGAAAATGCTCCCTCGATTTAGCAAACAGACAACCAGGTCAACTTTCGCATTCAAGGTGGCTTACAACAGCGAATAGAATTTTACGCTTATATGTTGCTACCACAAATCCTTGTCAAAATTTAAAAACATTGGCAATATTTGTAATGACAGTATATGGACCAACCTGGTTTGACATAAAGTCGAATTCATCGTGCCTGAAAGGAGCATTTCACTTATGGATACTGATCAAAAGGAGTCGTTATCTTAGTGAAGACTTAAAGAAATTGATCGAGCCAGTAATCCAAAGGAATGGCTATTTTGGGCATCCTGAAAATATTCTGTTATGTATGCTAGGTGACAACAAAAAGTTCGTCAGAGAACTAGCTTATCGCCGGATATTAAAACTAAGGTCGCAGCCCAAACTTCCGGGGATTCGGAAGTTCGCGATACCACCATTTAATTTTGAGGCATCTGACTACACTGATCTAATTGATTGGCAGAATTTAAACGTCTGTGAGCCACCTTTGACCGCAAATTATTCGACCGAAAGATTAAAAGAAATAGTCGAGAATGGCTTCGGTACAGACGATAATATTCCTTTGTTACCCTGTCACACTCAAGCGGTAGAGCGGTGCATCAAGTTGGTGACTGAGGCATCAGAAGCTGTTTGCGGACAGGAAGCAAGGGACGGTTTCATCAGAGGAAGACTTGAGTCGCACAAGAACATGCCTTCATTCGAAACAAAAAAGGAATATTCAATTTAATTAGCATTACATTACAGCATTATTATTGCTGACAACTCCGGAGAAATTAGAATTGTATCACTTTTTTTTTGTAAATAAAAATATGTTTTTTCTTTTAATTTACAGTTTTATTTATTTACTGTCAGTAAAATTATGTTAAACACAGAATAAAAATTAGTTGACACCTAAGAGAATACAAAGAAAATATTGAGTTTAATGTAAATTTTTAGGAATTTGGGGCCCTTGGCGGCACTTTAAAAATATTTCTTAAAGCTACTTATTGTCTTTTCAATTAATATTTAGATTTCTCCTGGTATTTTTGTACATATTCCATTATAATATGTTAAAAAACTTATTTTTTAATCACCTTTGATAAATGGTCAGAAAATCAGTAATTTTGCAAAATGTCAGGTAACGGGGGCACCTCAATCCCTTCACGCAAATAACTCTAATTTGGTATGTTTTCATATCAACTATAGACACAACTTTTCGCAACTATTCCATTTCGATTAGAGTATTTTTTTTTTTCGCCTAGTAAGTTCACTCCACCCTAGTGTGCACGCAGTCTGCCTCTCTCAAGCGCGTCACACACACACATACAGCCTTACTTGTTCCGGTCCTTGCACAGGGCACACAGCTCCGAGAAAAGCAATACTTACCATGTCACATCATCCACCCTTCTTCCACAACAATGCCACATGAACTATGAAATGCAACTTTATTAATGGGTTATTTTTTTTCAATAATAAGTAATCATTTCGTAAATAAATCCTCTGAATTTTCTGCAAAAGCCCATTGAAACATGGAATGTGAACTTGTTAAAAGCTACACAGCGTATAATGTTTGCATAATTTTTGTAGACAAGTTCAAGGCCAATGGAGGATGGATTAACAGATTTATTCTAAGTTTCTGTTTTTAATTATTGCCTTTTATTCCATTTCAGTTTTTTAATTGCATATTTTTATCAGAGTTCTTTGAATTTTGTGTTGCAAAGTGTAAAATTTGAGAGAATTATTAACAATTACTATTTCGCCAGGAAGGGTGGAAAGTGGGACATGAGAATACGTGGCAGCACATTGGCCTAGCCAGGCACGGTGTTGCATTGCAAGTTCGCAGTGGCCGGCATGTGTCAACATTGTGCGGCGGTATGTGAATAGTTAAGTCACAATCTCAGCATCATATATTATATTGCATCATTTGTTAACGTCAAAGTGTTTATTGCATTATTTTAATTTTATTAAAGTTATAAAGTCAATTCTAAAATTTTTTTCCAGATGCCTACACATTTTAACGCACCCCAAACTTTCAACTTAAAATATGGTATAAAAATTGTGTAAAATATACGGAAATATACGTTAAGCAGGCGGAGACTAGCAAGGTGTGTACAAGGGGGAAGAGGGGTGAGTGGGAGAGGGTGGGTGCAGGACAGAATCTGTTTGTGATGCCACGTGTCGCGCAGCATGGCAGACTAACCTTCAGCCTCCCTGCGGTATGCTCATTTCAATACACCACTGCCACATTTTTTTAACTGATATGTTTTTTTTTTTTTTTTTTTTCATATTGCGGCGTACCAATTAAGAGTATCGATATTAAAAACTATATATTTTATCGCTGTGGACTGGAAAACATATTTTCAATAAGTTTTCATTACAATTTTTTACATTTTTTCTAGGATTTTTTGATTTTCGTTTTTTGAGAAAGGCCTTGTAAAATCGCTGCCTTGTTAAATCCGCTACTCGTAAAATCAGAGTCCGACTGTACTATTACTTGAAATAGACATTAGCGTTTATGATTTAGGCAATTAAAATTTTTCTGGTTGTAATGGTTGGTATTTACGAGCTAACATCTGTGTAGTACAGTAGGATTTAGGCAATTACTAGTATGTTCATGTATTAACAGTGTGGGAGTGCAAGTGGCAACATGCATATTTAGTAATTTTATTTTGTAGTGCATTATATTACTGGCCCTTTCTCGTATAATCAGAGTCTGAAAAAAAAAATTGAGCTCAATTTCAAGTTTTGTTCAAACTTGACTCAAAAATCCTAGTGCTCACAGACCCCTACTTTTCTATCACCTCAGAATATTAACTGAATGTTCTGGCATACTGGCCAAAGTGACCCATCTATTGCCTTAATAAGCAAGACAATTTATGTAATCATTCATTCAAACAACAGTCTGCAGGTTTGAAAGTACTGTAGCAACCTTTAAGATCAATATTTATTCTCTATACAGTGGATTATCTATCTACCGTTTCTCAGGAGACTGACAAAAAATTTCAATACATGTGGACTTTCAGTGAATGTGGGCTTGAAATGCAGATAAATCAAAAATTGGACCACAGAATATGTTCTACGGATGCGAACTTTCAATCCATCTGGGTTAAATACATAGAGGTTCAACTGTATTAAGTTTCAAATAATTTGTCGATACAGTACTAAGTAACAAATGACAGTACGAAAATACAATTTTTGGCTAGGCTGCAGAAATTAAAAATAATGTTTGCAACATGAAAGATGACGAGTAGTATTTCTGTAGTGCTCTGATGTTTTTCTTATCCCCTCCCTCCACAAAAAATATAAACGAATACTAGAAATTATGAAAAATAGCATTTCAATTTGTAATTTATACCATTTATTTTAGGTTCTATAACATTTTAGAGCAATTATAAGTTTTAAATCGTAGCAATATGCAAAACATCAAAAAATTTTTTTAACAATGAATAAGAAACACAAACCAATACACAAGCCATTTTTACATATTTCTTAAACAGCACCACACAAAAATTGGATCTACTTTAATTTAATTTATGATGAGTGAAGGAAAGCATAGAGCATGTCTCAATGGTATTCTCAGTCATCCTGGTTCTCCTGTCTGTGACAATGAGGTTAAATTTACAAAAGAAAACCATTCAGTACTCAATGTAGGTTACACCTAAGTTGGCATTCCAATATGTTTAATTTTTCTAATGGCCACGTAACACTGCTGGGTGTATGTTTATTGCATTTTAAGGGTAACGTGGAGAGGCAGATGGCATGAGATGAGACTGTATTGTTTTGTGGTTCTTATAAGACTTTCATTTTGAATTGCATATTGTTTTTATGGCGCAGCGGAAAATTTTGGAAGTACATATTAGTATTATTAAGTTACATATTGTAATTATTATAACTTTGATTAACTTCAACGTCAAAGCAAAACAGGATAAATATGTCACTGTTTGTATCAATGTGAAAACACACACTGTAGGTAAATATTTTTACCAAAGTTAACCATAACCTCATTGGATTTTCAATGTAGGTCTAATAAATCTCTTAACACTACAAAACAGAGTTGAAGGTGCGTATTTTTTCTAGGCCACATACATTTCAAACATTACAATAACTGTTTCAAAATATTTTATTCACAAAGTACACTTACTTAATGTTTGTAATTCCCAACTGAATCTCAAACACTTTGCAATCCTTGAATGATTACAACACAAAAATCACGTTTGTCTGCCACCGATACTAAATAATTTATTTGCAGAATCATTCAGTGAATACGACACTTTACCGATTCCTGAAAGCGAAACGTTAAACTTCGGAATAAGAATACATCCGGCACTTCATTGCAGTAGTGGAAAATGACGAACCAAGCCATTTACTGAAGCAGTTGACAATGACATGTGCAATTACATTTCACGCAAGAAAACTCACTAAAAAGGCACCTACAACAAACTATTCTTAACGAATGCATATATAAAAATAATTAACTTCTGATAAAATATGATCTTATTAAAAGTGTTTCTTTTACAACACCAGCAAGATACTGCATACACGTAATGAAAAAGAGTACATACACAACAGCGTTCACCGGGCTGGAAACCACAACGATTCACTCATTGTAAGTGTCTGCATGCTCCATCGTTAATTGCTAAACATTCTTTAAAGCCAATTTCCTAAATCCAAAAAAATATGCATTTTACTTTATAAACATAATTTAAACCATAAATAAAAGTATAGTCAAAATTTTAAATTACAACTTAAAATTCTACATACTGTTTTTATACATGGTCATCAATATTGCTAATATGTATAACAATTAACAGCTTATTTCCCATAACAACTCATGTAATATAATATAATAAAATATAATATTTAGTACTCGCGATTGCAATCACAACCACTTCTCTGTACGGGACGTTACAAAGCACAGCAACTGTGTGATCACGAAGCCACGTTGATCAATCCGCTTTACATGACCCCGTTCATACAGAGTAATTGATACATAGCTCAGAGAAAAACAGGTGGTTTCACTCTGAGGTAATGGAAAAACTTGACGCGTAATGCATATTGTGAGTAGAAGCATCACTGACACCCCCACCCCCCTTTGTGAATCCCCCGCGAGCGCCTACAGTTGAAACATGCCGCGGAAAACACGTACGGCGAGGATAAGCCGGCCCAGAGGACAGATAGGTAGTTTACACAAATCAAGGTTGCCTCGGTGCCTCGGACTCCCAACCCACCCCGAGCAAAACCGCGTGAGGGAATTATGACACGTGCCAAGGAGGGCAGAGCTAACATATCACCGAAGAAATACCGAGGTAAGCTGAGTTTCACCGATACAACGTTAGTTACATAAGAAAAAGGCTGACAGAGCTTGGCCGCTGTGGTACGAGTCCCCACCCTCCCCTAGCAAAACGCAGGAGAACAGAGACAAGCGCCGCAAAAATGCTGATGTAAGCTAAGTTGCGCCAATGCAACACTAGTTAAACGCGGGAGAAGAGCTGACAACGTTTGGCCATAGGACCGCAGGGGCACCCCCCTACCCAACAAGAGTCCTGACACGTGAAGGAAGTGGGTCATTGTTCGGCACTTTCCACCCCCCTTCCCCCACTGGGGGGGGATCAAGAGAGTTTAAAAGCCAATTTGCGGGACATGGAGGGGATCAGTTGAATCAGGTCAGTTCACGCAGAAGTTCGCAAGAGTAAGTCGGATCGATAGGTTACCGGAAGAAGCGGGTCATGGAGGCGTACGTCGAGAAGCAAACACGGAGCCGAAGTCGTTGAGACACGTCACCGAAGCAGGACCTTTCAAAGGCCACCCCGAGCACCGGACCTCAGCCTGCCGCCAACAGACCCAGATCTACAAGCATAGCTAAGTATCAAGTCGTCGCTCAAAGAAACTTCCCAGACGCCTAGCGTCCCCCTCTCCGAGACGTCGGCAACAGTTAACGAGTACGTTAATCTAGCCCTTAACGCCCCCAACTCTCAAGGTACCACATATCAGTGATATGTATTCATTATTATTCCAGACAATATAACCTAGTACATTTGACACACAGAGTGACTACATTATTATTCACCCTATTAAATCTCCAAGGCACCTTAAAATCTGTGCCTGGTAAAATAACTCAGACCCTATGACCCTCTCTGTACATCATATCACAAGGAGGCGAGTAGCATTAAACTAGAAGTAAACAATGAAAGTGATGATGTAGCTTATATTCACGCATTGACGAGATTGTAGCGAATTGTCGCCATTAACGGTGTTTGTAGCATTTATTCAGATCTATATTGTTAAAATGATTTTCCATCATCTTTACGCATTATAAATAAATACAATACAGTATAACCCCATTTTCAAATTCACTGATTTTACACTTTCCCCTTATTTTATACCGATTTTCTTTGGCCACATGCAAAGCACGTACAGCATATTTTTCTCTCTTTTTGCTGTATTTTGCAACATTTTTTCTTGGTCCCTTGAAAAGTGTAAAAAAGAGATTTCACTGTATTTATAAAGTATTGTACAGTTTACCAAACACGCTACAACACAGTTCTTGCTCAGATTGTGTATGTCTTAACAATAAGAACTATACACATACAGCATATCAACTACAATGGAACCTCTATGTATTGAACAAAATTGGATTGAAAGGCCACATCCATGGAACATATTCTGTGGTCCCATTTTTGATTTATCTGGATTTCAAGATCACATTCATAGAAAATCCAAATGTATTTAAATTTTTTTGTCAGTCCCCTGAGAAACGATGGCTAGACAAGCCACTGTACATAAAAAACACATCTCTAATATCACGACTTCAAAACACAAGTGAGGAACTGTCCACTTACTTGGTACTGTATTGCATCTCATTTATTACACACCCATTTCATGAATTTCATATCCATCACTTTGTTTTGGATGTTGGCAATTATGTAACAGCCTGCTTATTTCACTTGCAGTAGTAGTAACTCACACTAAACTACAAGTAGACGTAGTGCCTCTGAACACACAATAATTTCCCAATATAAGAAACACATGTTACCTTCCCAGCCATGGCACACCAACAATAAATAGCTATTCAGTACGATTCTGGAAAAATTCCAATAAATGCCTCAGCACATCACAAAACTAATTTGATGCCAATTTATAGTTTGAAAAGGAACATGCCAGATAAAAGCAAACTGGTGTTATAGCATGAATTATTACATTTTTCATTTAAGATCTGGAAAATTGTTATTGCTTCAATGGTTGGTTTACACCCAGCTGCACTATAAAAATTTCTAAAGGTACAAACAAGTTAGAGAAAATGCCTCAAAATGCACAAATGAAAATAATAAATATATTTTCACATCCATCTTCACCATTACACAGAGAGAAAGAAATCTTAACGCAATGAAAACACAAGAACATTAACAAAGTTATTATTCATTTGCATCATGGTTGAAGCCTACAAAATGTTTTTTCCAGAACATCATGCATGTTATTAAAAGAAGTTGTGATCTACATGTAGATAAACAGTTGTTGCACTTAAAAACCAGTCTAACAATTTCCTTTAAAACATTTGCGATGTACAGAAGACATTACTATAAAATTGTGTAAGTTCCTGAAAACCAAAAATTGATAAAAAAATAAGTAAAATAACATTATGAAAGAAGTTACATTTTTCTATTAAGAACAATGTTAACTCCAATGATTAGGTTTTCAGACATTTTCAAATATTATAAAAAATTTTCATATTTTATAAACTACGAAACAAAAATTTTCGGACATACAGTATTCTCTTGGTTTGAAGTCTTTCGGTTTAGACACACACTCACTTAACAATTACGGTCAAAGTTCTATACACATATTCATCATTTAGTTAAAATATTAATTCAATTTAAGGTCACTTTTTTCCAGTCCCTCAAAAGGTTTTTATATAGAAGATTACTATAAAATTGTTGCAAATAAAGAACCAAAGCACAATTAATAACAATTCTCAATGTCACACTGACCACTTTCAGTTTCTTAAGAGAAAACCTTAAGGTAGAATTTTTTTTTTAAGTCTAGTAGTGTTACATTTGGCCCAAAACAAAGTTCTATTTTGTACTATGCATGCAAAATAAATGTTTACAATACAGGCTGTTCACAGTTAATTGAGCACTTTTGAAAGCCTTGCTTAGGATATACTTGTCTATCCATTTTGTATCCTTAACCCAAAAGCAAAAGTAACATTTTCATCAACACAACCACAATATTCATACATCAATAAAGTCAAACTACTACAATTTCTGGAAAATAAGTATGTGACTAATGTGTATTCCAATTCTTAAACTTACGTAAACAAAAGGAACAGAAGTAAATAAATTAATTTAAATATTCACAAATTTTTTTAATACACTTTTAATATCACATTAATAGCAGCATCTTGCTGGAGGTATTTTGTGTCTGAGGCCTATAAGCATGTGAGAGCTAAGAGCAACCCAGGTATGGTGAATTCTCTCTACTAAGTACCCCACTTATACATACAATTCAGTATAGCGTATAAAGACGGTTCCTTGAAACAAAAGCATAAACCAATAGCCATATTATTATATAAAGCATAATTTTCTGGTTCCGCAATTGTGCTACCTCGGTAATACAAATTTTTTTCCTTTCGGGTGTTGAAGTTTTGTTAGGTTTTTTAACGTTCAAATGTAAATATTAAATACATTCTTTCATTTCATACCGTGAAGTACAATCTACAATGTTAGTTTACAATCTTATTTGCCTTTTTATTCATATTCCAAAAATGCCAGCAGCTGCACAGAAATAAATTACCTTTCATGGTTAAACAATTAAGACACGTTTCTAATCGCAAATCATTTTCTTAGCACTGTTTAATAGCTTAGTAAAATGTTATTTGCTCAATAAAATAGGGGGCTGTGGTGGCTGAGAGGTTAGCTTGCTTGCCTCCCACCAAGGTGAACTAGGTTCAATACCCGGCCAGGTCATTCCTGGATTTTCGCAAGTGGGAATCGTGCCAGAGGATGCCGCTGGTTGGCGGGTTTCTCAGGGATCTCCCATTTCCCCCGCTGTTGCATTCTGGCACTGCTCCATTGTCACCTCATTTCACACTCATCTGCTCTTAAGACCTCATTTTTAAGAGCCGCCTAAATCTCTCAACTAAAATCAATAAAATATTAAAATTACAGTAATAAAAGCATATTTTTTGTGATTAAAGAAAATGAATTTGCTTTGATTTATAAAACTCAGGCTAGGTAGGACATGGATTTTTTGTGACTTAAAATTTTCTGTTGGTAAATACAGTACATAATTTTTTTGGCGTGAAAATGCCTTATCTAGAATTGCTGCAAAAGTTAAGCCTTTATGCTACACTAAAGAATTATTTTTCATAAATTTTCAATGTAAAGCCATACATGTTGAAAAGGCTTTGTGAATTTTTGGGCTACGACTGGGTAAACCACGCCAACCTATCCTCAGCAAAATGAGGAAACCACGTCAATCTCACCCAACAAATCCACGGCTACACGTATCGTTTAATCAAATTAATTAAACTTTTAATATACAATAGTACAAGAATTCAAGTACTCGCAGTGTAGTACTTGTTGACAGGCACACACACACACAAAGAAGGACGATACATTTTCACGCGGTTGCACGATCGCGATGTTTTGTTGGCCTAGCCAGCGAAACGTGATCGCGCAACACTGCATTGTCTTACAACTCACTGCCTGATGAAGCTGGCGTAGTCAGCGAAATGTCGCGATCACGCAACCACATGGATATGTGTCGTCCTCTGTGTGTGTGCCTGTTGACAAGTACTACACTGCGAGTACTTGAATTCCTGTACTTTTATATATTTTTGGTAGCCTAGTGGCCTACTTGCAAACCTAATTAGACTTTTAAAATAAGTTAACCTTAATATAAGTGAATAAAAGAATTCCAACAAAAACCTTCCATCACTTGAAATAAGTAAACATTGTGTGATATTTGGTGTTTACAGATGCAATAAAAATAAACAAATAGATTATGTTTCTTTAGAACACAGTCTGTAACCTTGGCGGTAATTGTTTCCCTAGACTCTGCCAGCTTCTTCCATCTTTTATAAATGGGAGATTTTCCTGCAATTTGAATGTCTTGGTTACAATTGAAAGTTTCAGATTTCTGTAGAATTTTTAATTTTAAGTTTTTGTGATGTTCGTAAAATTATTTACAAAGTGTAGTTATTATGAGTGGTAAAAAGCAGGTTGGCACTAGTATTGCTACAAAACTGGAAATACATAAGGCTGTTGACAACTGCAAAGAAAAAATGTGACTTGGCGAGAAAATTTAACATTGTTCCTACACCTCTGTGGACAATTATTGCAAACAGAGCGAAAATAGAGGGAAATGCAGAAAAACCGCCCCAGAAGTGAAAAATGTATATAGTTAAGTGTGTCATCAGGAACCTAGATACAAATCTTTTTAACTGGGTTGTTCAAGCACGTGAAAATAACATACCTCTTTCAGGTGGAAAAAGATAGTAATAAGGTATTGAAGCTTGGAATCGATAATTTTCAGGCATCCAATTGCTGGCTTACTCATTTTAAAACGAGATGGAACCTCAGCACACTGAAGTTGTGCAGTGAAGACGCATCTGTGGACACAACAGTCACTGATGACTGGAAACAAAAATTGCCATCCCTTAAAGAAGATGATGCGGCCAAAGATATTTTCAATGGAGACGAGGCTGGATTGTTTCATAATGTTCTGCCTGACAGCACATTTGGCCTTAAAGGTGAATCCTGCCATGGAGGCAAACACAGTAAGGAGAGATTTACTGGTTTGTTTTGCACCAACTGTGATGACTTGGAAAAACTGAAGCCTTTGGTCATAAAAAAAATATTTGAAACAGAGATGTTTTAAGAATATAAAAAAAAAGCTGTATATATTTACAAAAAAACAACAAAAATTCCTGGATAAGTGCTGCGCTATTGCAAGAGTGGATACAAAAGTCTGGATGGCAGAATGGGAGCACATAACCAAAAGATCTTCTTGTTCTTAGACTCGAGCGCTGCACACAAAGTTCAAGCCGAGCTACGAAATGTTGAAATTGTGTTTTTTACATTAAATTGCATTAGCAAGTTACAGCCCTAAGACCAGGGAGTAATTTCACAAGTTAAACACTTGTACAGATGCCAGCTAATGCAGTTATTGTATTGGCAAATCGAACATCAAAAAGATGTTTCAAAACTAAAGTGGAACATCCTGAATACCATCGAAAGATTGTGCTTGGTCTAAAACACAATCCCAGCTGTTTTCATATGCAGATGCTTTGAGAGAGCAGTTTTTGTGGCAAATGACACAGATGCAGCTGCACAACCTAACAACTGCCAAGAGGACGATGTGCCAGAATGGGTGCAAGTCACTCAAAATCTTAATGTAGAAGTCACTTCATTCTGTGGACATTGACAATGCTCTGGTGATACGTCAACAGCATGATGATGAAGTGTCAGCTTTTGGTCATAAGGATTGTCAAGATGATGAAGCAGAAGCTGAATGTGAGATAAAACGTCCGACAAAACAAGAATGCACTGGATGTCCTCCATAGGATATGTGCGCCAGAAGTGAACATGGAACTGTTCAGAAAGGTTGAACGTGCAGTCATGAAAGACATTTCATGTCACAATATCCAGACCAACATCCTAAACTACTTGGAGAAAAAATAACATTTTAGCGTTATTAATTTTCTTCTAACTTTTGGTTATTTCAGGTTCAAAAATGTTTTGTAGAGTGTACACCTAATATGTTTTTTACATAATGTGAAAAAATTTAAATTGTATAGTTTTATTTGGTGATATGGTTATATTGCTACATGTAAAAGGATTACAGCATATCCAAAATAATTACAATTACATATGAATTTAAAATACAATTTTTTTTTTGCATTTTTTTTTTTTTTACTATCATAATGTAATTGTGTAAATTATATTTTTTAATAACAGGTTATAGCAGTAACTCTTTATACAAAGTGTGTGGTGTATGTGCCCCCTCCATAAAGGTACCTCTTCATAAGATAGTGTGTGTGTTCGTGACCCCTTCAAGTACTTTATAAAGAGAATTTATTGAACTCGAAATAGACTGTCTGGTCACCTCTACATGCAAAGCACTGAACTGGTGTGCAGTCTTTCTCTCATCAAATCGCCTCATCAAACTCAATGGTGACATTACCATTTAATGATGTAATAATAAAGAAAAGGTGTGCTGCATGTTGCTCTGGTATTTTAAACAGTCTGAACTGGAAGTTCCAATTCTAAAAATTATTATAAAACACATGTATTAGTCTTTTTTCACTTTTAACAAATATGTATTAAAGATGGAAATACAAAACGGAAACTATCATTCAGACATAGAAAATTCCTTAAATACTATTCATAAGCAGATGCCAGATAAAAATTATTGAACAGTGTTAAAATGACAACTATCGACTGAAGCTCTGCACTCTGAGGATGAAGGCAGGCGGCATCCGTAAGATGTGGAACTACCTTTTCCTAAACATTGCCTACTTTACTGGGTTATGCCATTTAGTGAGTTCATAAATTAAGTATATACAGATACAGGCAGAGAACTTTTTCGCAAAGATTAATTTCTAAAGTGCTCAATTAATGGTTAACATCTTTGTAGTAGAATATGGCAACATTATAACAAAACATGCTCACATATTACTGGCAACTCAGTAGCAGGCACCTCTACAGAGATGCACTCGCAACCCGCAGTCCCATGCGGGAGACAGTTGTGAGAAGGAACTAGTCGGCGGAGGGCAGTTGGTCGCACAGCAAGCAGGTGGGCAGGCTGAGTCGACGCTGCTGCAGACACACCGAGTGGTAGGCGTGGCCGCAGCGGAACACAACCAGCTCTCCATCCTGTAGCAGCACCAGGGAGCCCAGCGGCAGCCAGCAGATGGGGCAACGCCCTGCCTGCAGGTCCACACCTACCCCCCAGTGGTGGTCCCCTGACTGTGGTCCCGCAGGGGCGGACACCTCCTCCGCGTCCTGCCGCAGTGCTTCCATCAGAGCTGACCCCACCTGCAGGCACACACAAAACTGTCATCGCGACAATTCTAGACAGACAAAATAAATACACATAAACAAACATTTCAAATGATAATCAAGTAAAATTCAATAATGTATAGTGAAAAGTAAATAGGTCACTAGATTATTAGTGATTGGTACCTGCAGATAGAAAAAACATAAGTGTCGGATGGCACTTTTTCAAACAGACAGGCAATCGCTATGTTTTGCTGGTAGAACAGTTTCCTCAGACAGATCCTGAGGAAACTGGTCCAGTCAACAAAAGATAATAATCATATATCCATATAAAAAATTTGTAACTTTTTATGGGGTTTCTATTCATTGGTACAATCTACAAAGTATAAGATTTATATATTTCCTTGGTGGAATGGTTTCCCGAAATACATCAAAGCAAATGCTGGGATGGCTTCTTTCTACACACCATAGCTGATTTCTTTACCATTCCTGCTTAACTGAGTTAACTTGCTTTGTCTCTAAGGACCTCGCTGGAGATGAGACGTTAAAAAGACAGACTGCCCATTTCTTGGTGAAGGGCAATTATACCTGCCTTCTAAATGAAGTACCATAGGGCTGAATCCTATAGGACTTCAATCATTTCATGTTTATGAAAGTAATTTCCACAATTCCTGACCATGCTCTGAAAGCAAAGGGAAACTGCCAGTGAGCATAGTCCTTTGTTGGCTCATTGATTTACAGTTTGCAACCTTCTAACAGATAGCAGATAAGGCTGGCAAATGTGTGCAAATAAATTCCAGGTAGTCGTCTATTCCATCCATTGTATGGATACTAGTCAATATCCATTTTATTAACATTGGTGATCACAGATATGACAAATTACTCACTGCTGTTCCTATTACAGACACCAGAATATTTATTAAACTTTCATACAATTTAAGACAGGCCATTCATGGTAAAGTGAAAACTTTTGAAAGCATTGTAGCATACTTTACCTTGCAAACACAATGTTTACATTTCATGGCTCTGAAAGTTATAGTCAACTTTATTTATTCAGTAAAAAACTGAGCAACAAACAATGTGACAAGTATTATAAATACCTGAAATATAATAGCTTGTGTAATATTGACTTATGTACATTGGCCATATATTTTTATATAGGTGGTTCATGATAAAGAAAGCACTTTTGAAATCAACATTTGAAAAAAAATCACTGTCCATAACAGTGTGTATTTTAATATGAGCATGACTGCAATATCCACAGTTAAGTTGGCAGCAAACTACGAGAAGTAGTTCCATGTAACGTTTTACTAGTCATACAGTTAAATATTTGTGTCACCTACAATTCAGTTTCATTTTGTTGTATGCAAATAGGAATAGAAATTGGTTTGATTGTAACCCATTTATATTTCTAACTGTTTCACATAATCACTTGCGTGAAACGACATTCAAGTTAGTTGGTTTATTTGTTTTTGTCTGCCCATGCTCCCATGTCAAGAAAACAGTGATTCACAACCAACATGATTTTAAGCAGCATGTTATAATGCCAAAAATAAAGTATACATTAATATGATAAATAAAATAAAACATTTTTATATCTGTTCTGAGTAAATTGGCTGTGTTTGTTACTGCTTTATGCTGTATTTCAATGTAGTTTCTTGTCCTGGAAATTCTTGAAACTTCACATAATATGCCAACCTGGAGAATGTGCTGGTTAAATGCAGTTGATATCGGTATAAATTTGAAACCTAGAATAAACTTGAAGAAACTTTGGATGAGTGTGTTTTGTGACAATAGCAATGTGTGCTGCAATTCTGAAAGCTCCAAAAATATATACATGTGCACGTTTTATTTAGTATTTACGCTATTCACCAGAAGCCAATTCACGAGTTGATAACTTGGTGCATGTATCACTCATTAACACAATAAAAATGTTTTATACAGCACATGAAAAATTTCTCGAGTATTAGGAATACATTAAAACAGTGTTATAATGTCTCTCAAAACGGTTTAATTTGTATGAACCAATACACTAACCAACAAGTACTAGCGTCCATGACTTATCTTCAAGGCAGGTTATTTGGGGGGAAAAATCACATTCTACATTAAATGTGTGGATGCAAATCCATTCAGTAATTGAGTTTAATGACAATTATTTTCATAGCTCATAATGTAATAGCAATTCCCGCCATTTGCTTGTGCGTATGAAGTATTGATTTATGATGTACTCATGCAAAAAGTCAAAGGCTTTTTAGTAATAATTTTGATACATCTGCAAATATGTTGAAAATTTCAATGCATACCAAGTGAAAATAAGATTTAGCAATATTCTAGTGAAAAAGAAATATGAATGCATTACATTCCAAAACATTTACACTAGCAAACGGTTTTCTCTAATTCTACTCGTAAATGTTGTTAAACACAATTCTTAACAAATTTACTGGTGGTTAAAGATACTTGCCTTTTGTGTGAAGATACAAATACACAGTATTCTCTAAAAGCATGCCTTTCTTATGAGTGTTGTGTATAAAGGTTGAGTATTTCAGAAATGCACACTTTTTAAAAATAAATGTTTGGAATGACTTGGCATTGTTTTCATAATGGAAGAAAAAATTATGTTTAACTCATCTGCTATTCTGCTGACAACTTAACCCAAAACATATATTCTTATGAAGGGTTGATCACAGTTAAAGACACTTAATTTATATCTAAACAGCAAAATAATTGTGAACACATGAGTATTTACAAACCAACATTATTTACAGAAATTAAGGTGTACATATTTAGTGTTGATTTCAATATTGATTACTTTTTGTTGCTTATTTAATGAGTATGCAGTGGAAATTCGAGCAGCTGATGTAAACACCAGCTGAATGTCACTTAGGAATGTTTATTTTAATTATTTTAATATACGGAAAGATACACAACTAGCAGGCTAAAAGTATAACATTAGTAGGGCTTTCAAATGTGCTCACTTTACTGTGAAAAGCCTTTACAAAGCTGAAATAGTCACATCTGTAAACTATCAGGGTGAACATTTCCTCATGTCATAAACACATGTCACTGAAAAGTCTGAACGTGGACTAAATTTTCTCCCATCATTTTAAAATTTAACAAATCCAAAAGCAGACATCATGCCATACAAATACTGAAATTATGGAAAATATCTTTTAAAACATTTATAGTAACATCTAGGCAAACTTTTTGCATGTGTAATGCTTTCAAAGTGGGGTGAATGGTTAATTTCAGCATAAACACAGTTGCGCAATTCTTGGGAAGGACCATCTAGTCTCCCTCAGGTCCACAATGTGACCTCGTTCAAAGTCTGTTAATTGCACAAAGTGTGGTCGTCTATGTTGTTGTGGCATGTCTACAATGCTTACTACACACAGGCCGATGGTAGAAACAACATACTACTCTTTCACCGAGTCAACTGCAGTTCATTGGACTCATCGGTGTTATGCCTATTACGTGGTTCCTACTCTGTCCACAGCACAGCACTGTTAGTCATTGCATGTACTGCCCTCTATCAGTGCCCCATGCGCATATGGTGTTTCTACGTCACTGCTTTAGTGGTGTTCAATTTTTTTTTTCCACCAGTGTATTAACCATACATAAAATTAACATTATCATATTTATGGTAGCACAACCCTTTACGTCCGGATTTATATGCGAAACAATTAACACTCACGGACTCAAACTGTATTTTGCACAAAGAAGTGAAATAACAGAAGAGTAATTTACTCACTCAAACTACTGCTCAAATCCAAATCAGATATGGTTTACTATATAAAATCAAACCTGCAGGCAGAAAACATGATCATACATATTTCTCTCACATACCTCTTGTGACATCAATGCCCTAGAGTTTTTCTTCCCTGATGTGTGTAAAAGCATATCCACAACTTTGTCCCTTTGACCTGATGCATGTTTATCAACTATTGCTGAAAATATACAACTCTGAAAGAATCTGGAAAAAAAACAAGCACTTCATTAACAGTAGTTACACATTAATGTTTAAATAAACATTTAAAAATAAACATAGGTGAATTGCAGTATTTATTCATCAGTACAGAAGAACACAACAGCCACATTTTGGGGGGAAAAAGTACTGTTTGCACCATTCATTATCCAAATAAATGTATTATGAATTTGTACATCACATGCTCTGTAGCCAAAATTTTTATTGGCATAAAGACAAGAAAACAATACTCCAAACATAAAACACTACATGGATGCAAAGGAGCAGAAAATAAGAAAGGGCCATAATGTTAACCAGTACTATGCATGACCTGTACTGAATTTGCCACATATCTTACACACTACAAACGAATTACACATTTATGATAAAAAGTGTAGACTGTTTGTGTTTATTCACATGTACAAATGCAAAAGGATTTCTAATATTTTTAAAATTAGATACTGAAGACATGTGCACCATACAGTGGGAGAATAATAATAAAAATAATAATAATAATAATATTTGGGAATGTAGGTTAAACACACCTTCCACCTACACAGTAACAAACTTCCAAATCACAACAATGAACTGCTTTAGCCACTATATTCATCAAAATTATATGGCTCAGATTAAGGTTAACACAGTGTTTATAAATACTCCTCATCCTCCTCCACATCCTCATCCTCATCCTCCTAAAATCAAGAAAGTTGAAAAACTAACTGCTCACAAAAGTCCAAGTCGACATTTCAACACATTTTTTTTTTTTACAGTTCTGCAAGCAATTAACAATCTAACTTTGAAAACACATACAGAATATAAAAATCAGTCTTCTTCATATATATTCCACAATTCCAGCCATCTGCCACCCTGACCTGGAGACAGATACCCACACTATATACCACACTGTACTTAGCTGAGATATGGTAGGTATACTCTATTTGTGGTTTCTTCACACTTTTTGAACCAAACCTATGAAAAATGATCACATGTATGATGTGTTTAGTTATTTCCTAAATATGCTGTGTATCACAAGCGTTTTATACCTCTGTTAACATAAAAGTATCTCATTTTTCGTTGAATTAAAGTTTTACCTATATTTCATTTATAATAAATATGAATAAAAACAGTGAGAAAACATGTGTGTTGATAGCGCCTAGTAAATAGTTACCACGCAAAATATTATTACAACTAAGAGCGCATGTATTTTGTGTGTTGTTCTTTGGTATAATTTTCTAGACTTAGTTAAGCTTAGTTTGCACAAGACGGAGGAATATCCTGGAAGTAGAACTTTAGCAGGGCTTCAGAAAATCGTGAAGTAACCATGAATGGATTATAACAATGGTTAGTGCGGTAGACAACTCCCCCTGCCTCATCAGCTCACATAAGGAGTGCTGTGAGGGAGCCGGCATTGGCCGGGATCCACGCCCAGGCTGGTGGCTTGTCAAGTGGTGAGCTGAGCACATGTGGTAGGCTGTAAGTAGGTACCCCGTAGCAGCTTGCAGGAGTGGCAGGAAGGTTGGTTATCATGTCTGTGGGAGAGAGATGGACAGGCAGGAAGTTACCAGACGAGTACAGACTCCATAAGAGAGACAGAGATGCCGACGCTTCCCCTGCAGCTGTGGGAGACGGATGAGCTGGAGGTTCCCCGGCCCTTCGGACACCCTCCTGCTCACCCCTTGCCCATCCTGCCAGAGGTATATAAAATAGAATGAAAAGTGGAGTTAGTTCCTGTAAACACTAGTCACCCAGGCGTATGGGGCCTAGCCATGAAATGCTCTGAAATCCTCCTAACCAATATAGTGACTAATGCATGTCGGAGTACCCATTAGACTGAGCTGGAGTACATGCATGGGAGCCCATCAGAAAAAAAAGAGCGGAGTTCGTCATTCTTGCATCAGAACTCTATTGAGTTGGACCAGGCAGCAGTTACATGAGTAGTACAATCCAGTCAGTCTTGCGATGGGTTGAGTTGTATCAGGCAGCACATAAGGCGAGTAGTACATTCACATCTGTTAGGGTACATAGGTGGACAAGCTTAGAAGAGAGGAGAGGCAGTCTCCAGCAAACAAAGCTTGGTGTCTTGGCTGAAGGGGTCTATCCAAGCATTAAAAGGACCATCTGGGCAAAACTGACTTTTTTGCCACATGCTCCCCTCCCTTACAATGGTGTCCTGCAGCCGGCTCGCTATGGCCCTCTGGGGTTATACAGCTGACAAGCTTTTCAGAGCTATCCATGCCATGCCTGGCCTCTACACAAGGGTGTGTGGCTGAGGGGTCTCAAAAGGCAAGGCTTGCTGAAGTACAACAGCTTGGTTCTCAAAACACCCCTGTGTAATGCCCAGCATCATTGCTAGGGTGTGCAGATTAGAGGGTTTTGTGGACATTAAGACTGCCTTCAGTTCCGACCTGATCAGTAAGTGGGGATGTGGCCGACTAGTTCACCCTACCTAATTGCACTGTAACCTTGAAATGCCTCTACGCCATGCCCAGCCTTTGGGATGAGGGTGTGCAGACGATACGGTTTTGTGGATAAGAATTCTAACCTGATAAATTGGCGGGTGTAGCCGAATAGTTCACCATGCCAAATGCATCGTAACCCCGAAACGCCCCTGCGCCATGCACAGTCTTCCGGTTGAAAGTGTGCAGACGAGAGGGTTTCTGTAGGCATACAGGGGGGTTCTCTTCTAATAATCCTTCCGAGGGGAGGGCCAGATGTGTGGATGACCAGCTAGCCATGCCAAGTTGTGTCCTGACGTGAGAAAGACTCCTCCGCCATACATATCCCTAAGGTTGTGCAAATATTCTGTATACCAAAATGAAAACGAAAAATTACAACTTTCATTTTAGTTTTGGTAAGAAATTTGGTTACCGAAAGTTGTAAAATGAAATAACTACAAAAACAAAAATTTTAATATAAGCAAGGCCTCTGTGGTAAATACTAAATTATCTATGTTTTTTTTTTGTTTTTTTTTGCAACTAATTTGTTATGATGAATAACTTGCTCAAATGTTATGAAATTCATTAATATTTCATTAAGACTAAGATCTAATGACATTATTTTTTTTAGTTTTGTTTCAGTTTCAAGTATCTTCCATTTTCGTTTTGTGATTTAAAAAAAAGTCACGTTCGCACAACCCTACATATCCCATCTCCTACCACTACTCATGCTCTGTGAATAAAGAGGAGAACAGTGCATTCTGGGAGGTCTTATTTTTAGAGACAAAAGACATGCTGTCCGGGCAAGGCACTGACCGAGTCCAAACCTGAAATAGTAAAACTCACCGCATGGCCGCCAGCCCTCACCTGAACCTACTCGGATTTCAGTGACACTGGGCTCGTGCCTCCTTCATCTAGGTTAGAAGAACTGACTGAGTAAAGCAGCACCACACAACATATCTGGCACCCACAACGTGGTGCCTGGTGTTATTTAATGACCCGACCTGCAACCCTGTGAACTTAAAAACTGTGCTTTTTAAAACATTAAAACACATTAAGGATATAGGATTTCCAGGAGTCCTGGTGGCGCCAAAAAGACATATCATATGGTTACAGTTAAAATGAACAATGAAGGACAAAGCCCGATCAGTAGAAAATAATTTTACAGATGCCAGCAAAAAAAGGTAACAAAGTTTTACTCATTAACTGTGCGTTATTTTGACTAACAGAGAGGTGAGAAATTCTGCTTGATTTCTATAGTCCAAGTGCATCTTTAAAGACTCTTGGTTTAAATATTAAGAATTTCATAGCTCATGGTGAAGACAATGCCTCAGCTAATTATGGAAAAACATTTTCAGTATTTCAAAAAACTCTAAATACAGCAACCCCAAATAATCCAAACAAACTGTAGTTGCCATTTTGTTAATTATGGAGCCAAAAGTGTCCTAAAAACTCTTCTGTATGATGTGGAAAGTTTGGTTCTGAAAATTTGTATTCAACAAATTTTCATGTAGTGCAAAACGTGTTCTGAGAGAACTGAGAAACTGTTTTGAATATGCACACAAAGAGTTCTATCAAATCTTTCATTGTTCCAACTTAGTAGTTGAGTCTTCCCAATGCAGTTGATTGCTTACTTTAAAATTGGACTTCAATAAAACGATACTTCCTTGAACAAGGGGAAACTAAATGTGATTCAAATGTATGGAACGTCATCCAAGATCAGGCTGATAGTCTCTCTCTCTCTGCGAAGCCTACAGTTCCTGAATGTTATTTGTATTCTGTTCAAGCATTCATGAATATCTTTCAAAGGCTATTTTAGCTCTTGAGAAAAAATAATATAATAATAATTAATGTTTGACCTTAAAAATAATTTTGAGAATAGATATGTAACGATTACGTGATCCTCAAGGAATATTTTGAGTCGTAAAACACATTTAATAGGATCTGTTTAAATTGCCTGGCACTCTGCACATGTTGCATCCTTAGAGTGAAACTCACACCAGAAAATATTGCAGAGGAAACCTAACTTCACTGGTAGAGTTCATTCCTTTAGAAGTAAAGAGTAAGCGTATTTCATTGGTTAATGATTGACAGCTGCTGAATATGGTCATGAGAAAAATGTACAACTTAAATGTATTTTTGGAAGAAAAACTAATCATTGATCTGTATTTTCAGCACAATCAGTACCTGTATCTATTGAGAATAGTGATATTAAACATTGCTTTAGCTGCTAAGTGGCATTTAAAACAGTAGTTTAGAGGATTAGATTGATATTTCATATCATTTTACTACATTAAAAAGATGCCTTTACTAAGTCTATATAAATTTTTTCCTAGTTTCTTTCTAATACACAAAAGTTTTAATAAAACTCTACACAAAATTTTAATGCCATATTCCAGTTATTTTATATATAATTTTAATTCTAGCGAACTGTATTATCAAATCAATCAAGGGATAAGGTTCCAAAAAGTGGAGAGCTGTCGAGATCATGCAAATTAATTTTAATATTATTAATATTACTAACGAACCGACCTGGCTTTGCCCAGGTACAATTGAGTTTTAGTGATACACTAATAAATAAATTGGAAAAAGACAATTTATTTATGTGAAAACAGAATTATAAAATTATACTATGTTGGCCTAGGTTTTTAACTGATTACGGCAACCCAACAGGAAAGAAATGTTTTTTACCCGATAGCCAAGAATGGGTAATGTTTTTGGAGTGTATCTGTGCAACTATCGTGTAGTTACCACATTTCCGCTTTCCAGCGTCAGTGTATGAAAATTAAAACGAGAGTTTCATCAAGTTGTAGCTTCAGAAAAAGTGTACCTAGGTACTACTTTTTGCGCTTGGCCGAGGGATCTTAATCGATCACCAAAGCTAAGCAACGTTCCCAGCGGCACACATTTGGATGGGTGACTGTTTAGTGGCATAACATCTGAGTGCTTCCGGGCCTCGGAGGGCACGTTAAATATTCGGTCTCGGTTGTTATCGATTGATAGCAGTCGTAAAGCCATTTCAGAGGTCCTTGGGCGGCCTGATAAACTCTACTGACACCAGAGGAAAAACATATTTTGGTCACGCTCCCAGCCGTTGCAGAATTAAGTTTTGTTGTTATTCCACAGGAACCGTACAATTTTCTGGGATAAAAAGTATCCTATGTCCTAGTCCAGGACCTAAAGTACCTACATACCAAATTTCATCAAAATCCATTCAGCCGTTATGGAACTGAGTGGTAACAAACAAACACACACACACAGGCTTTCGCATTATAATATTAGTAAGATTAGATGAATTTTTCTGTTTTACTGTTAACGAAGCTTTAAAAAATGTTTGACTCCTATCAGAAAAGCAAACTGAAAACACATTTTTTTAAATGCATACAAAAGAACTTCAAATTATTTGGATCAATGGTTTGCGTATGATAATTCTGCACTCAACTTATTTTCAGCAATAAATTTGTCAAAGATGACTGATTATGAAAATATTTTTTGACTGTATAGTGTTTTTAAAAACAAGGATATAGATGGTGATGCTCTTAATAATGAATATTATTTGCTTTACTCATTTTTTGAGCATTTTGTTAAAACAGAGAGGAGCAGTGCTCTGCTCACAATTTGCTCACTATAGAACAATGTGTGTATTGTATTCCTTGTAGCAATGCATTTACTGAAAGGGTGTTCAGTGATATAAAATATTTATGGACAAATGAAAGAAACAAAATGTTAAATTAGTAAAATCATAAATATGCATTCAGTATAACTTCAATTAATTGCTAAGCCAAGATTTTCATAAATTAATTATAAAGAATAATAATCTTCTAAAGGCAACAAGTTCAGAGAAGAAATATACGTTTACGCAACAACAATCATTGTTAACCTGTAGGTAGGCGAAATGCTCCTGTGTACTCTTAAATAAATTGCTGCCATATATTTAACAATTATTTTTTTATCAGATTATTGTAATAAGTCTTACTCTCAGTTACATCAAACCGAAAATAATGTTTGTTATTTTCCTTCTGTGAAGTTGGCAATCCTACATATACATGATTTCAAGTTAAATAGATTACAACTTGTTATCCAACTTTGAAAGTTAAAAGACCCAACAGAAAAAGCTTATTACTCCCCAAAAACTAACTTTGTGACAACAACAGTGACACTTTGTGACAACAAAAATTTATGACTTTGTATCTTTTCATTAATATGAAGTCACAAAATGGACTCTGAGGAATATATTGTAGCCCATTTTGCAGTATTTCTTCATCAAAGTCATGCATAACTTGGAAATGTTTTCAGTTTTATGTCTACAAACTCCAAAATATTTCTTACACATGTCTATTGGTGACAGCTATCTGTGAAGACATTTTGCAAACACAGCAAACCTTCCATTTAACTGACTATAAAGGGGAAAGTCCATATTGCAAACTGTCCGGTATTGCAGAGGGTTTTACAGTACGTCTTTTTTTTGTTAAAAACAAGCTTGAAAAACCAGTATAATTATACAGCAGTCGCAATATAACAAAGAATTATAGGTATAGCATTTAACTACTTCCTAGATAAATAAAACCCATCAGGAAGACAATAATTTGTTTTCCTTTATGCGTGACTAATGTACTTCACTCCTGAGTGTACTGTGTTTATTTTTCTTTTGCCAACGGAGACACTTTTTTTATCTTCTCCAGCAGTGTTGCAGTCACTTTACTTGCTCCCGCTCTGCAAAGTCAATACACACCACCAGAGGTATACGACAATTGGTGTCAGGTGTGGAGTGCGGGTTAAGACTCAAGTCACAAGTCACAACACAACATGACTTGAGAACGATGTGGGTTTATTTGGTGACGAGATTCTAAGTACTACTTCTACAGTCAAACCGACATAGTAGCAGCATCTGACATTACAGGATTCTTCTTCTTTTATTTCCCAGCACCAGACCCTTACATAGTAGAAGTTTGACGTCAGGCGTCCCTTCTAGATGTTCTGCCTGTATGTGCAATACTGGTCAGAGGGGGTGCCATGTGACGTCACGTGATTACCCATTGCAAGCTACAAAATGCCAAGAAACTTCTATGTGCAATTTCATCAGCCAGCATTATTATTACAACTCCACTAGGGTCATGTTGCAGTGACACGCAGTCAAAGAACATTCTGTACCATGCAGCCTCCATACTAGGGTTACATGGAAAAACAATCTAAGTCCCCTTCTATTATAACAATACCACAAACAACAAAATAAAAAAAATGGGGCACAACTAGGTGTAATTAATATATGACAGGTGTGACAATATGCAAGGTGCACCTCTTATTTGAGGTACGACTCATACAAGGTGCAACTCTTATGCAAGTTTTTCAGTTCAAGTGTTGAAATCAAATTTTTGTATAGCTATTTTTATGCAGTTGTATCGAATATCGGCCGATGCTGGCTCCGATACTGCAAAATATTTGCAATGCCAGCACTTGCCAATCTGGATTGGCACAGCTCTACATATTATTTACTTCCAAAACTTGAACCATTCAAAATGTCCGCTAAATTAAATACTGTACTTCTGTTCAGTTTTTGTGAGCTGACCCAGACACGAAATGTGCCAATCTCTACCAAAGTAAACGGTAAGAGCACCTAACCTATTTTCTGCAAAGTGAAATAAAAATTTTTTTTGTACAGATTATGTTTTTTAATAGCTGTGCATAGCTGTGGGCACACAGCTATGCACAGTCAGAAATGTTACATTACTCATAGAGGATAAAACAGATGAAGAGTAAAGAATTATTATTATTATTCTAGTGGATTCAGTGGGTGTCCTGCAGGAGCAGGCATGATTGTAGATGCAAGTAAAGTAACATAGCAGCGCGGGGAAGGACATGTTCTGACCAGGAAGGAACTGACTCTTCCTGGGGCCGGTACCTTGGGGTTTAACCCCTGCCGGATTCCTATAAATTTATTGGCGCCGCTAGAGACATAACCAGCTGGAAGGTACGCCTCATGACTGATGGTGTTGGAGCCTATAGCAACTTGTGGAGAGGGCCCCCTGATCCTCCTCGGGAAAGTTGAGTAAGCAGGGTGACCAGCTACTGTCTTCAACTTCCCCTTTGGTCTCACAGCGTTCTCCACGCAAGGCCTCTATGGCTCTCAGTAAGCAGCACAACCAGCTTGTAGCCTGAGAGTTGTGGTGACCTAATGTGTTTGTTCTCCTCAAGTCTCAGGAGCCTCAGAGAAAGGTTCTCTACCCCTTGCCACAGTGGTGCTAGAGGGCGGCGTTATCAGCCAGCATTAGTCACCAAATATCGACATGAGGTGCGAGCGCCCTCAGTGGAGACGTGGTTTGATTCTCTAATGCGATGGTCATGCATGCACCTGGAAGTACTCAGGCAGATGTTCACACAGAAGGCAAAGCGGGTAGGGAAGTCATAAAGAAAAGAGAATGACCAGACTACAAAGAGGAAGCTGGTAGATATATATTTTATTCCATCTTTAGGATTTTACAAAACATGTATCTCCGACCTATGCCCGTTAACGTCTGATGGACGAGGGACCAAGTTTGCCAAGCTGAATACCGCAGGGCGGTAACGGAGCTCGAACAGAGTCTCTGGGTGAAAGCAGCCCTAGCACTCATTAGGTCCAGTGCAGATGAGACACTCAGGCCAACACTCTGTAACATTCAAGAAGGCTCTGCGACCAGAGTTTCTCCCATCCGTTAAAAAACACAAGTTGATATGCTAAGAAAAGCGGAACAGACTGAGCTAAGCAAGTACTGCTGTAGGCAAGTGTTCGCGGGTAGAGTGGCAAGCTAGCAAGAGTTAGTGACCTTCAGCTGTCACCTGCCCCTCAGAAGGACGTGCAAGGATATAAATACTGCACTAGGGAGGTGTATTACTTGCACTTTTTTGTGATGATTGACCCTGGATGATCTGCATTCTTTTAATTACTCTGACGCGTGCTGAATATAGTACTTTCTGGGAAATCCATTATTTAAAGATTGGACTAAATGCATGTTACCAAACACTGAATATGATAGAATCTAGCTCAGCAATACACATATATGGGAAGATGCAGTGACAACATATCTGTACATGTATACATAGACACTTTTGTTTTCTACTTACGATTTTCGTTCTTCGTAGCAATGCATTTAGTTGCAAATTTGCTTGACACTGGCGAACAAATAGCCAAGCTAGCTTTATCCTAAACACCAATAAAAATAAACCTAACTACTGGGCTAATCTCATACACTTCACTAGCATAGTGTCTCTTCGATGCACAATGGGTCTTAGGTAGGGGGTACACCTCCAACTACCTTGAGAAGTGGCACACTGAAGACATTGGTTCACATATTCTCGTACATGGTTGTTCACTCCATCCCAAGTGAACCTGGCTGAAAGTTCCTTAAGGGTCTCGGCAGTTCCTGGGTGGCCGGGGTGCTTGTAAAACTAATAGTATAGGTCTTGCCATAATGTAGGTGGAACTCACAGCTTCCAGTCCTTTGTGTGTGCATTAGGGCAAGCCCATATGTACTCTTGTTCTAGTTTGTATTGGTTAGGGCGCCTTTCCATTAGGTCCTGTATTTCTGGGTTGTTTTGCTGAAAACGAGCAAATTTCTCACAGTCTAGCTGTGCTTCAAGGGCTAGTACAGTAAGCTCCCTTTTGGGGTGCTTCATGACTACATATTCGGATAGCAGTATGCACTCCCAATTGTCTACTTCTGCCTCCCCCTGCTCTTGTCAAGAACGCGGGATAGTGCGCCTGGGACTTCGTTGAGTCGTCCACGGCAGTGTTGGATCTCAAAAGTTAGCTCCTGCAGGTGCAGCACCCAGTTATCTAGTTTTTATTTTGTGGCACTAGCAGTATGGAGACACATTAATGCCCTGTTGTCGGTGCATAAGATAAACAGAGCATTCTCCAGGTAATATCTGGATTTCTTAACAGCCCAGATGATGGCTAGGCACTCTTGCTCATTGCTATGGTATCGCCGTTGGGTGCTGAACTTCAGGATGCTTGTGTACGTGATTAGGCGTTTCATTCCGCTGGTGTCTTCCTGATACAGCGTGGCCCCTAGTCCAACTCGAATCACATCAGCTTGCAAAATCTAACGTGTCAAACATTTGCCTGTATAGCATCGCAGGCTCTCCAAACTGGACTTTTAAAGCTTTAAATGCCTAATCAAGTTCAGACATCCATTTCCATGCTTGTTCCTTTTGACGCAACCAATTAAGGGGGCCCATTAAGTCTGCAACATTTGGAACAAAATATCTCAGCCAGTTGAAAATGCCTAAGCATTTACATAACTAATTCCGATTTTTGGGGGCCACAGCTTTACTAATTGTGTAGATTTTCTCTTTCTGTGGGCAGTTTCCCTTCGGTGTAACGCAGTGCCCCAGGAATTTGACCTCGCGCTCGCCAAAGTGGCATTTGCCTAGTCCACATGTCAGGCCATGTAGTTTGAATCTCTTAAGTACCAGTTGTAAGTGCCTCATGTGATCTTCCCAGGAGTGAGAAAATTATCACGTTGTCCAGATACACATGGCAGAAATCGCAGATGTATCCTGTATGGACAGCTACCAACATTAGTAGCTGAAAAATGGCAGGGGCGATTTTTGTAGCTCAAACAGCATTATGTTAAACTGGTAGACTCCCNATCAGGAGTGGTAAATGCTGTATACTGCCTTGATTCCTCTTGCACTGGGATTTGCCAGTACCCACGGTGTAAATTCAGCACACTAATAATTTTGGCCTTGCCCAGAGACTTTAGGGTGTGGCCCACATTTGTTGCATAATTTGATTGAGATTGTGATAGTTCACACAAAACCACAATGTTGCGTCCTTTATACTATTACCACCCTGGCGTTATAGGCCAAATCAGTAGGCTCAATGATTTATAGCTGCTTCAGTTCGTCAATCTGTTTTTCTATGAGCTACCTACGGAAGGGGGACGGGTTGCCTGGCTTACTGTGTATTACGTCAGGACGGCAAAGGTGAATCTCATCCATGATGCTGTTAGTTTGCCATAGGGTTTCCAGGTGCTCGAACAACTTGTGGTGCTCATTCAAGATGGCTGCCAACTGTGCTAAAGCGGGCTCGTCTAATTGGCGATTCACTTCTTCGCTTGTTATGCCCTGCTGTGTTTTGATTGTTTCTGGCTCTATCCAGGTGACTGATCTCTGCTTCTCGGTACTTAAATAGACTTTACCCTGCTGGCAGTCAATGACTGTTTACTGCTTAGCTAGCCAGGATTGTCCTAAAATCATGGTTTCTCTTAATCCGCAGGCGACAGAACTCGGTGGGGATTGCCTTTGCTCCAACTTTGATTACTAGAGAGATTGCCCATTCTATCCCTGGTTGTGCCCCCTCCTGGGCCATATTCATAGCATCAGTGGTTTACTTGAGCCTAGTGGCTTAGTGGTGCTTCAGTAAGATCCCCTGGCGGATAAAATTTGTGTTAGCCGCAGTGTCTAGCGCAGAGAGAACTTCCCTATTTTCATTGTTATGCAAGGCAGTTCTTCATTCGTTCCTCCTTCATGTAATACCAAAATCCCTGTGCACTGACTTATTTTGCCGGGGCTCTTATCCCACAGTTTTCACTGGCTTCTGCATTTCCCACCTGTTTCTGTACACTGTCGCTCGACTTCAGCTCTACCTGGTTAGGATCCATAAGGTTAATGCCGCTGGCTTGTCCGCCTCTTTCTTGACGCCTGCCTTGGAGCACGAGGCAGTCGCGGTGGAAGTGCCAGTCGGGGCAGTACCTACACTTAGGTAAGCTCAAACTTGTTGGGAGAGGGGGCACGACATCTCGCCCTTTTCCTCCTGTTTCCTTGCTGTGCAGCAACACGGCTGGAGCGGGTTGGGCAGGAGGAGTGGTCAGTTTCTCCTCAGCTACGTCCTGTTCTCAGACCCGATCATGTGCAACTAATTCCTCTCAATCCCCTGCAGGAGTGGATTTCATAGAAAATGTTTGATCTCTGGGAGCAATCGCAATATGATCATTTCTACACTGGCTTCTTTGGATTGGTCTGACTGTACGCGTTGGAGTAGCAGCACCTTGCGCCGAATAAATATTTCCTCCTCTTCCCCCATTTTCTGGTATTGGCTATACAGCTCTTTTGTCAGTTGTGACAGCACTGCTTTCCCGAAAAAAAAATGGGTGACTAGTCTTTCCCGTTAACCGATCCCAATGAGTGACAAATTCACCGTAGCAATTCTACTATTGGTGGACTTTGCCTCCTTTGAGCTGGGCTTTGGTTTTTGCGATCCACAATGCTTTCTGTGGAGTTTTGTGCATGTGAATCTGGTATTTATAGCAACAATGTATGCATTGGAAGCTACAATGTGCACATTGTAAGCTCAGGGTCCCATCTCCGGTGCAGCTCGGCATGGGGCACAACAAGATATCAAGGTTATCCTCATTCTGTGAGACACTCCAGCTATTCTCGGTCGCCATTCTATAGCCACTGCTCTGAGGTTTGGGTGCTACTGGGTTTTTGACACACTCAGAAGTGTTCTTGGTATATGTGGGGGCAGCAATTCTCGACAGTGAGGCTCTTCTCTAGGTGTTCCCTGGTTTCACTAGCTATACTGCGAGCTTCATCTAGCCCCAATTAGGGGTTCCAAGAAATATTTTGACGTGTTGATGATGCACTGGCTCTCTAGAGACTACAAAAATGGAGTCTCCTTAACAAGGTTTTTAAGAGCAGTATGGGCCAACACATTTGAAACACGGAGGTGTCTGGCCTTGGCTCATCAGAGCGTGTAGCCAGGGCACTGTGGATTATGTTATCCCTTTCCTGGCTTGCCCGGTGATGGGGCAACGGAATAGCTGTGGGTACACATCTATGCACGGTCAGAAATGTTACATTACTTTTTGGGGATAAAAAAAAAAAGAGTAAAGAATTATTATTATTTTAGTGGATTCAGTGGATGTCCTGTAGGCACAGGCATGATTGTAAATGTAAGTAAAGTAACATAGCAGCACGAGGGAGGACAAGTTCTGACGTGGTCCGACCATAAAGAAACTGACTCTTCCTGGGGCCGATACCTTGTGGTTAACCCCTAACACAGTGATATAAATCGATTTGCCACTCTAGCAACATAACCAACTGGAAAGTACGCCTCATGATTGATGGTGCTAGGACCTATAGCGACTTGTGGAGAGGGCCCCCTGATCCTCCTCGGGAAGGTTGAGTGAGCAGTGTGACCAGCTACTGTCCTGAACTTCTCCTCTTTGGTCTCACAGCATTCCCCACGCAAAACCTTTACAGCTCTCAGTAAGTGGCACAACCAGCTTGACGCCTGCGGCGTCCCTATATGTTATCCGTCCGTACTCAAGCTCTAGCGAAGCTCAGGCGGAGGACGTCAGTCAGGATTTAGGCAGCAGTGACGAAGGAGAACGTCGCCAGATCGGCACTGCGAGACGACCATTTGCATGGGAAGGCGGAGGCAGCTGCCCCCCCCCCCCGATATTGCCAGGGGACGCACCCTACACCCACGGCCGCGCTCACCCCCGGCCAGCCACAGCCATAAACATTGAGAACGGTTGGGGACGGACATGCGGGAGAATAGTGTCACGGTTATCAGGTGACAGCGGGAAGAACACGAGTGCAGCAGCGGCCAGGGGGAGATATTGAAGTATTCCCACAACGCTGAACCAAACAACAAACCTCCAGCCGGAATAGAGGGACAGACTCCAGCCTCCGCGAGCAGGCAGGAACGCCGAGACGTATTTATGACCACGCCAGGCTGCGATTTGTCCCAGGCTGTTGACCACAATATGAAACCCTGAGAGCTTTTGGAATAGCGGGCGGAAATAATAGCAGCCAGGCAGGAGAACTACATAGACGCAGAACTGAGGGGCGCCTTCAATTATTTCCGCACGGACAGAACGGAGTGCTGAAACTGGTAAACCAGAACAAAACAGCAGACGCTGGCCCCAAGCGCGGAGAGCTGGAGTACACGCCCGCGGGTGATTACCCAGGGGAACACGGCGGTCCGCGGCTACCTGCAGTGGCGGGGGCAGTTCAATATGGCGATGAGGACCTACAAAACCGGAGGAGTCCGAGGAAACGCGGTCAGTCAGTCGGGAGCAGTGAGACACGTCGTCAGGCGCGAGCAGTGAAAACGCATCAGTTGGTTGGACGACCTACCGCGAGACGTCCGGTTTTCGGAGCCGGACGACGGGAGTACGACGCGAGCAGTCAGTGAGAAACGTTAACGAGTCAATCAGTCGAAGTAACGAGCAGAAAGTGACACGGGAGTTCAGTACCGCCACTCCGGGATGCGCAGATAGGCAGTCACGACATTAAGGGGTCAGCCAGATCGGGACACGAGTTAACCAGCCAGTCGCCGCATAAGCCAGTGAGTTTCCAGTCAGTTGCAACGCACCGAGGAGGGTGGGATCGAGTGGCGAACTTCACCGAGAGGTGCCAGGTCGAGCTAGTGGGATAGTCCAGAGCAGCCTGTGCCTCGTAGGGCAGGTGGGGATCTTCACACACCTGTGTGGATCCTTAGACGGGACGTGGTGGGGCAAGCAACAGTCAGTTACTGCCCCACATCGAGAACGGGAGCGAGGGACGAGCCCTAACGGAGGGCGTCCGCTCAAGAAGAAGCCAGCCGCGTGCAACTGACCAATCACAGAGGGCCTGTCCCAGGGCCATCCGGCAGAGAGAGAAAACGAGTTCGCCAAACGTATCGAGACGCTGACCTCGGTTCCGAGGCCGGCAAACGGGACGTACGGCGGGAAGCGTCCGAGAAAACCCGGCAGTCGGCCGACGAGATTCCGGGAGGGAGGAGTGATTCCGCAGGAGACGAGAACGGCAGCCAGCCGCCATCAGACACAGAGTCCTGCGTCGACCCGAGAAGGAGGGACGTCGTGACGAGTCACCGAGGCGCCCGTGACAGGACGAGAGCAGTTCCAGCTCACCGGACCTCATCTGCAAGAACAACTACCCGCACAGCAAGCCAGATAAGTACAGTCATCCAGCGAGTGTGAAGGACCTTTAGTAATTATCCCGCAGTGTGAAGGATCGTTTATAATAATCCAACAAGTGCGACGAAGATCCCCCACCCCCCCTTTTTCGACGCGAATTGTACGGAGCATACGTAGAAAAGGGAGGGAGTTGTCTCAAGGGCTCATGTATCAATTCACATGTTCATGCAACAATAAAACCTCGATTTGTGAAATATGAATTACCCTGTATTCATTCATTAGTGAATTGGACCATTAAACTACAGTGTCGAATCATTCCTACGCCCGATCACTGAGGACTAGTATTAAGTGTTGGCGCCTCACGCCACAGAACAGATTACAACACCTACGTCCAAACCTCAGCTTTGGCAGGTGTCAAGCTTGTAGCCTGAGAGTCGTGGTGACCCCGTGTGTTTGTTCTCCTCAAGTCTCAGGAGCCTTAGAAAATGGTTCTATCTCCCCTTGCCACAGTGGCACTAGAGGGCAGCATTACCAGCCAGCACTAGACATCAAACATTGACACGAGATGGGAGCACCGTTCAGTGGGGAAATGGTTGAATTCTCTAATGTGATGGTTGTGCGTACACCTGGAAGTACTTAGGCAGATGTGCACACAGAAGGCAAAGCTGGTAGCGTAAAGCGAAAGAGAATGACCGGACCAAATAGAGGTAACTGGTATATATATGTTTCATTCTGTCTTTAGTATTTTACAAAACATTATCTCCAACGTGTGCCTGCTAACGTCTGGGACCAATTTTGCCAAGCTGAATACCATAGGACAGTAACGGGGTTCGAAAAGAGTGGTGAGAGCGACCCCAGTACTCACTACATCCAGTGCGGATGAGGCACTCAGACCAACACTCTGTAACATTCAAGAAGAGAGCTCTACTGCCAGAGCTTTTCACATGCATTGAAAAACACAAGTTGATATGCTAACAAAAGTGGAATACACTGAGCCAAGCAAGTACTTCTGAAGGCAAGCGTTCGCTGGTAGAGTGGTGAGCTAGCGAGAGTTATGGCGAGTCTGTGACCTCCGGCTGCCAACTGTCCCTCAGAGGGGCATGCAAGGAAATAAATACCGCTCGAGAGCCATGACGAGCGAAGGGTGGCTGGAGCAGGCCACATGGAGGGGAAAACCTTCCCTGAAGCGCAACCAGCATGCATGTTTAGTGACTGCCCGCCAGGGAAGTGTGGGTTCAGCTGTATTGAACTGGAGCATGGCAATATGCGGATTGACTGCCTCTCAGGCAGCAAGGCATTGGCTCGGCTTGTCGAATGGATTGGTAAAAACGCAAAATGAGATGGAGCTCGGCAATAGGGTGTACTGGGAGGAGAGCACCAGAGGCTGAAGCCGTGTATGTAACCGACAGAACTCGTGGCATGTCATGTTCTGATGTGGTCACCGGCTCCCATTCAGTGAGTCTGGATTGGAGCTCCAGCAAAAGTTCATCATCCTACTGGCTGCTTTACATTGAGAAAGTATTTTCACACATTCATTTTGTAGGGATAAACAATATTTGAGTCGCAAAACACTCTTCTCATTACTATTTCATGTGTAGGCTTTTATTTTGCCAATTATAAACCAAAATTGCCTAAATTTTTTTGATTAAGTTGGTTATATTATTACAATCATTGTTATATTGCCAAAAATTTCTCTTATAGTTCTATGATGTAAATTTTTTTTTCAACATATTTGTTTACAAGAGAGAGCCCTGTCTAGAAGTAGAGCTAAATTGTGATTGGCTACAAATACGTTCTTGCCTAAAGTAAAAAGTTCACTGACTTACTGTACGACTCCAATTCATTATTTGGAAGACAAAAGCAATTAAGCGACCCCAACAAATGAGTGTACATACATACAGTTCACAAACCAACTCTGTAATGTAATACCAGCTTGGAATGATCACACAGTTAACCCAACAGCATGCCTGGATATGACTACCCATTTGCTAATAACAATGAAAGACCTAATCCTGGCCAGGCAATAAATATCATAAGTCACTACAAAATTGGAATTAAAATACTAAAATACACACTCTTGGCAGTACATGGGAGTTTCCTAATATGTAGCCGTCTCAGACTGGGACAGCTCTGATTAGCTCAAAAATCAATCAAGGAGCAGGGTTTCATCACAGTCGACTAACAGACAGACCACCATCAGCGTATCGTGTTATGGTAAACATGTGAAAACAATCTAAAATTGGACTCAAATCAATGCAGTATTTTATATAATATTTAAAAACCATGCATACCAATTCACTCTCTTCCTTTTTTTAGTGTATTGGTTATAGACATAAACACAAATTCAAACATGTCATTGTCCACAACTTTCCAACATTTCCATTCAAACATAGGCCTACACAACAGAGCAGTACAGCATAAGAAACAGCTGTTTTAGCTTCTGGCATTTAAATTGCTGAATTGTTTACAAAATTGAAGTACTCAACTAAGAAACTACAGTTTCAATGTGCAAACAACACAAATTAGTAAAAATTTTTAGTCCTAAAATTTACTGTTTCCCAACGTAACTTTCCAATAAGCATTTTTGTGTAGAATATTTTGTAGAAAGCATTAACTCAGCAGGCAGATATATTTAAAACACTCTTTTGCCACGGTAATATATTATAGCAGTGTGTAAATGAATAACTGATTTAAGGAATTTGTTATGTTCTGCTACTGACAGTCACATTCACTACTTTTTTACACAAATAACAAGAGATTAGGTTATAGATAAAACAGAGCAATAATTTTGATGTTTAACATTGAGGTTATTGTGTTCAATGAATTGTAAATACAATGAATGGCATGTCTGAATGGAACTTACATGAGAACGTGCACCCACTATCATAACCAAACTGTTAACATTTAACAACTTACAAATAGCAGTCCTTCATTTCATATTATGTATATGATAAAAATATACATGTTGCAACATTTCTGCTGAAGTTAGTAGACAATCATTTATTTTCAATTCTTCAACACTTTCAATAGATTTACACCAAAACAGCATATCACATGTATCAAAAATAGAACTGAATCAGGAAAACGAAATTTAAATAACATGGGTAATATTAAAGTAATAAAATCAAAGTAGTAATAACAAATGCTAAAACATGATAAGTTGGTAACCTTGGTGAATGATTATTCTACAAATGCCTGTAATTTGCAAATTGTACAGTGTAAACATAACAGAATTCGAGAGCCAAAATAATTGTCAAAATGGCACATTTGAACATAAAACAAGTCTGGAAAGAAACACCGCATGCAAGAAACAGGCTGTGTTTGTCTGCTGGGTTGTAAAAATATTATATACGCAACAGCCAAATGTATGTCCACCATAGCTATCTGAAAACTGAAATAATTCTGTCAGAAGCAATTATTTTACATATACGTTACTTAAATAAGCAATTGAATAATACTTCACCTATGAACAAGTTTCCTTTGCCGCCACCAGCACTCCCATTTTCTCATTACTTATCATTTATAATGACTATTTTATTTATCATTTATAATTACTATTAAATGAAGTATAAAGTATTTAAAATACAAAAACTGCATGAAAATATTAATTTGATCAAAACTAAGGTATTTAAAATTACACAGAAAAACATAAAAAATTATACAACTGTTTTTAAGAAACTGTTATACTTGGGGTGATATTTCAATGTTTCGATTCAGAAACTGTGAAGTAACCATGAATGGAGTATAGTTTTGTAACAGAGCTCAAAGGTGAAATGAGCTGCATTGGGTTTGTGTTTACGCTGAACAGGTGTGCCAAAATTTGCTTGCAGGTACATCTCGTACACCTCTTAGCAGATGCTCATGCAGAGTATTTTTTTGTCTGTTTTGATCAACTGGCTGTAGACAAAACAAAATGTATTTAGTAGAGGCCTGAACATCTTGAAATCATCCACTTTCACAGCTGGAATTATGTAATTCTAAAGTATTCATTACATTTGTACTGATCCTAAAATATTCTACAAGGATCCCTAAAGTTATACAAGGGTCTTCAAGTAACTCCAACTTTACTAATAGTACAAAGGATTCTTAAAAATAGTAAATTCCAAAATATCAGCAACCTAGCCCCCACAAACAAAGTTTATGGAGAATAATATGGCAGAAGACAGAAGCAGACAAAATTATCACCCAGGACCAAAAAAAATTTAATATCTGTTATGCAGTGTATGTACTGTATTAAGGTACTTTTAAACAGTTTATATCAAATATACCATATAAGTGAGAAATAACTGTATTCACTTGCCTTGCATCCAATTCTCCAGGTCTTATGTTGTCTGCGTACTTGCTGATATAGCTCAGTGCAGAGCTAGGCCCAAGACACTTGACTGCTAGCATGCCAAACAAGGACCAGGAGATTCCACCACCACATGCAGTCCATGTCGCCTGCTTCTTGCAGTTCAGGCACAACCCTGAGCGGAACTTGGCAAACATGTCAAATGCATCTGCCCACAGCTCTGAAGGCATTTCAGAGAACACTTCTTCCAGCAAGACAATATCACCCAAATGTATGATGAGGGGCAGGTTGGATGCATCAAAACTGTCACCATTCATGTCAAGATAAGAGCACCATAGGCCTAGAAACATTATTAATGACCTTACAAACGATAGCAATATTTGCATAGTTCTATACCTATTTTCATGTTTAGCATTGAAAAATTCTGCTCTTCTGAAAATACGTTATACTGTAATAGTTAAAAAGATTTTGAGCTTTGTACTATTCTGCTAAACTTCTGTAATCATAGCAAAAAATCCTAATGAGAGTATTAATACCAGACAAAAATACATTACACTTCAAGTAGCACAATGTGACTTCAATACTCATATATGTGCATAACTGCTCAGTCATTCAACAAGAACAACACAATAATGATATGCATTAGGGGAGGAGTCCATTCATGTTACAAAACATGTGACACAGGCTTTTTTTAACAAGTGTCAGTTTATTTGGACATTTTTAGCTACAGTACAAATTGGGTAATTAATGTCAAAACTAATAAAAATTAATTAAAGCTGAGTTATGCTGCCTCTATGGCATCCATCTTTGTTTTCACCTGAAATATGATGCCATTTTTTGTACAAACTTTATAAAAATAATATTTTAAAACCATCTGTTAGATACTTGCTTATTTTAAAAGCCATTCAGAACTAAAGCAGTTCACAAGATACAGCCAGTAAAGTATTTTGATTCAACACAACATATTTTGTGAATAATTTAACTTCTAATGTTCTGTTTAGAGCTGCTGTAAGTGAGCAGAGAACTATTACAGAAATTGTTATCTTTTTAGTCCATGATGAACTATAATTGGTTGTAAATTGTGACACAACTATAAGGATGGGTTAGCCTTAACAAATGGCCAAGTTGTGAGGACTTTCTATGAAAAGTTGTGAATGTGACCTGAAAGCTAGACCAGCGGACATCCGGAACTGCACACCTTTATCTTCTCTTTGTTACAAGCTGCACTTCCCCCACCAGCAAGGCACCGGGTTCTTTCGCGTGCATGTGGAGAGAAAGAGAGAGAAAAACTGGCCCACCAATACATCACTAAATTCAGACAAACACCTGACTTAAACATAAGATAACACCTCTGCCACATTTCAAATTTCCTGCCTCACCCTAGTTCGCCTCCTGGTCGCTAGGTTCCCTGTTTGCCAACCACAGTGCAACAGACTGCAGTGTCTAATTCACTTGTTGCCCGATAAAGTTGGCCTAGCCCGCGAAATGTCACGACCGCACATCCGCATGGGAAAATGTGTTTGTCCTATTTTTGTGCTTGTGCGTGTATCCATGCGTACCACCCTGTTAGGGCTGGTATATTCTATCTCCTTTTTATGCTGTAATTATTCCACATACATGTTTTGTTTAAATTACTACCCATCATGTTGAAAAATCACTGAAAGTTTAGCCACAGCATTGTTTTAAGTCAAATGAATATATGGGGCTACTATCGGTAGAGCTGTCCTGTTTTCTCCATTTTGTTTATGTTTCGGTAACCATTCAAAATTATGCTGTAATGGTCAGGTTGAGTTGAATTTCTAATTAATTCATGTGTAAAAGCAAGATTTAATTTTGTTTGATGTGAAAAATAATTTGACATGAATCGGAAAAGTGATGTGTGGAATTTTTTTACAGTTACAGTAGCATAAGCAATGAAAATAAAGACATTTTGTAGTAATATTTACAAATGCCTCGTGTATTGTTGCGGGAATGGCAATCAGCTGCCCTCCACTTCTTGAGCTGGGTGTACAATTAAAAAATTAAGTGTTAAATTATGAGTTACGATGGATAAAGAAGAAATGAAAATGTGTTCTTTTATGAGTTAATTTCCAATTGAATTTAGTATGTTCTGTGTGGTGAAGAGGTTTGCTAGAAATGTAAAATAAATCAATACATTATATTTTATATCTTAAGTAAAAGTTTTTGTGGTGGTGATCAATACATATTAGTCTGTGTTTTTGGCAGGAAACTATTGTTTACAGTAATGTAAGCAAATAAAATATTAAAAGGTCACATGTAACCAATAGTATTTATGATTACAGCATATTTGTGAAATAAGTTCACAATACAATAGTAAGCTTTTCTGCTACAAAATGTCTGCTTTGAAGAATGATCTGCTTATACAGAATGTTCGTAAATTAAACGCCCAAACTGCGGGAGGTGATTCCTTATGAAATATAAAGTCGAAAATATACAGGAGACAATAACCCAAACAGAATATAAAAATGAGATATGAGCCTGTGAAAATTGGGTTTTGAAAACGTATTTTTGCTGAATGCCTTGTACTTTCTGCCAGCAGTAGGGATGGCGGTGATGTACCAACAGTACTTCCCCCACGGTTGAATTGGATATGCCCATTTGGTGCACTATGGAGCGTGTATTAGTGGAGGGCATGTCGTCAATGTGTTGAAGGATCACTTTCTCAAGTCGAAAAGTGCGCACAGACCGAAGACGGCCAGCATCACGCATGCATCTCTACAACATGAAAAGCACAGGTCACCCATTTGCTGTGGACTTCGTAGGCGTTGTACAAGGCATTCAGCAAAAATACATTTTCAAAACCCAATTTTCATAGGCTCATATCTCCTTTAATATTCTGGTTAGGTATATGGTGTTCTGTATATTTTCAACTTTATTTTTCATAAGGAATCACCTCTCGCAGTTTGGGCGTATAATTTCCAAACAGCCTGTATATAGTTGTGTTAAATGAGATTAGATCATAAATAAATATGAATCAAAAGTAGAGAGTATAGGCTTGTGGTAAGTTTTCATTGGCTAGACTTATGGATTATCATGTGAATTGTGAACCATGAATCCAGAAAACATTCTGTGTGCAAGAACTGTGGTTACTCCACAGGTCTAAATTAATAATTTTTTAATTGTAAACCTAGCTTTATTTGAAGCACCACCTTGAACAGCTGGATCTACTACAAAATAAAAAAAACTAAAACTGGGGCTACAATATTTTCAATACATGTGCAACACCTTGATCAGCATCAAGTAGAACAGAAAATAATAAAAATGCTTTGCACTGATCTTTCCTTATTCAATTTTGTAGAATCCAGTGTATCAGTATCGGACATTGGCTGTATCAGCAAGGAAGTATGGGTTTGTACCAGTATCTGTAAAAATCTGTATCAGCTCAGCACTAATATTGTGCTTTTGATTTATTGGTAACCTATTTGTTTGTTACTTACAACTTTGGATTTTTGATTTTACGACATTAATGGAAACAAGTGAAGTACTTTCACATGTCTGCAGAAGTTTTAGTCAAGGAAGTAGAAGAAGGGAAGCTGATGAAGACTGAAGTAGCACTGCAACATGAGATCTCACTCTCGACCCTAGGCAACAATTTTGAAGCAAAGGGAAGTGATTGTGTTTGGGTGTGCCGTGGAGAGGGAGGGTTACAATTTGAAGGCTGAGAACCTCAAGAAGTCCATAAATGTCAATGTGTACAAGGCAGTCTTCGATTGGTTCTCCCAGCTCAGAGCCAAATATGTGTTTGTTAGCAGGTTGAAGATACTATAGGATGCCAAAAAGACAGTGGTCAAACTGGTTCAAAGCCACCACAACATCAGTGCCCACAAAATCTGCAGCGTATGTTCATTAGTCCCAGAGTGCTCTGTGAAAAATTGGCTGCCTGTGCTCCAAGGCATTCTGAGACACTACCAGTCATGGGCCCTAATCTCCAACTTGAACTTACTTGAAGACAGTCAACGTGATTGTCTTTATGATAAAGAGGGCCGTGATGATGGTTACTCGTAAGCGTCTTTATGGGGCATTCTGTAAGCCATATCTTTATTGATATCTTTGTGCAAAGATGTATGTTTGGCAACACAGCAAGCTGTGTTCTGAAATCAACTATCTCCGTGTTGAATTATATTTTTTTCCATTATTACGAGGTGTCTTGTGTCACACACACATGTTGTTATAGTGAATTTTCAACTATAAATAAAATTTATTTCTAAAAATATTCTTGATTAATACTTCTAAAATAAATTTACTTCTTTCTATGGATACAAGATTTCAGATGGTGCTAGTTCATTTTGAGCATCACGAGATAGCACCAGTGACCCGTGGCCGAATCCATCATTCTGCAGTTACGTTAAAGCGAGAGTATCACTAGCAAATTATAAAATCTACTCCTTAAATGTATTCCTCCAGACACCATTTATTTGTGCCAAAATATAAGAGATTATAATATTTCTTATTTTTTGAGCATTTTAAAACTTTTTTTTCTTCTGTGGAACAAGTTTTCTAGAATGAACCTCAATATGTCGGCCATTTTCTTTTCACTTTCGTTCATAAAGACACCTTGTTGGCCTGTCTTTATATAAAGACAGTCATGTGGAATTTGAAAGACCATCATGGTAACATATTGAGTTACAGAATATAATTTCACCTCGTAAAGATGAATACGCAGTAAATGTCTTTATATAACAACAGTAAAAAGTTACATAATAGGACCCCTGGCATGTTTAGAAAGTTGACAAGATAATATTTTTTAACCTGCCACCAGACCAGACTCTTGTGGTTATGGCGCATACAAGCAAGAGCAAGAGAGGGAAGAAAGCAAGGAATGCCTCACCATCCTTCTCTGCTGCAACAGACGGCGGTGACATGCTGAATCCACTCATGATTGGAATTTTCAAGAAACAGCATGACTTCAAGGGCCATGCAACTCTGCCATTCCTATATGACTTTAACAAGAAGGCTTCTGTCACAATGGAATGTCAGCAAGTTGGGCTCGTATGTCAGACTCATGCATGCGCTGCCAAAACTGCAATATCTAGCTCTGCATCGACAACTGCCCTGCCAATCCACAGATTTAGGACATAAAAAAAGTCAAGTTGGTATTCTTACTGCACATTACCACCTGCACCCTTCAACCCCTGGACCAGAGAATCATTAAAGCTTTGAAGGTGAACTTCTAAAGTAAATGCACAGCGAGTATCGTTATGAACATGGTTCTGCAATGGTCATACACTGAAAAGAGATGTCTTCATTCAAGGCAATGCAAGCAATCAAAGCAGAATGATAAAATCAGACTTCAAAATTACTCACAACTGCTTCCGACATGCCCACTTACAGCACTGTTGATGAAGCCCTCCCCCCTTGCCAGCCGCTATGACACACTTTGACAAGGATGTTGATGACCATGAGGATATCAAGAAGACAATCTGTCAAAAAATGGAATTCTTATATACAATGGACTACAACTTCTCAGTGTGCTCTCAGCTGATTCGACTTGCATTTGGTGTCATATTATATTTTTCTCAAAGGGGTTTGAAAGTTTGGGGTTGGCTTTCATTTGGTGTCAGCTTACAATCAATTATATACGGTAACTAGTGTGTTACTGTTTCTATCACAGTAGTACTGAGATTTTGACACAGATTCCCAGTCCAGGTTCTAAATGTCAAGGACAGACAGATCCAATAACTGATAACCGATACTGACCCATCCCTACTAGTAATGTGCCTGAAAAATGCATTTTTAATTAGGCATTTTGAAGCTACATATTACTTTTAGGTATCTGGCCAAAAAAAAAATTCCTGAATTGTTGCACCCCATTTTTTTGAGGTTCAGATTTGGTATATGTAAGGCAATTATGTGAGTAATTGTAGTACATTACATAGGAGGTGATATTAAAATAAACTCACCTGGTATCCTGTGGAGAAATTTTTTGATGGAGGAGCTACCGACAGTCAGCAAGTGGCCAAGAATTGAGTGACCAATAGCAGGAAACTGTGGTTCAGCTGGGTGTGGGGCTGGGTACCCACACTGACAACTGTGCACCACATTATTGTTCAATTCCTCATATGCAGCAATCAGGAAGGCACTTAACTCAGGATCATTCAGTGTTGATGAGACACCTTCACTGCTGTGAGGAGATTTATCCAAAAATGACAGAAACATTCTGTGGCTGTCCATCTTTGCTTTGTTTACTTCTACACCACTTTCTACAGACATTTCCTGCACTCTCAAAATCAAGTAGAATACATCCTTCAGATCCACAGCTTCAAGCATTTTTGAACATGCTTCCACCTGATCCATTCGAAGCATCATCAGAATAACATTTAACTGCATCATTAGACAACAATTTTCATCCTCCGCATCTTTGATTTGGAACTGTTTGCCTTTCTGATATATATCTAACAGCACAACCAAAGATTTATAATAACATGATAAGTTCAAACATTTGATGTTCTGAAGCATTATGTTTGGATCGATAATATCTGAAAACCCATGCAAAAACTGGCACATTTTAGCATCTAATTCTAGCTCAGCCAGCTTGTAGACACTCAACAGCTGATCTGGTACAGGTAATAATTCTTCACTTTCTAGTGTTTGCACAAAATCAATAATAAACTGGAATTGGAACAAGTTGTGCAGTGTGTCATGAACAAGTCGCAGAGAATCACCTTGAAAATAATGGTGGAAAGGGAAATGGATCAGTGAGGCATTCAGGAATTTTGGGTAGCAGCCTTTTGATACTTCCTGTAAGGCCAAGGATACGTCCATATTTTCTGATGTTTTTGCTTTTCCTGTTGTTTCAGCACCATCACAAAACTCCTTGAACAATGATTTCAAACATGAAAAAAACTTGGTACCATTTACTGTTATAGTTTCCTCATCAATTGACTGCATTTCTTGGCACACCTCCAATACAGGTGAAACATCAAGAGCAGGATACCGATGAACAGACTTTTTGTACACAACATCCTCGGTATTTTCATACTGTGGGTCCAGTTGTTCATCATCATCGTTCGCATGATTCTGTGGTCTGATGCCAATGAGTTCTATATAGTTATTGCTTCCTAAAAACTTCATTTTATTCTCCAACATCTGCCACTTCTTTTTCAGAGTTTTTGTACTCGTGACTAGTTTTCCTGACATGGACTGCCCTATCTCTTTCAATACCTGCCTTGCTTCAGGCGAGTTTATAACATTATGCTCATCATCACTCAATGTTCTTGATGAATCACTATCCGAGTTTTGTAAAAGATCAGGCAATGAAGATGTGCTACCACTTTTATTATGCTTTTTTACTACACTTACAGCAGACCTATGGCAACGCATTACTTTTGGAGAAGTGTTTAGCGACCGAGATTTCTCCTTCAAAGCATTTTCCTTAATGAAAGTAGCCAACCTAGAATGCAATTGATTCTCATCTTCATTAGCTAAATAATGTTGGTTACCAATAATCACAATACCAGACTCTAACTTAATACTACTTCTTTTGTCATCATAAAGCTTTGAAATTGCCTCCAACAATGGTGAAATCCTTTCAGTTAATTCCAAATTGTCAACTTTCCTTGCCAGGTCTGACAATATACATATTTTGGGTGACATAGCTATTTGAGATAAAAGATAATCCTCATGTATAAAGCATAGCTCAGCACAAAGTGAATACTCTTTCTGAAAATACAACTTCACCAGAAAGTCTTCAATGGAAGACAAAGTTAAGGCACGAACATCTCCAGAGACAGTAAACAGATACATTGTATCTTTGACGACCTTACCATCAACAATATCTTTAAATCTATCACTCCAAAGCACAACACTAGCACCTTCTGGGTTGAAAATGTACACACCACTTTGCCTGAATGTCATCAAAAAGTTCTTGGAAATGGTGTAAAGTCTAGGGAAGTTGAAAGACTGTGGAGTCCTTGAGGAAGGCTGAGATTCGTCGGTAGAGGCAGTGCTTTGACTACCTGTGCAATCTGACTCTATGAGATTCACAATATGAGCAGGGGGGATTGTCAATGCATCTTTGAACTGGTGGGTTCTGAGGACAGTCCCCTGGGCATCGACCTCCCAGAGTCGTGACCCTGGTCGTGCAGAGAACAGTCGAACATCCTGCAGACCCTCACAGTTACGAGACTCCTCCGCTTCTCCCACAGAGATGAAGCTGGTTCTATCTGTCACACCATTACGATTCTCTGACCTGCGTGGCACGGCACTGTCTGTTGGGTAATAGAAGCAAGCGCCAAACTCTCCCTCACGCAGCTTGTGGCCGATCTGCCGATACTGCTCCTTGACGGTGTCGCAGAGATAACAGCGTGTCAGCGTGGAAACAAGTAGTAGCTCTGCAAACCAGTCTATCTGCACAATCCTTGAGTCAAGCTGCATCAGTTGGAAGGGCGGTACAGGAAACATTGGCTTTGCCTATACAGAAACAATAAAATACATCTGCTAAATAAAATTTCAAATCCATCTAATTAAGTTTCAACATCAATTACACTACGTATATACTAATTATAGAATAACATTCATATGGTAAACCCACAAAAAATATCTATTCTTGAAATAAAGTTACTAGCACAAAAAATATTAACACACACAAACCATGATTAAAAAAGTGGCTCCCTCCCTTTCTTCTTTAAAGTCACATTCCTTAATTTTTAGTCTACTGTAAAGTAAGTTTGTACCTTTCATGTAAAACAACAATGTAAACAAATCTCAGGTTTATTTATATGATCAAAAAGTTGTGCTTACTAATCACAAGGCTACCCCACAAGGAGAAACAAATGCCCCATGCCCCCCAATCCCAAAGGCTTTTGGACATAGAATGATTTTCCCCATAATAATTTATTGTTATGTCATGTGATGCAAAACCCACTCATAAAATGTTGTATATAATCAAGAACATAATTATGCATAACATTAGACAGTGTAAACATAGTTTTGGGAGTTCATTTAAAACAGAAAACTCAGTGTATCAGGTTGCTCCTGTACAGCATGGAACAGCACCACCAACCAACCCTCTCAAAATCCACCGGCTAGCAGTAGCACATTCCAACTTGCCTGACTGTATTACTAACTGCACGCAGAATATCTTAAGTGCCATCACAATGGTACAAAAGGCACTGGACATGGGAGGGAGTTGAATGCTAGGAGCTAGCTAGAGTATTATGCATAATTTGAAAACATGTACCTTCAAGATCCTCATTTGTGTTCTATTAAGGACATTTCCAACAAATTGCAAAGAATTGTTATTGGGCTCCTGCATTATTGCGGACATTTTTTCTTTCTCTTTACAGAATCATCTTTAATGGTGCACATCAGAAAAATGTGAAATTAAATTTAACTAAAAATGACAACATATTGGCAATGAAGATATAAACTTATCAACAAAAAAATAGTTGCACCCACAAGGCAGCTCAGGAATGAAACTTGGTGCATACGTTTAATGATGGAAGAGCTGCAGATGATTCAAATTTCACGTAAGTGATGTAAGCCTTATCGCTGTACCTGTTGGACTATATAAGATACATCACAGTGTGCATACTTTCCAATCTGACTTGTGCTGTTGTGTCGGTAGCACATCTTCAATGTGTAGTTGATGCAATACAAGTGATGTCGCTTATCCCATTGAGCCTCCGCCTCAGCAGCCACCAAAACCAGTCATGTTTGCCACAGCTGCTGCTGTTAAAAACCAGGTTACATTCCCTAGCTATTTGCCATCAGCTAATACATCCAGCAGCACTACTGTATTCGCTTCTCCTCTGGCATCTACTCGGTCAGCTACCTTTTCTGCTACGTCATGAACAGAGCAACGACTGACAGAGATCCCAGTGAACTGCCCCAAACACTAAAATAACCCCTAATTGGGGTAACGAGCTTCCAGTCGCAGAGAGGGGAGGTGTTTGGCACTTACCCACACCCAGGTTTTGCGTCAAGCTCTTTTTCCTTGGGGCTCAAAATGGGGTGTTTCAGTCAATTGAAAAGGAGTTAGGAAACCTTGGGAGCACCTGAGATAAGCAGCCCCAGACTTAGCACTATTATGTCGATTTCAGGGAGTTGGGAAACACCCCATAGCGCCCATTTCAATATGACAGACAACAGCCCAGCAACCACACCTACCAGACACTAAGATAACATCTCGAGCAGGATAAACCACTGCGCAGCACCGAACTGCACCGGAAATGGCTAACGATGCATAGTGTGTGAACACCGCAAAGGCTATTTTCACTATTTATGCATTGGTTGGGCCGAGGTGGACAGGGATTAGATGGGCTAGAGTATCATTGCAGCTACTTTCGAGAGCACCAGCTTTGCTGCGATTTTCCTGGTTGCGAATGGGTAGACCATGTACACATCCCATGTGAGCAGTACCCTAGAACCTTCCACCATGTATGTGTTGGTTGGGCAGACAGAGTCAGAGCCCTACAAAGTCTAACATTCCTATGTCGCATATGCAAGTCAAACTGACCAGACAACCCACAGAAAATCTCGCAACCGATAGAAGCCCGTTACATGGTTCCAGGCCAGAGTCTACTTGCTGAGTACACACGATGCCTGTACGAGGACCCTCGGAAGCTTATGCAAGCCTGCGCCACCAAATTGAAACAAACACAAGTCCCTAAAGCCTTATGGCTCCTTCTTCCAGACATACAATCCCATCTGCAGGGACCAGAACTACGAACTATTGAGGAGGTAGTTTGGCATGCCAGAACACGAAAGCACGTCATAATCTTAAAATTGAAAGTCCAGGCACGAGTTAAGACAACAGTGCCTACTAGCAGAGTAACCAAAATTGAAAATATACAACCTCCCTCCTCCCGAGAATTTAAACGTCCCAAGAGTTAGCAATTATCCCGAAAGACACTTCCATCAGAATTACAATGTGTATTAGCACAAACAGGCTACTGCAAACACAAACTATGGCAAAACAGAGCCTCCCACCAACAGTAGCAAACCTGCCAAAACTAAAGCAACAGTAAGGGAAATGTCAATGCAGTGAGAAAGGACAAGCTCAGAGCACAACACCGGGAAAGTGCTCCTGAACCTAACAGCAGGGGGGGACGCGATGGTGTAGTGGTAAGACTACTTGTCTCCCACTAGACAAACTGGGTTCATTTCCCAGTGGGTTCGCACCTGGATTCTCACATATGGTAATCGTGCCAGACAATGCCGCTGGTCGGCGGGTTTTCTCGGGGATCTCCCGTTTCCCTCGCCCTTTCATTCTAGTGCTGCTCCATACTCACCTCAATCACCCTCATCGGCTCTCAAGACCTCGCTGCTAAGAGCTGCCCAAATCTCTTCACTCACCCTAACAATAGGAGGGGAAATCACAGAAAGCATTTTTTCTTGTGAACAAGTTATGTGAGGCATTAATACTAGGGCAGCCATGGCTTTCTAGCCAACAGGCAATTATCTACTGCAGCCAAGGCTGTATATATTTGGGTCAAACCCAGTGCTATGCAGTCACCTCGAAACAATCAGACACGAATGAGCCTTGACAATCAATTTCGGCTGATGAGCTAAACCATCAACTGGCCAACAAAGCCGTCACTCAACTAATCAAAATCTTGGAACAATATAGAAGCATGTTCAAGCATAACAGTCACTTGTACACCCCTCCTCTACAACACATTAAATTCTCTTAATCGACACATTAAATTCTCTTACCCGAGCAAAGGGTGATTCACAGAAAACCTGATCAACCATCCGAATACTGGTACAAAATTATTGAGCAACAGATAGCCGAAATGGAACAGCAAGATATAACAGAGTCCTCAAATTTGCATGCAATGTGGTACTTTTACTTACGAAGGGCAGAACATTATGGTTTTCTGTAAACTACCACAATCTCAACAAAATCACGCAGTTCTTAACCCCGCCCACTATAAACCTGAGCCATACATTGAAAGCCTTGGGCATAGTCAAAGTGTTTAGCAGAAATGAAGATATGTGCAGTAGATTCTGGCAGATCCCAGTCCGCCCAGCCTCGCAAAAACATACCACCTTCACTGCCCTGAACAGGGAAATTTACCATTTCAAGGTGTTCTGCTCTTTGGGCTGAAAAATGCCCTGGTCACTTTCCAGAGATTGATGTCTACCATGATAGTTACCAATTACATTGGCCAATTGTGTCACACCTACCTCAATGAGGTGATTGTCTATTCAGATGCATGGGAAGATAAAAAGTGACACCTGCAATGAGTTACAAAGTGATTCACCGTCCATGTGCTAACCTGCAGCCTTGAGAAATGCCACTTCAGTAAGAAAGAGGTAGATATTCTAGGACACTGCATGATTTCAGAAGGAAACTTTGCAACCTGATAGTATCCGTGCTAACTTTGAGGTCCAACCCTCTAAAATTCTAAAACAACCAAGATGTTTTCTGGGTCTGTGCAACAGAGACTAGCAGAGTATATGGGCCAATGAACAAAATAATAATGAAAACCTAGGAATAGAGTTGGACTACCGATAAACAAGCCACTTTTCAAGCCCTGCAGAAACTGTTTGGGAAGTCTGGCACTCTTCATCATACTCAGTCTAACAAGCCCCTAATCCTCCAAATGGATGCAAGTGGCATTGGTCTAGGTGTCATCCTATACCAAGAGGGAGAAAACTGAGAATGCCAAGTAATCACATACACGAGCACATTGCTTTCGGACCATTCAAATGAACTGGAATGCCTCGTCATCATTTGGGCAGTAAAGAAATTTCAATTCTTTCTAGAAAGGACATCCTTTATTTTGCGCACTGACAACCTGGATGCACACAGACAGCACAACCAAATCTAAAGTAAGGAGATAAACCTTACTACTACAGGAGTTCACCTACGAGGTACATTGCTTAGAGAAAGAAAATGAACTAACTGACGCCTTGTCCGAGACCCCAGTGGCCGACCCCGATGGGACACAGAGCAAGGAGTGGGAGTGCATGTTGCCTCCTGAACCACAACCCCCTCCTCCACGACTAGTAATAGAATTTTTACCGGGAAAATATTTTTTCTCCTGGGAAAATTCCCATTTTGAGAAAGTACATAACAATTTTTTTTTAATGTTATTAATAGTATGTACTAAAGGAACTTAAGACAAAAGATAATAAACCTCGAAAGTGACAATATAATAAAAAACTATACAGTAGTTTAGTCCTTTTTTGTAACTTGCAGTTGCTGGCTGCAACACACAGAAATGTCCCATTTTGGTGCACCTGCAACACAACATTGCTGGTAATTTATTCATCCATTTCTTCAGAAGCATCAGGATCATTTGACTCTTCTGACTCTGCGTAGGCTACTACTTCAGGTTCAGTGTCACTGTCGTCATAGTCACTACTGCTACTGCCATAATACAAATAAATTACACATAGATGCAAATAATTTAAATATTTCCAACAACTGTTCTTTGTCAGTTGATCAGGTCATGATATTAAGAACACATGTTTAACACTAGTTCTCTTTTCAACCACTGCAAAAATAATCCCTTGACTTGAATCCTATATGGTCATTGAAAACATGAACTGGACAGTTATACATGACTAGTTTTAATTCTTCGATCTTTTGTGTATTGATACATCTTTCTGGCCACTTTTGTGATGCACAACCACTGTGACTGCAGCTGGAAGACAAAGTTCTTTGTCAGATACAGCCTTTCGTAGGGCAGGAGGAACTGGTCCACTTTCAGGTCTTTGGTGCAATACTGGGAATCCTCCGATGTTAATTTCGCAGTATGTGGTTACAGCATTCTATTTTAGATATTGTTAAGTTGGAAACATACAATTGTGCTTTTGCCAACTGTTTTATTATACTGCTGTCACCTTCTCCTGAAATATTTAATAAGGCAGTTACCAATCTCAAAAAGTTTGCTATGGAAGAGTAATATAAAATAACAAGTAGGCACGAACACGTGTTAAGGTCTAAATAAAAAACTATAATAAACTAAGCATGATATTTGAAATTACTGTCTGAAATGTTTTTGGCTAAGGCCACTTTCTTTACAGTTTTAATATTTCCGGCCATTATTTACAAATACAAATANTTCAGTTTTAATATTTCTGGCCATTATTTACAAATACAAATAATTTTTAACTAATTTTTGTTAATTTTTTTTCCTACCGCATTGTGGCCGACCGGGGTACTTGGATACCCTAAAATGCCCTACAAATTCATACCCTTTGTGAGACTTTTGTGATTCTAACATTGATGAACACATGAACTTACTCCGAAGTTACTGATAACCCACTAGAAAGTTTCATAATAAAATCGTATAGTGAAAATTGTAATGACGCAGTATTCTTAATTTTCGGGACACGTGTTTCAATTTTGTTCGTTTTTCTTAAGNTACAGTTTTAATATTTCCGGCCATTATTTACAAATACAAATAATTTTTAACTAATTTTTGTTAATTTTTTTTCCTACCGCATTGTGGCCGACCGGGGTACTTGGATACCCTAAAATGCCCTACAAATTCATACCCTTTGTGATTCTAACATTGATGAACACATGAACTTACTCCGAAGTTACTGATGACCCACTAGAAAGTTTCATAATAAAATTGTATAGTGAAAATTGTAATGACGCAGTATTCTTAATTTTCGGGACACGTGTTTCAATTTTGTTCGTTTTTCTTAAGCTTTGCTAAGCTTCGTAATATTTTTATCGGTATTCAAAATTAAAGCCGTGGTGGTTTGTTTTACCGTGTTAGTTTGTTTATCGGGCATACGTTTGCCGTTTTACGGTTATCGGGTGGACGGTTGTCGTTTCGTTTCAAACATCGTAGTTTTCAGTTTTTGTGAAGCGTCAGCATTATTTAGAAACTTTCAGACAGCGTCATACAAATTTTATACGAGAAGTTCGTTTATGTGTATGTTGACGGCGCAGTTTTAGTTCCTACAACACAGTTTTGATAACGTGTTGAGAGCATGCGTGGCCAGGCCCTTATCTCAGGAGAGGGGGGGTGATAGGCAGCACAAAGACGCGTGTGCCTGTCGCCCTTCAAGCAGTGTTTCAGGTCAGTCGCCCTTGAGGGCAGGTCAGTGCAGGTCAGTTGAAATCGAGCAGTCGTCGTACAATGCTCACCTAGGCCGCGTCGGGCGTGACGATAACCCCCACATCGGCCACTAGACTTTGCTATTTTTATTTCTCCGCCGGTGTGGGAGGTAGCCGCATTTCACATTTCTTCGGACCAGTTTTTAAGAACATAATAATTAAGTAAACGACTGTGGCGCTGTGATGCACTTGTATGGTTATCTGTGAACGTTTCGTACTCTGCATACCGGAACTACGTATGTGAAATGTGTCACTTCAAGAATAAATAAAAGTATATAACAACTACTTTGGAACTTAAACTTATTTCTTAATTAATCGGCGTCCATTTTACTGAGTCTCGTGTTCCACCTCTGAGCTAGCCGTGGCAACTTAACATATAGCGGTGTAACTGTAGCGTCCAACTTTACAAAATATATTTAATTGTATAAAAATAATTATTTTTTATACATAGCAGGATTTCCATTATTTTTCATACTGAATTATTACTAGTACCAAACATTATATTTATTTTTGCTTATAAACATCAGTTAGCTCAAACCATCAGCAATCGTTATTTGTTCAGTGGCCATCATCCTTGAAATGATACATGGTCACATAAAATTAGACTGCATTTTTCTAAACTTTAACGATAATGTGTCAAAAGTGTTGAATCTGTGTATTACAAATTGAACTGCTTCAGCTATTAAATTGTGTATTATTAATTTTCTCCAGCAATTCAATTCAAAAATAAATAATTCAAATTGTGACGTGCCCCACTTACCCATTAAATGTAAAATGCAGTTACGTCCAAAACCACAACCGTTGGTAAAATGTCCGCCCATATGAAAGGTGTGGCAAGTTCAATCACATGAATAAAATTATATGCAGTAAATACAACGCACAATCATAGTTTGGTTGTGCAAAATGTTCAGAGGGCTCAGCACGTTATTACATCTGGCTCTGAATGTGAATATCAAATCGGTATCTATATATTCACACTCGTACATTGGTTGCACTTTAAAAACAAATGGATAAAAATCCTTAATAAAACTAATAACTAATCAACCACACATTAATTTANACTATCTTAGTAACTGATAACACTCTGTTATGAATAAAATACACACATTTAGTTCATCAAAAATAAATAATTTTGTAACCTTTGTAATATTTGTTAAATAATAGTCTGAATGTATTTAACAATCATTTATCACATTGCTCATTAAGATCTGTAACTGGCGGAAAACTAATAATAGGCCTACACAGGGCCACTAATTATTCAAGAAATATTTCGCCACTCTCTCTGCAACTTCGTTGGAGAACATTTTCCTTCGCAAATGGTACACACTAAATCAGAATCTGATTGCCTGTTATTTTTCGCTGATTTGAATTGTTGAAACTGATGCATCCAGAACCTGTAGAAAATAACTAATTTCTTCAGTTAAGTAAGAGATATAACTCAAACAGTAAGAAATCAATTATTTACAAATTATTTATACTTCTATTTTAGGAATAATTTTTTGTTCACGAAAACAAATAAATAAAAAAATTCAGATGGAAAATATTTCTGTAGTAAATTCACGAAAAAAAAATCATTGCTACTACTGATATACTAAAATTTATACCCATGCCACTGACATACACAGCCCGCACACTTTACCATTATACCAAATCATAACACANTTATCTGTGAACGTTTCGTACTCTGCATACCGGAACTACGTATGTGAAATGTGTCACTTCAAGAATAAATAAAAGTGTACATCATCTACTTTGGAACTTGAACTTATTTCTTAATTAATCGGCGTCCATTTTACTGAGTCTCGTGTTCCACCTCTGAGCTAGCAGTGGCAACTTAACGTATAGCTGTGTAACTGTAGCGTCCAACTTTACAAAATATATTTAATTGTATAAAAATAATTATTTTTTATACATAGCAGGATTTCCATTATTTTTCATACTGAATTATTACTAGTACCAAACATTATATTTATTTTTGCTTATACACATCAGTTAGCTCAAACCATCAGCAATCGTTATTTGTTCAGTGGCCATCGTCCTTGAAATGATACGTGGTCACATAAAATTAGACTGCATTTTTCTAAACTTTAACGATAATGTGTCAAAAGGGTTGAATCTGTGTATTACAAATTGAACTGCTTCAGCTATTAAATTGTGTATTATTTATTTTTCTCCAGCAATTCAATTCAAAAATAAATAATTCAAATTGTGACGTGCCCCACCTACCCATTAAATGTAAAATGCAGTTACGTCCAAAACCACAACAGTTGGTAAAATGTCCGCCCATATGAAAGGTGTGGCAAGTTCAATCACATGAATAAAATTATATGCAGTAAATACAACGCACAATCATAGTTTGGTTGTGCGAAATGTTCAAAGGGCTCAGCACGTTATTACATCTGGCTCTGAATGTGAATATCAAATCGGTATCTATATATTCACACTCGTACATTGGTTGCACTTTAAAAACAAATGGATAAAAATCCTTAATAAAACTAATAACTAATCAACCACACATTAACTATCTTAGTAACTGATAACACTCTGTTATGAATAAAATACACACATTTAGTTCATCAAAAATAAATAATTTTGTAACCTTTGTAATATTTGTTAAATAATAGTCTGAATGTATTTAACAATCATTTATCACATTGCTCATTAAGATCTGTAACTGGCGGAAAACTAATAATAGGCCTACACAGGGCCACTAATTATTCAAGAAATATTTCGCCACTCTCTCTGCAACTTCGTTGGAAAACATTTTCCTTTGCAAATGGTACACACTAAATCAGAATCTGATTGCCTGTTATTTTTCGCTGGTTTGAATTGTTGAAACTGATGCATCCAGAACCTGTAGAAAATAACTAATTTCTTCAGTTAAGTAAGAGATATAACTCAAACAGTAAGAAATCAATTATTTACAAATTATTTATACTTCTATTTTAGGAATAATTTTTTGTTCACAAAAACAAATAAATAAAAAAAATTAAGATGGAAAATATTTCTGTAGTAAATTCACGAAAAAAAAATCACTGCTACTACTTATATACTAAAATTTATACCCATGCCACTGACATACACAGCCCGCACACTTTACCATTATACCAAATCATAACACANGATATACTAAAATTTATACCCATGCCACTGACATACACAGCCCGCACACTTTACCATTATACCAAATCATAACACACAAAAACCGTGATTTAAATAGATAAATATCTTGTAATAATATTACAAAGCAATAATTAGTTCTCGCATTGGAATAAATGCAACCAAAGTGATGTAGATATGGGATCAGTGAGTTGTGGAGGAACAGGCTGAGCGACATGCAGGAAGTCAACAGCCCTGTCCCACCAACGAGCATGAGGATAGACATCTGGTGCACATGGTGATTATGGACCTGTACAACCACATTAAACACCCTCCGCAGCAGTTCAGGCATGTGGCACGGCACATCAATCTGTGTCCACATGCACAGTTCATCCTAGTCTGTAGCATCAGGAGATCTTGTCCAGGTGCCCATTACTGCAGCTGCCACTGACTGCTACAATTGTGCATGGAACGTCAAGCATGGAGGGACAAATAGCATGCCATCGTCTTCTCCGAAAAATCTCACTTCTGGTTGCAGCACCAAAATGGTTACATCCATATCTGGGGGCACAATGATGCATGCCTGTCAGAGTCCTGCATTATGCACCATTATACCGGCTCAGCATCTAGAGTTATGGTATGGGGTGAAATCGCATTCAGGTCCTGCTCATGTCTAGTCTGCTTCGCTGGTATGCTAACCAACAACAGTTACATTGCAGAGGTGTTAGAGCCTGTTGTTGTTCCCTATCTTCAGGGTCAGTCTGGGCCCCTGTACCAACAGGACAATGAGCGACAACATGTGGCATACAACTTCCTGTGACCACCATGTCACACTGCTTCTTTATCCTGTGCATTCACTGGATCTCTTGTCTATCAAAAACATGTGGTCTATGGTCAGAGACACCCACGGCCACAACGGATGAACTTTGGGCACACATTAAATCAGCATGGGTTGAGATATTTAGTTGAACATCCNGACACCCACGGCCACAACGGATGAACTTTGGGCACACATTAAATCAGCATGGGTTGAGATATTTAGTTGAACATCCAAAGTCCCTTCCTCGCAATGTCGTGTTATGTGGCAGCGATTATTGCCACCCAATGGTGGGGCCACACAGTAATGATTTCATCATATTCTGTACTTAATACCACGCTGCAAGAGTAATCATGTGACCTGTGTATGTTGGGTTTTCTGTCTAATAAATCTGGTTGTAATCGCTCATATCCATTTTGGTATTACAATTTTAATGGCCAGCAGTGTACATCCATCTCTTATAACAAATCTTATTTTATAAAATGTTTTCATCATTGCTTGCACAAGCACAACTTTTCCTACTTAAATCAAAATGTTGATTTTAGTACCAATTCTTATGGATTATTGTGGCATTTATGGGATCTATTTTGAGTGTTTTTTCAACCATGTGCACAAAACCCAAATCTGTGAAATGTTGTGAAATATTAAAANCAAAACCCAAATCTGTGAAATGTTGTGAAATATTAAAACAGAAAGGTTTCTCATCCAGCATGTGAATTGGGTAGGCATACAATTACTGTGCACAAGTCACTCACTACCAATTAAAATTGATAATTTCAACATTAATAATAACACCTTCAAAATCAATATGAAGCTACGATTTACTCTTCATTTCTAACAGATTTTAATACTGCAATGCAGATAATAAAAAAATAATTCTCCAAAGATAAGGTGTTCTCACATCCTCTTTCACTCTTGAAAACTAAGTGATGATGTTTCACTAAAAACAATTCAGTCATCAATTCAGTAAGGTATTTTCAATTTTCATAAACTTAAACATTTGGCATGGCATGTACAAAGCTCATTTTCGTTACAGCAAAAGTACAACTGTTATTTTTTACAACAAAGTCAATTCACTAAATTTCTTACTCCCAGGCAGTATCACCATTTGTAGCTCAACCCATCCATAAATACAACATATCCCAACTCGTTTCCATGTGACCCAACATTGCCTACATGACAATGTGTCTAAATCACCAATGTGTCTATAAACATTCACCAACTTGAAATTTATCCCAACATGTATTCCAAATTATGTCCTGAGTTTACAAAAGAAGAGCCGATGGTAGGGCAAACTTTCAAATACAAACATTAAAGAAACATTGGAATGTAAACAGTGAAGAACAGAAGATGGGGGAGGTTGGGCAAAAAAAAATTGTACTGAATGGTAACATAATAAAAAGGAAAGACATTATTATTGCAATACAGTGCCACAGAACGTAAAACAAGAACCAGAATTGTAATAACCAGAAAAACTTAACAAATAAATATTTACTCCACTTATAACTATGAAAACGATTAAAAAATTAAACTATAGTCAGTTCACGACTGGAAGAGACTTTTGAAAATCAACCTTTGAAAAAACACCCTAGCCGTTAGCTACATGCATATAACATTACAAGCAGCGGCGAGCGCGGATACAGTTAGGCCGTCAGGTTGCCAGCACAAAGAGAGTAAATAGTTCTAAAGTTTTAACGTAATTGTTAATTTATCGCTTACAAATGGTTGTCGAAAAGAATTTTATCGTATTATGCCAATTATTAATGACGTGATGCTAACGTATTTAGATTTCAACGTCTTTTGGATAGTTACACAATCCCGCTCAAGGCGAAAGTAGAGCGGCCATTTGTTGACTAACCAGTATTCCTTGTGTTGTTTACTGGGTGTGGTCGACACACGTGCCAGAGAATTTGTGGGATTCTTGTTTAACCTATAACAATTCATTTATCG
>NQII01003291.1:255395-270748 GCA_002778355.1 Clitarchus hookeri | reverse complement strand
ATCGTAAACACCGCGGTATTTTGCTCTCTGTTTTAGCTCTTGTGATGTTTGCAATTGTAGACTACTTACGATGTCTCCACAGCTTTATAATCAAACCTTGGGAAAGTCCCTTCCTGTAAAACCTACTTGGTTGTACCCGAAGTAAATCAGATATCACAAGCATTTTTAGCTTCTGTTGTTATTAGATTAACTATTTATTTATTCAATTTGCTTTTAACTAACAGTTTTGTCTATACCAATTAAAAAAAATGGAGGTATGTCGGTAATTCATATGCGTGAGCTCCTTCTGCAATTAACTCATAGTTCATTAGACGACGCCGAGGACGACTCTGGGCCAATAAGAGACCTGCATGGAGACAGGCGGCGAATGATGTGCTTCCTCGTCAAGGATGAAACTGGCTACTTGATAAGGCGGCAGCCAATCAACTAACAACTGAGGCTCTAGTGTTTACGGGACTGATAATTTAACTCGTAATGTTTTCCTGTCTCTCGATACATGCCTAAGAGTTTCAAGTGTCAACCNGTTTACGGGACTGATAATTTAACTCGTAATGTTTTCCTGTCTCTCGATACATGCCTAAGAGTTTCAAGTGTCAACCGCATTTCCATACGTTGGCGTTCTGAAGACAGACAACAAGCAGAGTCGCTGTTGACGAGTTTGTCGACACCAGGAGCTTCGTTCTCCTTTCTCACTTGACGTCGGCATTGGTTTCTCTTTCGGAGTTCATCCACGACGCGTGAAGCAATTAGAATTCTGGATCTCCAAACCAGCGTTGCAAACTCCCTGGAAATCTCCGTACGTGTAGGGAAATTTTGTTTATTTAGGAATTAAAGGAAGACTCGCGGGATCTACGTACGGTCCATACAAAAAGTACGGGGATTATTACTTGCGCACAGGTAACTTTGTTCGGGCGTTTGAAGGATGTAAAGTAGCCCATGTAAAGATTTTCATAAAAATTTTTGCACTGTAAATAGTGTGCAGCAAAGTTTTACGAATTGTTCGAGCATTCAATATTTAACGTCAAATTNAAAAATTTTTGCACTGTAAATAGTGTGCAGCAAAGTTTTACGAATTGTTCGAGCATTCAATATTTAACGTCAAATTTAACACACAATTACGGTGTAAACATAGTAAGTAATGTACATCTTATGTGATGGAAGAAAATATCATGGTGTATATTTAGATTTTGATGGAGATTTGTAAAAATATTTGTTGCACCTAATGTCTTTGGGAATGTTATATTCGGCACGGAAACGTTTTAGCCGGTGTACGGAAATGTTGTATAACGTTGTTGGCAAGCCTGTCTCAAACCTTCGCTAGGAACGCGGCTTCGTCGCTCAACTGCTCATAGGCTTCTAGCATCAGGCCGTATGCCGTATGCCATATGGTTGCGTCATACACGACTGTGGTTTTGTACGCGGTGCCTGTTGCAACTGTGGACGTGCAACTCTCGATAAGAGAGGAGGAAAACATGAAATAAGCTGGAGTTGTGTAAATCAGTTCGAAGCGTGCCGCAGTAAAGAAACAGAACCGTGCCAGATCGTGCACCGCATTCGACATGACGCTGCCGTTTTCGAAGCAGCACACTCCCTAATTATAAACAACTAATATACTCCGGTATGTAGAAACGAAACTACGGGCGTGAAGCATAGATCGTGTCACATGTGCTGGCTAAGTGGCTTAACTTGCTCACTTGTCAACTGCATGCGCTCAGAGGAGACAAGATCCACTGCGCCGTGCAGTCATATTTCTTGCTCCATTATAACGTCGACCTTGGTGCTCCCGCGCTTTCAGGGCTTGAAATGGCCGACCTGCGTAGCGATTAAACTCCAGTGCATCTCAGAAAAGAAAGGTCTTCAACCATAAGCCATAGCGTGTTTATGCGGCCTTTTCAAGTCGCTGTGCATTAACCCCTTTACTTACCCATTATTTTTTATTTCCAGGCGTTGCACAAGAGGAGACCTTTGATCTGCCAAGTACTTACGAAAACTTACATGACTGAACCTACGAGAATAATTTCTACTTGTCTAAGGCACGCGCAGTAACCAATAGCATTAACCAGAGAAAATAAGACGTCTGTATAGGTGCTAGCTTCTGGCCTTGTACAGCACTGATCACAATTATACCTATTTTGCAACACATCACATGTATACGGATATACTTGGGTGAGTGAAGAGTGAAGAGATTCGGGCCGCTCTTAACAGCGAGGTCTTCAAAGCCGATGAGGGTGAATGAGGCGAGATTGGAGCAGCGCCGGAATGAAAGGTCGGAGGAAACGGGAGATCCCCTAGAAAACCCGCTGACCAGCGGCATCGTCCAGCACGATTCCCACATGCGAAAACCCCGGAGTGACCCGGCCGGGGATTGAACCCGGTTCGTCTTACTGGGAGGCGAGCAGGCTAACCGCTCAGCCTTCCAGCAGGACAATGCGACACCCCACACGTCGAGAGTTGCTACCGAGTGGCTCCAGGAACACTCTTCTGACTTTAGACACTTCCATTGGCCACCTAAATCACCAGACATGAACATTATTGAGCATATCTGGGATGCCTTGCAACGTGCAATTTGAAGAGATCTCCACCGCCTCGCACTCCTATGGATTTGTGGACTGTTCTCTAGAATTCATGGTGTGCGNCTCCTATGGATTTGTGGACTGTTCTCTAGAATTCATGGTGTGCGTTGCCTCCTGCATACCTTCAGACATTAGTCGAGTCCATGCCACGTCGTCTTGCGGCACTTCTGCGTGTTCGGGGGAGCCCTACATGATATTAGGCAGGTGTACCAGTTTTTTTGGCTCTTCAGTGTATATTACATAGTACAATCATCTGATTAATATCAAGAAGGTAAGCCGTGAAAAATTCAACAGAATTGAATATGTCCCGATACTGTTTAGTACCGTGGTTTATTGCTGTATAACCTTGGCACGTCGGCAAAAACGCTTCCTGTTAATAACGTTTCGTAAATTATGGTTTCGTTTCCAGAGGCTTCTCGCATTTAACACGATTCGGTGACCCAAAAGAAATATACAGCATTTGACATAAATTTTACGTGTTTAACCGCATGCACACCATGGTCTTCATAGTCCTCCTCACCATCACATTTCATGGCATATACTGCAAATGACGTGAAGCCCCAATGAAATTCCTATTAAGTATGATTAGTAATGACCATATACACAATTTGCATGTATTATGTTCCTGTTTTCAGAAAAGCCTCTTTTCTGGTTAATTACCGCAGGTTTGCCTACTTGAGATTTATTTGTTAGAATACACTTAAGAAGTTATTTATAAATTTACCATATCAGTGCATACGTACAACGACAAAGCGGGAATGGTAAATTATCTCCCCAAACATACGTGGTAACGTCCCTACAGTTGTTCAGGGAACAGTCAACTTCGTAGGGAAGTTCCCAACTTTGTGTATTGGCGATGCTACAAGCCTCGTACGTAGTACTATCTCCATGCACTGTATACGTTAAAAAATTCCATTATATTTGAGGAAGTTTACCAGCAATTATTCTACAGTGTTGTTAGGCGTACATGTATAAATTCTCGGGACTGTAAGTATAACACCGTTATGAACAAGCTCGCTTCCGACAGACTCGTTTGCCTTGCAGCCCGTCGAAATCGTGAACTAGTTCGAGGCCTTCGTTGACGGGGAAGGTGGCGTACGTGGTATTGTGTCAAGGTACTCACTTACCGCACTTGCAGAAAGTACGTACAGAGCTTCAAGATGGCCGCCAAACGGCGTGCACAACTTCGCCAGGAAACGTTGTATTATAACTAGGGGCAGTGATATTTCGCGAAAAGATTTCGAGACAAGATACAGTCCAAAACACTGTAGGGTCGTCCAGCTTCTCTGATTGGCTAAAAAAAATGTTCTAGCCCGTGTTAACCGTTTGCGCACGAATCACGAAGGTTCAGTGTCGGAGTTACTTAGTCCCGAGTGGCTTGGTCAAAGACGGACACGGCACCAGCAGCCAATGGAGGTATAACAACAGCTGAGGTGTGTATATAATATTGAAATCTACTGTGTGCTCCGATTTTTACGTGAAAAGTCATTGGCCCTAATTATAAAACTTCTCAACGTGCTTGAGTGATGTCTGATGAGGAATAGCACTTAAGAAACGTTACGCGTTTGTATACCACGTTCAGGATATCAGTTTTTCTCCAGAGCTAATATTTTTGCAAGTGAAAATGCGTAAATCGGGTGTTCTCTATTTCATTTTTTAGTCTTCACATCCCGGTGCAGAATCTTTAAAAATTAGCGAAGAAAATTTTACTACATAGTACTTAGGGGCCGCGGTGGTGTAGTGGTCAGACTACTTGCCTCCCACCTAGGAAAGCCTGATTTTCGCACGTGGGAATCGTGTCGGCAGGTTTTTTTCGGGGATTTCCCGTTTCCCCCGCCCTTGCATTCCGGCGCTGCTCCATACTTAACTCACTTCAACCACATCGGCTCTCAAGACCTCGCTGTTAAGAGTGGCCCAAATATCTCCATTCCACTACAGAGCCCTTGGTTACACAGTCGCTTGTTTCGCGAACTCCCAACCGCACACGCGAGCAAAATGGCGCAACATGCGGGGACGCCTTTCGCCAATCAGCGCCTGGTATCTTACTTGCCTGCCAGCAGTCCAGCCAATAGGGAACCTTTCGATACACGCAGTAGCCAATCAGCAGCAAGGCCCTTTCCCATAGCCTCGCGTAGCTAATGGGAGAATGGGTACGCTCACGCCAAAGGAACAGCAACTCACTTTCGCCTGTGTAGTTATTTACTTAGGGCCGGTTTTACCACTGCCTGTTAATCTCCCGGTCAAACATTAGCTGCTGGCTGGCACTGCATTTCGTTTTACCACAAGTCAACGTCTAGCAGAAACTCGAGGAGCCTAACTGTTCCAACCGGAGGTCGGGGAGAAATAAGATTGGCGTCATATTTGGAATGCACGGGAGAATTTGAAGTACCCGCCAGTGATGCGACTATCTATTTATGTGTTCACATTATAAATACTACCATCCAGTATCATTTTAACGTAACTTTAGACACTGGCATTTTCGTTTTGNTTTATGTGTTCACATTATAAATACTACCATCCAGTATCATTTTAACGTAACTTTAGACACTGGCATTTTCGTTTTGGACGCTACTGTGCTGCTATCTTGCAGGCAACTGTGAACCACAGAACATGTAGCGAGGCGGCTTCGCAATGCATCACAAGCGCTTCTCTTTGAATAAAGATGTGTAATTCAGACATTGGCGCCTATTTAAATAATAAAAGGAATTCTTAAATTTAATATATTAAAGTGATAAATTCGTACANGATTCAGACATTGGCGCCTATTTAAATAATAAAAGGAATTCTTAAATTTAATATATTAAAGTGATAAATTCGTACATTGCTCGTATAACATTACACTCGAGAGTGGTATTTTGTGAGATGCAGGGATAATGAAATCTCCACTTTTTCGTTATTATATTTATATTTTGCGCGTTGTGCGTGCTGCCGTCTGTCGCGTGCGTAAATACAACGTACCAACGGAGACGTAAACATTGGAAATATTTTTTAATATTAGTTCATTGAGATTATGATCAATTGGTTTTAACAGATACAAAACAAAGTATTATTTTTGCCGCAAATATTATTAACATATAACTTTTGCTTTCCTATTTAGGGAGCTTAAAATATACTACCCACACAATGTCTGTATTATGAAATTAAATTTAGCTTCTAATAAATCTTCATCTACATAATTAAATGTTTACCATTTAGAAAATAAAAGAAAATGACAAATTAAAAATAGTTAAAACGTAGTTCTTGAGACGGTGCAATCTCGAAAAGTCACTAGCTTTTAGTAACTTTTGTTGCCAACATATACAAAATCAGACACGTATTACAAACGGGAGGCTACACAATGGTTATAAAACACTAAGTTTTTGTGTAGCCAAGACTCGAGCCCAACTGCCAGCTAGCCCAAGGGAGGGAGGGGAAGGGTGGTAAACCCCGCCTTAGTGCGGTGCGCTGGGAGGCAGTAATAGAAAGGCGGAGGGGGGAATGATGCTAGAGCCCGGCGTGGTGTTGATATTCAGACGGCGGTACGAGACGTAAGTGTGTCTAGTTGCGGGGCAGTGACGTTACTGCGCGTGTGTTGGCAGGGGGCAGGCTCTGCTGTGACCTTGGCCCCGCGCAACTTCAGCTGACACCCAAACACACTTCCCCGCCGGCCGCATGTCCTGCCCTGTCTACGCTCCTGCTCTCGGCTTCTTGCGCCCTCGCCATCTCTCACCTCCTTAACTCCCNTAACGTTCTTGGACGAGGAGCGCGGGAGCTATATAAGGGTCACACTGGCACGCGCTACAAGAGCGCCATCGCCACTACGCGCACGGCTCTCAGCTGGTGTTCTCGTAGTGCTGCGTGTGCCTATGGGACTTTCAGTGGTCACCCTATCGTTTTATAAGAAATTATTTGATCAGTGCTGTGTTAAAGCTGACAACTGGTTTCGTTATCACTAGGGGCAGTGATATTTCGTGAAAATATTTCGAGGCAAGATACAGTCCAAAGCACTGTAGGGTCGTCCAGCTTCTTTGATTCGCTAAAAAATGTTCTGGCCCTTGTCAACCGTTTGCGCACGAGTCACGAAGGTTCGGTGTCGGAGTTACTTAGTCCTTAGTGGCTTGGTCAAAGACGGACACGGCACCAGCAGCCAATNGGTCGTCCAGCTTCTTTGATTCGCTAAAAAATGTTCTGGCCCTTGTCAACCGTTTGCGCACGAGTCACGAAGGTTCAGTGTCGGAGTTACTTAGTCCTTAGTGGCTTGGTCAAAGACGGACACGGCACCAGCAGCCAATGGAGGTATAACAACAGCTGCGGTGTGTATATAGTATTGAAGTCTACTGTGTGCTCCGATTTTCACGCGAAAAGTCACTGGCCCTATATATAACGTTATCTCGCAGAGAAACGTGATCAGTAGGTAGAGACATGCAAAATTGGCGTCATGCGTTATTCTCTGGCGCCGCGCTGGACTCCAAGACTGTATACGGCCCTTTTCGTGGCGCACCCAGACGTATTCTGGAGCCAGTAATAAAAGTTCAACAGCAGAGTGACCAATCAATCACATTTAACGAGCTCACTTAAATAATAGACTGCGTTCTGCCAACGAACTCACGGATAGTTCTCAAGTAGGTAATAGAAAAATGAAGCCTTATCCGTCCCAGATTAAAACGCGAATTTTGCAGGCCCCAATTGATAAGGAACGAAAGTTCCTTATAGCAAGCACGCACGTAGTGTGTTGGAAGTATAGCGTGAAAAAACAGTCGGCTTCACGTACAGTACGTATAGGGCCAGTGACTTTTCGTGTAAAAATCGGAGCACACAGTAGACTTCAATACTATATACACACCTCAGCTGTTGTTATACCTCCATTGGCTGCTGGTGCCGTGTCAGTCTTCGACCAAGCTACTCGGGATTAAGTAACTCCGACACTGAACCTTCATGATTCGTGCGCAAACGGTTAACACGGGCCAGAACTATTTTTTAGCCAGTCAAAGAAGCTGGACGACCCTACAGTGCTTTGGACTGTATCTTGCCTCGAAATATTTTCACGAAATATCGCTGCCCCTAAGTATGTAGTATAAAATTGGTTAATGCGATGGGTTTATTTTCTTTTTTCGTCATTACGATAAATGTAACGATTATTGTACTTAATTTGGTTTTTGACCTGCTGTTTGGCCGACCGACAGACGAGGAGGCTGCAGCACCTGATTATGCCAGCGAATTACGTAACAGACTAGTTGTAATTCACGACTTTGCTCGACAGCACCTTGGAATAAACAGTGACAGCACGACGAAGACGCGGCGTGATAGCAGAATGTCGGGCGAGGCGTTTCAAGAAGGTAGCAGGACCTGGTTTGTTAGAAAAAGTGATTGATGGCTGCGGAGATGTAAGCGTGTATTTGCATTATTTTTTAAACGAGAATGAAATACAAGAGGCTGTACTTGGCTTTTGCACACCACTATTAAAACTGCCAAACCATAACTTTTTTTTAAAGAGAGAAATATCTGCAACAATCATTCCGTCGACGTTGCAGTGAAGTTAAAACTCCGGCTTCTATTTCCATGATACACGCATATTTCAGTGATGTTTGGATTAACACACTACAGCAGGGTTAAACAAAAAACAAAATTTCGGTACCGGACACAGGTACCTTTCGTAGTCACGAGCGTGATCATGCTTCCACGTACATAACTCGCAGTAGGAAGTTTGATCCTGGCTGACTGCATCAGGAGCGATATCAGTATATAATTTCCGTGCATGAAAAAAAAAAGTATTTGTTTTGTTTGTATGTGGCGTTGCCAGATAAAAGCTGCTACCATATTGGTAGGGGCAGTGATATTTCGCGAAAATATTTCNAAAAAATGTTCTGGCCCGTGTTAACCGTTTGCGCACGAATCACGAAGGTTCAGTGTCGGAGTTACTTAGTCCCGAGTGGCTTGGTCAAAGACGGACACGGCACCAGCAGCCAATGGAGGTATAACAACAGCTGAGGTGTGTATATAGTATTGAAGTCTACTGTGTGCTCCGATTTTTACGCGAAAAGTCACTGGCCCCACATATTGGTAGAGAGAGCCGAATTTAGCGGAAAGATTTCACCATTAGTTGTATTTTATAACAGTGAAGCTCGGATCCACGCTCTTGATTGGACGATGTAGGTGTTACGCGTCTTCGGTGTATGCCCGCGAATCACAGCCGTCGTGCAGTAGTCGCCTGATTCCGGTTGGCCAATCAAGTAAGAGAAAATGTCTTCTCTCAAAGAAACTCCGCCAGTAAGAACAAGAAAACTGCTGGTATGCCCGTAGTGTATTGAAGTATAGCATATGCGTAAATTCTTTCGCGGAATTCAGGAGTCCCTCGGTATTGGTCGGCGATTCGAAATTTGCGCACCCCATGAATGAAGTTTAATTAATATTAATATGGCTTTCAATTTATTTGGCACAACAGTTACGTATTTTCTGTTAACAATAATGTAAAAATATACCTTTATAATTACGTTGCGTGCTTCGACAATCAGAGTTTACTTTTATTTTGTAATACTTGCTTGCTGCCTGTCACCAATGAATAATTTGCCGTCAATGATAATCGAAGAAGCTGGGTAGCTGTGGAGTTGCAGCATTAATAATATCAGTGGGATTATGATTTACCTGAGCGATATCGGCTGGTTCGAACCACACCTGGCGAGTTTTCACTGCCGAACGTTTACGAGGCGATAAGAATCTTTCTTTCAGGTTTAAAAGCAGGCCACCGAAAGACCTGGCGGGTATAGTCTATTTCAAGTATCTTTACACTTTTTTCAATTAAACGTTTGAAAAATCACACCATATATTACGTGTTTGGTTGTTTCCTAATTATATTATGTATCACAAGCATTTTATACTTGTGTTTACACTAAAGTGCCTTTCTTTGGTAAAATAACGATTTGAAACAGCTGAAATATCACTGGTCCAGCTAAGCGAAAGAAAAATAATACTTCTCGATCTGACGAAAGCGATCGACGAAAGACGAACTGTAGACACGCGCATTATTAATGCGAGACTAGCGAGTCATCTTATCACACCGGAAATGTCACGAGCTACAAGAGCTGTGCGCGTCGTGTATTATGAGCGGTGTAGTAACGATGTTATCGCAGAGTACTTGATCATACAGAGGCGAAGCAGCAGCTGGTTCCGCGAACTGCAGCCACACACGTCAACAAAGTGGCGCCACGGGCGAGCAGTGCGCAGCTCCACCAATCTCGTTGGTCGCGCATTAACTTGCACGCTCGTCTTTCGTTCAAGGTGTTGCGAAATAGGAGACTTCTGGAGCGATTCATTGCGAGTTACTTGTAATAACTTACACGATGGAACCTATGAAAAGTGTTCCTGTTGGTCAGTGGCACCAGCATCGACCAATACCATTGTGTGTTAGCAGTAGCCAGTGGCACAGGAAATAAGCGCTCGCGTCTGGCCTTGTACTGCACAGACCTTGATTTCATCAATTTGCAGCACCTAACACGTATGTGTGTATGATAAGGGGTGTGTTAAGGGGTTAGTTTATAAGCTGCATTATTGGGATCGTGTAATATTTAGGTGCGCACTGTACTACTGTGTAGTGTACTTAATGCAACCAGCGAACAACGTGCTGCGCGCTTAAAGACGTTACCACCAGCCATTCATAAACGAAAGGCGTGATAACTTTCACAAATCAGATTACCCGCCGGGAAGACTTTCAAGGCATTGGGTACTGATTCCTCGCCGTGTAAAGTACTGGACATAAATAACCTTCACGTGCAGGGGCCGCAGTGAATTGCCTCCTGCATACCTTCAGACATTAGTCGAGTCCATGCCACGTCGTCTTGCGGCACTTCTGTGTGCTCGCGGGGGCCCTATACGATATTAGGCAGGTGTACCAGTTTTTTTTGGCTCTTCAGTGTGTGTGTGTGTGTATATATATATATATATATGGTGTTGCTAGTTGCTCAGAGTGAGAGTGATGACCCGTGGCACGAGCGAGAGGTGTGGGGAGGGGGGGGGGTTGTGGAGTTCCTAGCGAGCATAGAGTTTCACAGACGTGATGACTGCGCAGAAACTTGTAACTGCACTTCGCAGTGTGAAAGCTGTAGGACAACACAACGCCCAGTCCCCGCAACCGTGCTCGAAAGCGGGACCTTTCGCCCCCCAGTCATAGATTACTTAAGACTACAGGGGAGAAACGGTCGGTTGTTCCGCGAGCTCCAGCAGCGCACGCCAACAAAACGGCGTCACTGGCGCGAGCAACATGGCGAAACTCCATTCGCCAATCAGCGCCTGGTAACCTACTCGCCAGCCGGCAGCCCAGCCAGTGGGGAACCTTTGGCAGCACGCAGTAGCCAATCAGACGTAAAGCCCGCTCCCTGAGCCTTGCACAGCCAATCAGTGCCTGGTAACCTGCTCGTCAGCCGGCAGCCCAGACGGTAGGGAACCTTTCACTAAAGGAAGACACAAGGCCTGTTCCCAGAGCCTTGCGTGGCCAATCAGAGTGTGTATGCTCACATTAGAGGACCCGACACGCTATTTTTCGTCTCTGCGTACTTATCTAATTGGGCCACGTGTTTTTCGGGGAAAAGAAAAATTCCGCGCAGGCTAGACTTAAACTTGTATATTTCGTTTGGCTATTGGCCGCGTGTCTGTGCGAGAAGACATTCTCTGCTTGACTGTGCCAATCAGAATTAAGATATCCCGACACAGAAGGGTGGTGACTGACTGGCAGACACCTAAGATGCGTGACAGTTGAAATTTTCTAACCACGAAATAGGTTCTGAAATAACGTGTTTTGCAGTAGGCACAACTGGTCGTGGCATCTGTTCGCGAATAACAGGTACTTATCTACTGTGTGTCCGAGCTGTAGGGCGTCCTCACAGCTGCACCAGGAGTTCTGAGCGTAACGCCGTCAGAACGATGCGAGGTATGTAACAACTCTGTAGACTGGCGCAACCTGTATATAGCTTGTCGGACTTGTTCGTGTTCCACGCGTCAGCAGTTACACAACAGAAACCTGCGAAAACTTCTTCACAGCCACTTAAATATTTTCTTTGTCGACCTTTTATAAATGCGTGCTCCATAAAGGTTTGTACCAGCCAACAAATATTTGTTGGATGAACGAAACTTGGAAAAGCAACAATATTTTCTTCATCTAACAAAATACAAGCTTGAATAAATAAGGCCTCTTCGTTGAGAAAAAAAAAAAGACAGTCAACAAAACATTTAGTTGAATCGACAGTGCATATTTTTGTTTGGCAACGTATTTGATTGACTTTGTTCGAAAATATAGCACGATTGTGTCGCACATACTTATCACACCCTGCTCTGTACGCTTTCTGGGTAATGCGGGGGTGTATAAGGCTGTTCACGGTAAAGTGAGCACTTTTGAGGCCCTAGTTACTTTTTTCCTATCAGCCATTTTTTTTTATTATTCTACCACTTTTTAAAATAAATATTGCCATATAATTNCCTAGTTACTTTTTTCCTATCAGCCATTTTTTTTTATTATTCTACCACTTTTTAAAATAAATATTGCCATATAATTAGTAAACACAGTGTGTTTATTTTGCCGAACTAGAAAGTTAACGTCTAATGCTAAAAAATAAATATTTATTGAGTATTATTCCAAATAAGGGGGCTTAAAAAAGTGCTCACTTTACCGTGAATAGTCCATAAGAGTTTTCTTTGGTTGTTGTTGATTTTCCTACCTCCTCCTGTTNAAAAGTGCTCACTTTACCGTGAATAGTCCATAAGAGTTTTCTTTGGTTGTTGTTGATTTTCCTACCTCCTCCTGTTTGGTATTTGGCTTAGTCTGACCGCGTAACTTTTCACTTTTCTTTTGCGTATTCTCAGGCAGTCCCTTTTCATAACTTTCATTTCAAAAAGATAAACCACTGTAAATTATATTATGTATGGCGTCATCGGTCTGGAGTAGGTTAGGACCCGTCTGCAATAGGNAAAAGATAAACCACTGTAAATTATATTATGTATGGCGTCATCGGTCTGGAGTAGGTTAGGACCCGTCTGCAATAGGAATGGCGTTACCACATAGCGTTATGGCATAGCATTCAATACCCGTGCTCAACTAGCACGCGTCTGTACGTAACATGGCGTAGCGTTAGAGATGGCCAACTTTCCCCGTTTTATGGTACTTTTTACGACAGCCAATCANTCTGTACGTAACATGGCGTAGCGTTAGAGATGGCCAACTTTCCCCGTTTTATGGTACTTTTTACGACAGCCAATCAGAAAGCAATACGTCAGCGATATACCTCGGTGTGTTAACAAACCTTCGAGAAAAAAATGTAAACATGAAAAATATTTTTTGAGTGAAGATATTTGGGCCGCTCTTGACAGAGAGGTCTTTAGAGCTGATCAGGGTGAAGCGAGGTGAGAATGGAGTAGCGCCGGAATGAAAGAGCGGGGGNTGACAGAGAGGTCTTTAGAGCTGATCAGGGTGAAGCGAGGTGAGAATGGAGTAGCGCCGGAATGAAAGAGCGGGGGAAACGGGAGATACCCGAGAAAACCCGCCCGACCAGCGGCATCGTCCGGCACGATTCGCACGTGCGAAAATCNGGGGGAAACGGGAGATACCCGAGAAAACCCGCCCGACCAGCGGCATCGTCCGGCACGATTCGCACGTGCGAAAATCCGGGGGCGACCCCGCCGTGATTCGATCCCGAACCGGGTGTGAGGCGGATTTCGTGTCTGCGAGTAGATGTTTTCAAACAGCGCTGGGATGGATTACTCTGTAATATGAGCAACGTATACAAAAGCGACACGTTCAGCATGTGGAGGTACGTGAACAAATCGGCCAATTACACTTCATTATCACGATGCGACTCAGAAAACAAATATAGCGGTTATCTATGCGTTCATCCACTCACGGGCATTCGTTAACCAGAACATTAGAAATCAAAGCAGCCAACACACGAACATAAAAACTCTCTCGCATCCAAAAGTTATTTCGTAATGACGTACTCTACTCTGACNCAAAGCAGCCAACACACGAACATAAAAACTCTCTCGCATCCAAAAGTTATTTCGTAATGACGTACTCTACTCTGACTGACAGCTTAAACTTCATAATTATTTTTACGCCGATTGCAGACTGCAGATTTTCTTACGCTGTGTTTTATGCCAGTTACACTACGTTTCTGTACATCATTTTCGATTGGAGACGACCATTCAGTGCGGATAAGGTTTATTCAACTCAGGTTAGGAACAAACCCAAATTTCTTAATGGAGAGCTCGTTATTGGGAAAATTTCCGCCGCTAGGTGTGCAGTGTTTTAAAAGATTACCTATTAATTAAGCTACTTGAATAATAAAAGAGAAATTTTTTTAGTTAGTTACGAAGTTATTTTATATTTGATTTATGATTGTTGCAAATATCCTGTTTTTTAACATAGAAAATAGAGAAAATCTGTTGCATTTCCGACACTCAGTGGTGAAAATTTTCCATTTGACAAACTTTTAACCCTTTCTTTCCCACATTAATTAGTAGTTTCTAGTGTTGCAAATAATACGTTTTTTGGTGCGTCAAAGAACGTGTCTCTTTAGCACAACTAACAAGCTGTAGGCTGAGTTATGGAGCAGCGGTAACGTAGCGCAGTAGCATGGCTTACGTATAAGTTAGCCACAGGGAGGCCCTGAGTTTCGCAGGTACTGTGCTGCAAGTTGACCAATGAGAGGGCTAAGTGTGGTACAAGCGACGTCAGCGTGGACGAGCGACTGGGCGACGTGGCCGGCGCACGGGACAGTCGCCTCTACGGCGTGTTGGGGTGAGGTCACGGGTCGACGGCCCCCCGGCAGTGGCACTCGACCGTGTCCAAGGTGAAGGTCGGCCGGCAGTCTTACACCGTCTTCTGTTCCGGCGTCGCCCCTGGTCACTCACCGCGCTTGATACTGCACGTCACTCTTACATTCTTCTAACTACTAACACAGGTTAAACCCTTGACGTAAACGTTAACTCTTAGGTTCAGGTGTGTGCAGAAGAAGACAGTTTGGTGTGGGAAGTGCTTACCAATTTCTTTAGACAACCGGAGCCGCGGTGGCTGGGCGGTTAGCCTGCTCGTCTCCCACCAAGACGAACCGGGTTCAATCCCCGGCTGGGTCACTCCCCAATTTTCGCACGTCGGAATCGTGTGGACAATGCCACTGATCGACGAGTTTTCTCGGGGATCTCCCGTTTCCCCCGCCCTTTAATTCCGACGCTGCTCCATACTTCATTCTCCCCCATAGGCTCTCAAAACCTCGCTGTTAACAGCCGACAAATCTCTTCACTCACTCACTCACTCAAGACAACTTTGGAAAGAGTTTCAGTAGAGCCAGGGCGCAAGAATCAACCAATTGTAAAGTAGTATTGTTCAAGGGAAAATGTTCTGTCCCTGCTTATCTGCCTGCCCACGAATTACAGGTGGTCTGTATCGGAGAAACTTAATTCTGATTGGCTCGCTCATGTAACAGCCTCTCGTCACACAAATAACGAGAGGCCAATAGTTAAGTGAAGATTGCATGTGTGCACATGGGGTATTGAAGTGCCACCGCCGTAAGTCACTGGTCATAAGAGGCGTGTGTGAACTCCCACGTGGAAGTATGTCGCTCGCGCCATAACCTGGGCTCTGTTCTCTAACTTGACCTTGCTTAATGACAGCTACTGTGATAAATACAACCATAAACGTGGCTTCTCGTAACTTGTGTTCTTAAGCAAATTATTTATTGGCATCTTTGCACAACGACGTAAGTTTGGCAATGCTGCAGACTGTTTTCTGAAATCAACCACGTGCTTGTTCCCCCCCCCCCC
>NQII01003291.1:239148-255332 GCA_002778355.1 Clitarchus hookeri | reverse complement strand
TTGCCTACGAAACAGTCAAATGCGTAGGGAAGTTCCCAGCTTTGTATAGTAGCGACGCTAAACGTTCCTACATTTGCAGTCAGAAATGTAGTATTATTTTCATACTACGTATAGGTTAAAAACTTTTATTACAGCTTAGGAAGTTTCCAAATTATTTCTACGGTGTACATTAGGATACCATTTCGCCTTGTAAAAATAGTTGCGCGGTAAATGTCTTTATACAAGGGCAGTAAAAACGTAGAGAACAGGAGGGCCCCTGTGAGGAGAGAGAGAGAGAGAGAGAGAGAGAGAGAGATACAGATAGAGAAGGATAGAGATAGATTGATAGAGATAGATGGAGAGAGAGAGAGAGAGAGAGAGAGAGAGGTCGTGCGTGGTGGAGATGGACACGCATGCCGACTGCACGAGCCGTGTCCTTGACCCGGGGTCATACTTCACTTCCTTCTCGCATCGCCTTCATCACTCTCCTCTACGTCACTCACGTGTGCGTTAAGGGCTTTCGTCGCGAAAAAATTAAGTTATTTTATATTTTTACCATAGACTGTTCAACCTTTAGACATCACTGATTTTACTTTCATCGCAAAAAAAATTCGGCGCATGGTTTTCTCATAAATACACGTCAAAATCACAAATTGACTGAACTCGCACTGAAAGAAGATGCCTAGAGCTACTTCAAAACGTCAAAAAATCGTACAAGGAAATGTTTTAGCAATTTAAAAAAATGCAGAAATTATGAAGTTTTTTTTGCATATTTATGATTTGCAGCTGCTACAAAATTTTTTAAAAATAAATTTTGTTAAGGATACCTCAAAATTAATTAAGTCAGGCAATGCTGTTAAGTTGCCCTTGTTAAATTTTCATGAAACAGTTTTGCTCATTTTATTTGTACAACACAAAAACAGTAAAATTTTAACTTTCACGTTTTATTTAAAAAAAAAAAAACCGTGTGGTCTTAAAAAAATTATTTCCGTAAAATTAGTCACGGATAATTTCTACAGTTTGGACAGCATGCAATACAAATATAAAATAACAAATTGTTCTGTGGCCAATGCCCTTAAAGCCCTCACCTACCTGGCCTTGAACTGCGCTACAGGATGTTAGAAATTCACGTTCTTCTGGGAATCTATTGAACGTGTGTCCAACGTACTTATCTACGACAATAACACACGTTTCAGACGAGTTCTGTTGAGTACTTTCAAGAGGTCACGCACTCTACAACAAACACCATTTTTGAGTCCTCCAATATGGCTGAAAACGTATTTTTCAAAATGTTGTATCTTAAAATAACCACGTCAGATACATAGTGAAACTGCTCGAGGANCCTTCTCGCATCGCCTTCATCACTCTCCTCTACGTCACTCACGTGTGCGTTAAGGGCTTTCGTCGCGAAAAAATTAGTTATTTTATATTTTTACCATAGACTGTTCAACCTTTAGACATCACTGATTTTACTTTCATAGCAAAAAAAATTCGGCGCATGGTTTTCTCATAAATACACGTCAAAATCACAAATTGACTGAACTCGCACTGAAAGAAGATGCCTAGAGCTACTTCAAAACGTCAAAAAATCGTACAAGGAAATGTTTTAGCAATTTTAAAAAATGCAGAAATTATGAAGTTTTTTTTTGCATATTTATGATTTGCAGCTGCTACAAAAATTTTTTAAAATAAATTTTGTTAAGGATACCTCAAAATTAATTAAGTCAGGCAATGCTGTTAAGTTGCCCTTGTTAAATTTTCATGAAACAGTTTTGCTCATTTTATTTGTACAATACAAAAACAGTAAAATTTTAACTTTCACGTTTTATTTAAAAAAAAAAGACCGTGTGGTCTANTAACTTTCACGTTTTATTTAAAAAAAAAAGACCGTGTGGTCTAAAAAAAATTATTTCCGTAAAATTAGTCACGGATAATTTCTACAGTTTGGACAGCATGCAATACAAATATAAAATAACAAATTTTTCTGTGGCCAATGCCCTTAAAGCCCTCACCTACCTGGCCTTGAACTGCGCTACAGGATGTTAGAAATTCACGTTCTTCTGGTAATCTATTGAACGTGTGTCCAACGTACTTATCTACGACAATAACACACGTTTCAGACGAGTTCTGTTGAGTACTTTCAAGAGGTCACGCACTCTACAACAAACACCATTTTTGAGTCCTCCAATGTGGCTGAAAACGTATTTTTCAAAATGTTGTATCTTAAAATAACCACGTCAGATACATAGTGAAACTGCTCGAGGANATGGCTGAAAACGTATTTTTCAAAATGTTGTATCTTAAAATAACCACGTCAGATACATAGTGAAACTGCTCGAGGATCCTGCACTCAACCTTTCTACACACCTTACACCAATTACATAATAGGGTCACCGCTGGGAGATCTCGTAGCTACACGCAGCACTACGAGAACACCAGCTGAGAGCCCTGCGCGTAGCGGCGATGGCGCTCTTGTAGCGCGTGTCAGTGTGACCCTTATAGCTCCCGCGCTTCTCGGACAACAAAAGACAATAACGATGCAGGCAGGCAGGCGGACCCCTTAATTGCATATGATGGATAGACATTCAGTAATAGCTCATATTTATGTAGCAACAAGCCAGACACCTCAATGTTTGTGTACTAGGCTCAGTTCGTTTTACTTGCTGATGATTAAAGGATATAAAAGAAAAAAAAAATGTTTTTTTTTNGTTTGTGTACTAGGCTCAGTTCGTTTTACTTGCTGATGATTAAAGGATATAAAAGAAAAAAAAAATGTTTTTTTTTCCTAACATTTCAATGTGACATTTATTCTGGTAAATATTGTGGTTGCATTGCAATGGTTATATCTAACAATATGATATNCTAACATTTCAATGTGACATTTATTCTGGTAAATATTGTGGTTGCATTGCAATGGTTATATCTAACAATATGATATTTCTTGGTTGTTTACATTTAAAATGACGGTAAAAATTTTATCATGATGTTATTTTGATGAACAGTCTCTAAATTTCTGACATGTTAATTAATTGAACGTTTTAAAGTCACAGATTGTGTAAATGGTGTTGTTTATTTTTATTTTTTTGTTTGTTTATCCTTGTCAAACTAGGGCTTGGCATAATGGTTATTTATAGGCCTAGGAGATCATTAATTTTAAACAGTTTATATATAAGTTCCTCTTATCAGGAAATGATGTATTCATTTATTTGTTAAGAAGAAGGAGGGGCCTTAAGCAAGCCCAGGGACTCTCTCTCTCTCTTCAGACATGACTGCGATCAGACCTTTGGATTTTTTATGATTTAAAATTGTATTTAATTTTTATTTGGACCGCCCATCATAACGGCAGGGCGATGGAAGAGAGCCATCGCGAGTACATTAAATGTGCGTAGGCTGTAGAAGCAGCCAAAAGCACTAGATTATTCATTTTAGAGTCTGCAAGAAAGAAGGTGACAGTAAGAGCATTGATCATTGACAGGGGCAGTGATATTTCGCGAAAAGATTTCGAGGCAGGATACAATTCAATGTACTGTGAGGTCGTCCAGCGTTTNACAGGGGCAGTGATATTTCGCGAAAAGATTTCGAGGCAGGATACAATTCAATGTACTGTGAGGTCGTCCAGCGTTTATGATTGGCTGAATCATGTTCTGGTCAGTGTTGACTGTTGGCGCACCAATCACGTAGTTTCAGTGTCGGAATTACGGAATGCTGAGTGGCTGGGTCATATGCGGAAACAACAGCAGCAGGCAATGGAGGTAAGACAGCAGCCGAGGTGTGTATATAGTATTGAAGTANATCATGTTCTGGTCAGTGTTGACTGTTGGCGCACCAATCACGTAGTTTCAGTGTCGGAATTACGGAATGCTGAGTGGCTGGGTCATATGCGGAAACAACAGCAGCAGGCAATGGAGGTAAGACAGCAGCCGAGGTGTGTATATAGTATTGAAGTATACTGTGTGCTCGGATTTTTTTTCGCGAAAAGTTACTGGCCCTAATCATTGAGTTTCGCAGTGTGCAGTACAGACGAGCAATTAGCAGCACTTACGTCATGTACACAGTTGTGCATACTGTACCCGAGTGGGTCCCACCAGGCAAGCAAAGCCGCGGAACATCAAAAGGAAAGCTGCGATAGTTCCAACTCTTCGTCACGGCCATAGGGGACGTGACCAAACTGAGCAGCGTCGTGCATACAATGAAGCAGTTGTAAAACAGCTGTGATAGCTTGCAAGCGCCACCCTCCTAACTCAGTATGTAACCTATTTCGCAAAACAGACAACACTGCTGGCATCGCTCACAGATTGCCAGANACAGGGGCAGTGATATTTCGCGAAAAGATTTCGAGGCAGGATACAATTCAATGTACTGTGAGGTCGTCCAGCGTTTTTGATTGGCTGAATCATGTTCTGGTCAGTGTTGACTGTTGGCGCACCAATCACGTAGTTTCAGTGTCGGAATTACGGAATGCTGAGTGGCTGGGTCATATGCGGAAACAACAGCAGCAGGCAATGGAGGTAAGACAGCAGCCGAGGTGTGTATATAGTATTGAAGTCTACTGTGTGCTCGGATTTTTTTTCGCGAAAAGTTACTGGCCCTAATCATTGAGTTTCGCAGTGTGCAGTACAGACGAGCAATTAGCAGCACTTACGTCATGTACACAGTTGTGCATACTGTACCCGAGTGGGTCACACCAGGCAAGCAAAGCCGCGGAACATCAAAAGGAAAGCTGCGATAGTTCCAACTCTTCGTCATGGCCATAGGGGACGTGACCAAACTGAGCAGCATTGTGCTTACAATGAAGCAGTTGTAAAACAGCTGTGATAGCTTGCAAGCACCACCCTCCTAACTCAGTATGTAACCTATTTCGCAAAACAGACAACACTGCTGGCATCGCTCACAGATTGCCAGANGCCACCCTCCTAACTCAGTATGTAACCTATTTCGCAAAACAGACAACACTGCTGGCATCGCTCACAGATTGCCAGACCGCGCGTAATTTCAGCCATAAAGTGCATGCCACAAATTAAGTTTGTGGCAGTCAGTGAGTCTGAATTAAAAAGTATTAATTGAGGGGTTGATTACAAAAACCGGATTAGTCCAAAAAGCTTATTTTTTATATTACAGTGGTAACTTCTGCTGCACTGAGAGGTACATCTTATGGTTGAATGTGTTTTTGCAAAAACATTTCTTAACCAACTAAAAATATTGTTGGAAAATATGGTGTTTCTACAATATGTGGATATGTCCATTGCCATTCTGACAAAAAACAGCCTATTTGCCAAAAGGTATTTTGTCATTATTCATGGCANATGTGGATATGTCCATTGCCATTCTGACAAAAAACAGCCTATTTGCCAAAAGGTATTTTGTCATTATTCATGGCATCAGTAAACACAGTCACTAGACTGCAATAGAGCCGACAATGGGCTTTGTTCTGTCGTCACAATGATAATTGGACGTATCATGACTAATGGTGGCACTATGGGCGTGCTCCCGCCCCTCAGCTGATAGCATACTTGGCGTGCACTCTGAGTGGGTGGGCTGGGTTCGTGACTGTCTTGCAACTTGCGACCTACAGCAGCTGCTGACAGGCTGGCTGAAGAAACTTCGCTGCCGCAGTCCCGGCAACGTTTCCTAAACAGGAAGTCGGGCGTATTTAATTTCACACTTGGTTTCAGCTCGGAGTTGCGTGCTTTAACGGATGCCCAGTCTTCTTTCGACGTGAAATTAAATACAAAAGGCCACTTGCCTTTTAACTGCGACGGTAGTGTTAATTTATTTCCGCTATGGGAGGGGTAGTGGCACTAATTGGAAGTGCAGCTATACGATGTTATACACTTCTTTCCCAACACATTTCCGCGCGTGCTTGATTGCAAATTATTCATTATGAACATCGAACCCTGTCTATTCCAGCAAACTTCAAATCTATCCTCTTGCGTAGAAAATTTATCAAATTAATTTATTTTTTCCTAACATTTTTTACACAAAACTTTGGTTAAAAATAGTAAAAAAAGCATTATGTAATTCAATCTTTAACGTCCATAATCATCAGTTAAAAATTTGTTTGTGGGTGTTTAGTGATAAAAAAAAGGCGGAGTGGGGACTAAAAACTAAACTGTCGTTCAAAACTTTTTTTTTAAGTACTCGCAATTGTCGGTGGCACTTAGGAGTACATTGTTCGCTAACAGCCCAGCGTTATCTTGTTGACATGAAACGTATCATCAGTTTTGTCAGAGAAATATGTTATATTTATCTAGCTATATTTTGCTTCACAGTTATAATAAAACCCAAACAAGTCCGAGCGATTTTTTTTTGTTGTAATGCTATATACCATGATCTACCGTAAAATGGAAATGAAGGAAATGTCTGAATAATTGTAACCTATAACTCTCGTCAAATTTTAGTAAATATATATATATATAATCAGGCCTTAAAATGAATCACTGCACTAACTCTAAGCGTTATATTGTTTTTTATAATATAAATAAGTAATGCCGCAGAAAAACCATCACACGTATTTAATTAGAAATCCCGCAAACAAATATTTATTGGGGATTACATTAACTATTTTCAATGTATAGAAATATAATTAAAGTACACACAAATCCTCTTTTGTTTCGGTGTTCTGTTAGCAGTGTGACATGGGACTTGAGGATGTGCATATGTTTCTGTTCAGAATAATTTACATTTATTTAAGGCCTGCTAAATGTCTACTTTCAGCGTATTCCTTCGTCTCGACTCTAGAAAATTATACCAACGGTACAACGTGCCGTAATCGTGCGCACTCACTTTTAATAATATTTTGCATTGCGATTATTCCTTACTACGTATTGCCAACTCATCCAATTTTCCCCTGTTTTTTATTTACATTAATTATAAATTAAATATGCCTATTATGGTTATGAAATATAATATCATTAAAAGTTCAATGTAAAAAAATGTAATTTTTATGTAAACAGTAGTATAAAACCTTTGTGATGCACGTGTTTAGGAAACAAGCAAACACGTCACGTATGGGGTGATTTTTTTTTTCAAATGTTTGGTTCAAAAAGTGTGAAGATGGCGTGGATGGACTATACGTGTCACGCCACAAGGAGCGGCGTGACGCAGCATTGTAACTGCTAAGTCTCTCTCCCCTCCCACTGGTCGCCCTCCCCTCCCACTTCCACCTTCCCCTGTCCAGTCGATACTGCACGATACCCGCTGCCGTACTTGGTCTTGCACAAGGCCTGGTGCACGAGCAGGTNCTCCCCTCCCACTGGTCGCCCTCCCCTCCCACTACCACCGTCCCCTGTCCAGTCGATACTGCACGATACCCGCTGCCGTACTTGGTCTTGCACAAGGCCTGGTGCACGAGCAGGTGTACGAGCCGCCATGGGAGATCCACACTACACGACAGCGGTTCGCGTAGTAGCATTTGACACCCTCGATGGACGCGCAGGTGCAGTCCGAGTAGTCGCAGGAGTTGTTATGGGCCCCTCTGGGAAGGGCGCCGGGGGGGAGGAGGGGGATGACCGCTTATTGCAACAGCGCATGCGCTAGTTGACGAGAGCCGAACTGCCACAAACGTTACCTACCGAGGAGCGGGAATGGCATGGCGATGTAGACGCGCGGTGACCTTGCGCGCCGATTGGTCGCCGCTCGTTCAGTTGAAAATTGGTTCCGGACAGTTGGTGACCCGTGTCCTCACGCAGGCCCGGCACAGAATAGGCANCTCGTTCAGTTGAAAATTGGTTCCGGACAGTTGGTGACCCGTGTCCTCACGCAGGCCCGGCACAGAATAGGCACAAGTTCCCGGTGGAACCGGCGCTGGCCTCACCAAACCTCCGCTCCTGGTGGCCGATACCTATTAAAAGACTATACCAGAAGCACTTCTTTCTACTGTACGTTAATCTCCCACAAACAAAAAGCTAAATCGGCTCTTTTGTATCGCAGGGTAACACCGGGAACTTGCGTTTTTGAAATCCGCCATGCTGGCCCGAACAGAATCTAATTGGAAAACCTAGTGATTTTAATATGCATACCTATCGCGTACTGCGCGAGTCATTCTTTCACGTGAAATTAAGCATGGCGTCATTACCCTTAGCACAAACACGGCCCAGTGCGCTCGAGTAAGGGACTGGACTTAGATTTGGGGGACAAACGGTAAACATACAGAAATGAATCATCGTGGCGATTTTTTTTTAGAAATGGGAGTACCCATTCGCTGATTGCCTGCGCGAGGCTCTTTTAACGGACCACGTCTCTGATTGGCAAACGCGTTCTGCGGAATATTCCCTATTGGTCGACCTGCCGCCTGCAAGTAAGGTACCAGGCGTTGATTGGCGGACGGCGTTCCCGATATATTTCTGGTCAGTGACGACGTTTTGGCCGCGTGTGCAGCTGAAGTTCACGGGATAAGTTGTCTGTTGGCCAGAGCAGTAAATTCATTTTGGAAAACTGCAGACCAAATTTTGTCATTTAATTCTTTTGGTTTCCATTTGAATCGGTGGAATCTCAAAAGCAGATTTCGAAACACCTGCATAGCCTGGCGTTTTGTTTCTCTTTTACGTCGGTAGGATGAGCTAGTGAAGAGATCTGGGCGGCCAACAGCGAGGTCTCGAGAGCCGATGAGGGTGATGAGGTGAGAATGGAGTGGCTCCGGAATGAAAGGACGGAGGGCAAACGGGAGATTCCCGAGAACGCCCGCCGACCAGCGGCATCGTCCGGCACGGTTCCCACATGCGAAAATCCGGGAGTCACCCGGCTGGGGATTGAATTCGGCTCGCCTTGGCGGGAGGCGAGCAGGCTTACCGCTCAGCTACCGCGGCCCCCTCGGTAGCATGAATTTTATGAGAATCTTAACACAGCTGATCGCAAATTGCGCTTCCAAACGTAGCTCCAGCCCGAACTGTGTTTCATTGTTCGACGTCACAAAGGCGGCGATCTAATCGTGCCTTCTCAGAATTCACAGGTGATTCTTTGTCGCGTGGTCGCGCGAGCGTTGTTTGAATGCACATAAGAATGGACTCTTCTAGGAAGGGGAGTGGCGACAGCTAACTTGTACCGCTTTACGATCAGTTTGGTATAATGTATAAACATATATAGGTAGAGACCTGAAAATCTCGCTTATTCATTTTGAGACATGGTATAATTCGAAACACGTGTGTTGATATAACTTTAGCTATTGGTGCACACGGTGTTTGACACCTCTTGGAAAACGCTGGCCCAATCGCCGCCTTCCATTGTGACAGCAGACAACCAATGTGCAGTTAGTATAGGCAGATTTGTACATAAGACTGTAGAGTCTAGCCTGCAGGTCATTGAACCAGCGAATTTTTCCGGTCTCTATAGGGCCGCCTGTTTTCCGCGTAAAGATTTACGCGAAGGCTAGACTCAAATGTCCTATGGCATAAGCGCAGTTTTCCATTGGCTATTGGCCACGTGGAGACGGTTCCTTACCTGGCCGGGCCAATCAGAATGAGGTGACTACGACACTGAGTGATGGCGATTTGCAGGCATGGCACCTGCGTTATTGCGTGGCAGTTATAATCATCCAATGAGGGAAGTGGATCTGAGCTCTATAGTGTTTTGGAGTACAAGCAGTCCTGAAATCTTTTCGCGGCAAACATGAAGCAAACCAGTTGTTTGTCTGTAACCTGATCTGCAAACAGCAGTGGAGCGGACGGAGTGCACACAGTTGTGTACATAACAAAACGCACACGAAGGTCATCTTTGCCAGTACTGTACTCTGCGAGGCCCAGTCACAGACACCTACCCCCGCCATGTTGCATGCTTGGTTTTCCTACCTTGTTTATGTTTAAAAAAAAAAGGAGAGAATTCCGAAACCACCCCTATACCCAGCTTGCCATTGACCTTGGGAACTACGAACTCATATTTACGTCACGAATTTAATTCTGCCAAAATTTGGATTAGCAATTTTGTGACATGAGCATGTGCAGACCCGCGGTGGTGTAATGGGTAGACTACTTGCCTTTCTCCAAGGAGAACCTGGTTTGATTACCGGTGGGCCGCTCCCGGATTTTCGCATGTAGGAATCGTGCTGGACTATGCCGCTGGTCGACGAGTTTTCTCGGGGATCTCCCGTTCCTCCCCGCCCTTGTATTCCGGCGCTGTTCCACACTCGCCTCGCTTCACGTTCGTCTGCTCTCGTGACCTGGATGTTAAGAAACTTACGCATGTCTCCAGTCTCCATCCAAGAAGGCTCAGTGTACGAAAATAATACAAACCCTCAACATCTAGTCAGGCAGTGGTTAGGGGTGGCTGATCTGGCAATGGGCCGTGAAATATGTGTGTGATTGTGTGCGTCTGAGCGCATGCGCCAGTGTGTGTGCGTTGATTGGTGGAGGAGGTTGTGGTCGTTGAATAACGAAGGGTTCAATTGGAAGCGAACATGTGCCTGTGGTGGAGAATTTGAACATGCATTTGATATATTTGACGTTTGTGTGTGGAAGCGATGCCCCGGGTTTCGTAGAGAGAGAGAGAGAGAGAGAGAGAGAAAGAGAGAGAATAGAAAGTTACGGAGAGTGATAGGTAGTTATAGGTAGAGCGAGTAAATTAATGTTCACCAGTAACATCCCAAGACTACAATAAAAATTACCACGCTTTCAATTTTGTTCTTGCGAATTGCGTAATAACTTTCGAGACGACGTAAAACAGCCTTGCGAAGGATGCGGAAGCTAAGTAATATTGTTCCACTTTAATGGTAAGCAAACCTACTTAGTCGTAAAGATGCATTTTTAGTCCTGTTATTGAAATTTTAGTATACAGGTAAATAATTTTCCATCCGTTAATTTTCTGCGCGCGTGTATTAGTTTTTTTTTCTCTCTGTGATAACCGCAGAGACTTCACACTTCCTATAACAACCGAGCGATGGTGACTGCTAACTGNGTTTTTTTTTCTCTCTGTGATAACCGCAGAGACTTCACACTTCCTATAACAACCGAGCGATGGTGACTGCTAACTGCATAGAGGTCATTTTCCATTGACTGTTGTGATAACTTCCGTGGCCGATGTCTGTAATGCATTTCCAACCATGAGCTGCCCGGCCAAGTCTCGTCTACGTGTCGGTTTCACACGTGTGAAAACTGCCCCCGACGCTGACGAAAGCTCACCCATTTCGAAACCACTTTTTCATTTATGGTTTCAGGTGTTGCAAATAAGGAATATTTCGACGCGTGCTGTACTTAAGCCAACACGGCAATTGTTTCATTACCACAACCAATAACGTGTGGTAGGCTTTTTGTTCGGCTGCAGTGGTGTGAAACACTCACAACGTGGAACTGTAGCACGGGTTACGGGTGACTCGTCTGTCGCAGGCGAGAGTGCTTGCTGTGTGGCCCGGGGGAGCGACTGCTGTGAGGTCCTCGCAGATCGTCTTCAGCTCCAGGTGGCCGACGCACGGCGTGTTTATGTCCCGGAGACACCACGTCTTGACTTATGGTGCCTCGTGGTGATAACGACGAGCCGGCCGTCGTACCTCGCCGTCCTGCCGATGGAGGTCGTGCTTCCCACCCAGCGACAAGGCGTCGTCTCCACTTGCTCGCCGCCTACCAGTACCCAGCTTCTCTACAACCACACACCCCCCCCCCTTCAGTAGTGGCATCATGTTGTACTCCATCCACGATCACTTCAAACTTTTCTAAAGCTCCGCTGAAGCTCTACTTCCAGGGTATTCCTCCGCCTCATGCAAACAACGCTTAATCCTGCGCGCACATTGTAATAACATTTCGCATAAGAACTGTTTCTTACTAGCCATTACTAACACACTTATTTCCTCTCTGTTTTAATTCGTATAAATTATAATTGAAATATTACAATTTATAGATATAATATAAGTAAAACTTCAATTTAATCAAAAACATATATGGTAGATTTCGGTTAGCATAAGTATAAAACGCTTATTAAACATGGCGTGTCTAAGAAACAACCAAACATGTCGTACATGGGGTGATTTTTCAAAGGTTTGATGTAAAAAGAGTGANACATGGCGTGTCTAAGAAACAACCAAACATGTCGTACATGGGGTGATTTTTCAAAGGTTTGATGTAAAAAGAGTGAAGAAACAGCAAATAGACTATACCACTGAGTACATAATAACGCAGAAGTGAATTAGCCCCCAACTCCGACACACTCGCCAGCAACATTTCGGTATTCTGTTCGCCAATCACCGCCTGNACATGGCGTGTCTAAGAAACAACCAAACATGTCGTACATGGGGTGATTTTTCAAAGGTTTGATGTAAAAAGAGTGATGAAACAGTGAATAGACTATACCACTGAGTACATAATAACACAGAAGTGAATTAGCCCCCAACTCCGACACACTCGCCAGCAACATTTCGGTATTCTGTTCGCCAATCACCGCCTGNACAGAAGTGAATTAGCCCCCAACTCCGACACACTCGCCAGCAACATTTCGGTATTCTGTTCGCCAATCACCGCCTGGTAACTCACTTGCCAGCTTGTAGTCCAGCCAATAAGGAATCTTACGAAGCACACGGTAGACAATGAGACACAAGGCCCGTTTCCAGAACCTCGGGCAGCCAATGGGTGCGCCTACGTCCTCATCGAATAAACCGCCACTGCATTTCGCCTCTGTGTACTTGTACACTCTGTGACATTACAATTGTGTCTAAGTACTTCACGACCGAGCGGTATAGTCGTCTTCAATGTGACGTGTACTCAGTTATCTGACCGAGGGCTTGGTGGAAGAGATGTAGAGTTGAACAAGATGGTCCTCTTCCACCAACACGCACATGTTCCTACCACCGACCAACCACAAAGAATTGTAACACATTTTCTCTTATTCCACACAATTCCCTCCATTACGCGGGCACGTCTATCGTCGTGTATGGATTCGTTGTTCGTGTTTACTATTACGGCGAGATACCCAGAAATTTCTCGAAATCATTTAAGGACAAACTAGACTTCAAACACATGTACGTGTGACTTTTATTTTCGATTGCGTCGCAGTTCGTTAGCCACGCCCTCTCGGAATTCGAGCCAATAACTAACGAGTAAGAAAATCACGCCCGAATCCCGAGCTACGTGGTGTGCAGCACCAGCCAATGAACGACTAGCCGAGGCTCGAGCTACCTAGACAAAGATGGAGTCTAGCTTGTTTGCCAGGTGAATCCGCGAGATGTCTGGGCCTCTAATCACGACTTACAACAGGTAACAGGTAGGATTGTTCAGTTTGCATGTGACTCGCTTGCACGTGTTTCGTCATAACTGCCGCATCTCGAACAACGAACGGGAGAGGGTTTGGGGCTTCACTTCAGTTTGTTGAGCAGCTACAAACGCCTCGGCACTTACAAACAGACATGAAAGAAACCCAAGGGACATTACCATTTCGCGTTATAAGATGGCAACAACATAGATTCCGTCGCAGAATATTATTATTCCCTCCTGTTGCCTGCCGAAGACCAGTCAGTCCCGTGTGATGCCCTTTGCTTTTCTTCGCTCTCCTGTTTATTTCACTTGGCCTTTGGCTTGTGTCCAGGGCATTTAGTATCGTGGAAAAGTTTCTCTGAGGAGAGAATCAAGAGATTTGGGCGGCTCTTAACATCGAGGTCTTGAGAGCCGATGAGGGTGAGGTGAGGTGAGTAGGTGGCAGCGCCGGGTTGCAAGGGAGATCCCCGAGAAAACCCGCCGACCAGCGGCATCGTCCGACTCGATTCCCACGTGCGAAAATCCGGTAGCGACCCCGCCAGGTTCGCCTTGGTGGGAGGCGAGTAGTCTGACCACTAAACCACCGTGGCCCCAAGAAGTTGTGTGTAATTGCACGAGCAAGGCCGAGGGCGATGCGAGAGAACTCGAAAGGGCGGGCGGTGTTTTATCGAGCGAAATGCGGCACGGAACACGCGATCACGGTGGCTCTTCTGTTCAGATCACGTGACCATAAATCAGCGGCGGAGATAGGAATACAACGCCAACTGCCCGAAATGTTCCGCAGTGTATTGTCTGGTCGTTAAAGAAAAGAAAAATGGCGTCATAAACCGCTTTGCTACAGCTCACGTGGATCTCGATGAAGTGGAAGAATGCAACTGCGCCTACGTGCATATCGACATGCGCCCAGTAAAGCTGGAGACGGCGGAAGGAAAGTAGTCCCACTTCTTAGCGTTGGATTACAAATGTTGGATAAGCGTATGTGAATACTAAAATTATTTATTTTTCTCTATCTGTTTTTTTATGTATGCGAATGTAAAAATAGGGAAATCGATAAAACATTAATTTTTATAATAATAATGTCACAGTTTCACTTAATCAACGCAGGAATGAAGTGACGTGGCCCATGGCAATGCTTATCTTACACATGACGGAACACTACACACTGTGCATACAGAGTTCTCAGCACGTCCAGCAAAACAGTTGCAATTATTTATTTATTTACCTTAGCGGGTTCCTAAATCTCGCCATGCCANCGTTAAAGAAAAGAAAAATGGCGTCATAAACCGCTTTGCTACAGCTCACGTGGATCTCGATGAAGTGGAAGAATGCCACTGCGCCTACGTGCATATCGACATGCGCCCAGTAAAGCTGGAGACGGCGGAAGGAAAGTAGTCCCACTTCTTAGCGTTGGATTACAAATGTTGGATAAGCGTATGTGAATACTAAAATTATTTATTTTTCTCTATCTGTTTTTTTTATGTATGCAAATGTAAAAATAGGGAAATCGATAAAACATTAATTTTTATAATAATAATTTCACAGTTTCACTTAATCAACGCAGGAATGAAGTGACGTGGCCCATGGCAATGCTTATCTTACACATGACGGAACACTACACACTGTGCATACAGAGCTCTCAGTTTACCGTCTCAGCACGTCCAGCAAAACAGTTGCAATTATTTATTTATTTACCTTAGCGGGTTCCTAAATCTCGCCATGCCAGCATGAGCCCTTTCGCAGTTCTGTGGGTGTTCCGGTATGCATGTCATAGTATATTCACGGTTACTTTGCACTTTTCGAGTCAAACCTTTGAAAAATCACTCCATGTATTACGTGCTTCGTTGTTTCTAAACTATGGCTTGTGCCATCACCAGCGTTTTATTTTCGATTAATGTAACAATACCTTATTGTAGGTCACATTCAACTTGAACTTATATTCTATCTATACATAATAATATTTCATTCGTAATTAATCTGAGTGCTCAGTTTACCGTGAACAAACAGCCCGTAACCCGCTTGACGAGTCAGTTGCCCACAGGGAAGATCATTGACTGCTGACTGAGCCTCTCAGTGTACAGTACCTGAACCTTCACGCGCGTTGTGCTCACAGCTGGCTCTGAATGAGTTGAGAAAGTGCAGAGCTGGCGGCGCTGACAGCTGACGACTGTCCTAGAGCGCGCCGCTGCTCGCCGTAGGTCTGGTTGCATGCCAGCTGACGTCATCGGCGCAGAAGTGCTGCTCTTGCAATTGACGTCACTCCGCGCTGGAAAAACACCTTCCCGTTACGTGTGAATGGGCGCGACAGTCCGAGTGGTTCTCATCACAACCACACAGTCAATAACTGCACACTTACTAAAGTATATTCGTGGTTTCGTAACACTTTTTGAGTTAAACAATAGGAAAGTCAACCCGTGTATGACGGGTTTGATCGTTTCCCTAAACATGTCTTATATCACAAGCGTTTTATACTTGTGTTACACGAAAATACCTTATTTTTTATCAGATTGAAAATGTACGTATATTTTATCTATAAATTATAATGTATTACATTTATAATGAATAAAAATAAACACAGGGAGAATGTAGGTGTGTTGGTAATGCTAAGTAAGGAATGGTTCTTNGGGGGGGGGGGTACCCATTTCTCTGATGCTACTGCATGAATGAGAAAGGTTCCCTACTGGCTGCGTGATTAAGTTACCAGGCGCTTCTCGGCGAGGGGCCGCGGTAGCTGAGCGGTTAGACCGCTCGCCTCCCGCCATGGCGAACCGGGTTCAATCACCGGGCCGGGTCACTCGCGGATTCTCGCACGTGGGAATCTTGCCGGACGTTGCCGCTGGTCGGCGGGTTTCCTCGGGGATCTCCCGTTTTCCGAGTCCCTTCATTCCGGCGCTGCTCCCTGCTCACCTCAAACCCTCGTCGGCTCTCAAGACCTCGCTGGTAAGAGCCGCCCAAATCTCTTCACTCACGGTTACCGCTGAACGGCTTTCCGACTTGTTGGGGAGCGTTCAAGTATTACGTAACGCAATAAGGGGGGGGGGG
>NQII01003291.1:214849-228864 GCA_002778355.1 Clitarchus hookeri | reverse complement strand
CCAGAAATGGAACCTTGTTCACCTAGGTGGGAGGCGAGTAGTCTAGCCACTACACCAACGCGGCCCCTGACGTCCGGAAGCTTTGCTGGCGAGTGCGGCTGGTGTTCGTGGTATACGCGGCTGACTGACGTACGTACAGTTCAGTATTCTGACGTACGACAGTGTTTCATAGCAGCTGGTAGCTCCCGCCGGGCATCGATCCCGCTCCTCACAGATACTCACGTGCGACGCGGGACCGAGCCTTCTGCAGTGACGTCACGAGGTACCAGCGACCTTCTCGGAACTACTGGTTAGGTAATTGCAAGTCCCGTTCCCGCCTCCCGGTAACAAGCTATTATTGTGATGCGCCTCCTTTGGCGGCGTGTACTGCCGACCACGCATGTTGTGCTTATGCAAGCAGGGGCGTACACACACATACGTACGTGGATAGTTCGTTTGCCCCCTTATTTTTTGTCGTTCGTAAAGCTCATCTCGTAGATTATCATATTGAATAGCGAAATCCAATTGGTTACAACAAAATTGACATTAAAAATGTAAAATTGTTAATTTCGTGGTCACAAAATATTTCATTGTCAAAGTAATATTTCCACCCATCCGTTTATGCAAGTTTTAATTTTTGGACGCAAACAGTAGCTTTCGAACACAAAATCGGGATATTTGTGTGTATGTGTATATGTGTGCATATATATATATATATATATATATATATATATATATATAGAGAGAGAGAGAGAAAGAGAGAGAAAGAGAGAGAGAGAGANGAGAGAGAAAGTGTTAGAAGGGGAGGGGGTCAATACTCTACACAGTGAAGTGAAGATTCATCTACTATGGTGTGCGCGAAGTTGAATATGCCAAATGAAAACAGTTGTTTTAAAAGTGGCGCCATTTACCACGAATTATTTTTTATCGCGTCACAGGTACGAAGAGACTTGAAAGTGTGTGTTAATATCCTAACACCAGCGTGTAAATGATTTGATGTTTTAAATATTATTTCTACGAAGACTGATTCAGAAGTTGTCTATCTCCCGAAAATGATCCAATACAGGAAATGTACTATGTACAGGTGAAAGTGCACGACAGGTATGTTGTAAAAACGACACCACATGTGGTATGGACGCAGGAATGTCCGGCAAGGAACAAATACAAACATGGCTGCTTGAAATCACCGTTTAATTGTTCTATTCTCGTGAGGGCTGTACTGTAAACGCACAGTACTACCTGTCATTTCTGAGGTACCATATTCGTCGTGCAGTTGGTCAACGCCGAAGTCTACATGACAACGCTAGCAGGTGGCCTCACACGTTTTTTACGGCGTTGGGGATGGGAGATGTTGCCGCAGCCTCTCTATTCTCCTGATCTTAGTCCCCGTGACTACGATCTTATTCCCGAAGTGAAGAGACCATTGCATGACAAACGGTTTGCCAACAAACAAGACGTCACAGCATCTCGACGAGAAGTGGCGCACATTGGCGGATCTCATGCAGCCGATGGTCTTTTCCGTCCGTCTCATCGCTGGCAACGAACCGTGGACAACCTCGGAGACTACTTTGAAGGATATTAAACATCTCGTACACATAAGATATGTTACCCGTTCAAATGAGTGTATACAGGTTCTACGAGAATAAATTAATTAAACGGCGATTTGAAGCAGCCATGTTTGCCTGTGTTCCTTGCCGGACATTCCTGCATCCATACCCTATGTGAAGAGACCTGAGAAATTCGCGTTTTCATTTCAGGACAAGCTAGAATTCGAAACATCGTACGTTTGTATTGCTAATGCTATTGTTCCACCCGTTAGTTTACACCTCCTGGACAACTCTGAGCCAATAATAAACGTACAGTGAAATGCAGATCGAATCACCGTCTTCCGCTAATACAACAAGCAACCAACGAACAGTGATATTTGCATGATTTTACATACGACAATGGAGTATAGCCTACATGTCCTTGAACTCGCGAATTTTTCAAGTTTCTACCTATGTGGTGTCACATTTACAACGTACTTGATCAGTTTCACTTGTACATAGTACGTTTCCTGTGTTGGATCATTTTCGGGAGGTAGACAGTAGTTGCCTCGTGCACAACTCACCTGAGGTAAAAGCTGGTCAAATTTCAAGTCTTTGCGTTTGATGTTAACACCAATCAATCAGAAGTAAAGGCGTCTCAGATAAGCGGAAACGAAGTGTATCCGCATCTATATGATAGGAAGGTTAACCATCATTGCCAGTTTTCTTCAATCATGTTATGCGAAATAATATGTTAACTAACAAGCAAGCGTAACTTAAAAATAATTGATCGCAACCATCACATCTCAATACTTTATTTATTTATTTATTATTTATGTAGGAAGAACAACGCCAACATGCATTGATCAAGCGTTTTCATAAATCACAACGAATTTTAAAATTCCTCTTATTATGTATTTGTTTACCAGTTAACGTTAGTTGCAGCCATACCAGTTTGCTTATTGTAACGTACAGCTCCAAATCATTCTAAATGGCACGTAGGCGTCTGCGGCCACAAAGGGCACGGATAGCCAGTATGTATTGTTTAAGCACGCCCCTGTAATTTATTTGTCTTGACTATTGGCAAGACAAGTATGTACTAGAATCATAGTTCTGTCTAGCGACACTAGTACCAACCAAGCGAAAACCAGACGAGTATGCCGCACGGGAAATTTTAGTATGTTATGATTCTGTGCTAACACCACTTTCTTTTGCTCCAACCATCAACATTCATAATCAGGCTATGATAACCAGCACGAAGTATTTTGGAATGATATTCAAAATCAGATTAATGTTGTATATAGGATGATATTTTTAAGCGTGCCGGTACATCCCGATAAATGTGACTGTTAGTGAGTGAAAAAAAAAAGGCTATTATTTCCAAAGTCTCGTGTACGAAATAATATTTATTTAACAATCACCGGGCATTGCAATAAGCAGGGACAGTAAAATTTCGCGAAAATATTTCGAGACTAGTTATATTTAAAAACACTGTACGGTTGTTTACCTTTCTCGATTGGCTACATTAACATGTTACTCTCGATACGTGAATCACTTTGGTTCACTGCCAAAGTTGTGGAACTCTAATTGGCTCGGTTAAAAACAGAAACGGCTTCTCATGCAGAGGACGACCAATGGCAAAATAAAAATTTCTATCTGCGCCTAGAATATTGAAATCTACCATGTGCTCAAGATATTTTTCGCGAAAAATCACTGACTAGCAATAAGTATTCAAAGATCACAACTCTCAGAGCTGCGGTAATCTATGAAACCCAAGGGAAAAAACGTACGGCAATCTCTATTGATGTGAGTATGTCCGCATGCTATCAACAGGAAATAAAAGAACAACGGTCACTTAGTTATTTATTTAATGTAAAATTATTTAAAATAAATATACCAGTCTACTTTTTGAAATTAAAGTCACTTAAACTTAGTAACAAAAGTGTCACAACAAACGGGAAAAAAAAAAATGGTGACAATGGTAATTACATAAGTACTTCCAGCGCTCAAGCAATTTTGTGTACTTGCAAAGGTTGGTTATCGTAGGTCAAGATTTTGTCTTGGGAACACCCAGTTGCACAGACACGACTCACATGATCGAATCGGAGGTCTTCCGCCTTCTCCCCATAAACTGGAGAATACTAAGGTAGAATTATTTCCACTTGTTTGTGTTGGCAGCTGTGAGAGCGGGGAGCTGTGTAGTTATTGTGATGCATTATCAAGCTGTTCATCGTAAAACAATTTTGGGACATCAAGAAACGTGTTTTCATCACAGTCACACGCCTCTCCACACTGATACGCAAGGCGTAACTTCATTGTTGGGGCCGCGGTGGTGTAGTGGCCAGACTAATCGCCTGCCACCTAGGTGAACCGAGTTCTATTCCCGGTGGGGTCGCTCCCCGTATTTTTGCACGTGGGAATCGTGCTGGACGATGCCGCTGGTCGGCGGGTTTTCTCGGGATCTCCCGTTTCCCCCGTCCTTGAATTCCGGCGCTGATACATACCCACTCTCATGATCTCGATGTTGACAGCCGCCCAAGTCTTTCCACTCGTTCACAGACGACGGCGCAAGGTAGGGGAGCGCGTGTGCAGTAGGAGGAAGAGTTGCGGAGGCTTGTAAAAGTGCGTGGCGGAGGTTCTGGCAGGCGGCAGACGACGCAGGCGGCGGCTGGGTCGATAGTCGGCGGCCATGTTGGGGTCTTAGCGCGCTGCTGTGCAGGGCGAGGGGGTTGTGCACCCCGTCCAGCTGCGACTCCGCGGGGTGTCGTGGTTTCCACCCCGGCGAGTGCTCCTCTGCAGTGTTGCCAATTCTACAAACATCCCCACCTATCGCCTGTGTCATATAAGTCAGCGAGATTTTGACAGTCAGTGTGTGGCAACTTAATGTATACGAAACAAACAAAGTGCCATTTACAAAACCCCGTATTAGCCGATGCACGAACCAACAAAAATTTATATTATGTTGGCTATTCTGTGTGCACTCTCGACGCACGTTAGACAAGCAGAAAATACGCGATAAGAAAGAGTTCCTAGATTAATTAAAATTAATACATTTTATTTTGCGTGGTCACAAAAAAGTGGTTGTAATGTATAGGTGTTCAAAATGAAATGCACAATAAAACTATCCGTATCGAAATGAATCGCAACATCAAAACCTTTTTCACGTCGTATCCCCACTCTCCATCCATGCTTTCCATATGTGCTTGATGTTAATTCCAAAAGCATACAGAAATATTGCATAATATTGTCGAATTATTTTTTTTAATAATTTGACGAAATATATTTCAAATTCGTGTCGTTCAAAGCCAGTAATAGAAGAAAAGTCAATTTTTCAAAAATACAGGATCAAGAGGCAGACAAACGTGCTGCTACCTGTTGAGCAATGCAAACAGCTCACAACTCGACCTGCCATGCCATGCGCGCCATCTGTCCGCTCTTTCCCGAAACATTACCAGCCATTAAAGAATAACTTTCTCGTGTAATATATAACAACTTTACGAACAGATATACCAATAGTTTCATTTTTCCGCGAGCTCTCCGTGGTTTTTAAAGTAACATATAATTCGTGTACAGCGATTTCTAGTACTTGTAATTTCTATTCGTCCGGTATTATTTCGTCTACGTAAATTATACGCCATATTGTTCTCCCGAAAACCCATTTCCTTGTTTCCGTGTTGTTGCTATATTGTATTGAAAAAAAAAAACAATGAAAGTGGGTCACGCTGGAATAGTTTTAGGGCCGTTAGTTTTGATATAGGCTGGTAACGGTAAAGTGAGCAATTTTGAGGCCCTACTTAACTTTTTTACTTTCAGCCATTTTTTAAAATCCTTTTCCGCCTTTTTAAAATAAATATTTCCATGTAAGATAAAACACAGTGTGTATATCCCACCGCACTCGGAAGTTAACGTCTAAAGCCAGAATGAAAAATATTTATTTATTATTATTCAGAATGAGAGGGCTTTGAAAAGTGCTCACTTTACCGTGAATGGCCTATAGTGTCGGCCAAAAATCATTCCGATACGGAGAACGGTTTTCTGCACAGCTCGCTCGCGCACTCGTAACATCGTAGTCCACTTACAGTGAGAATAGACACTTGCAACTCTACGAGGACACCTGTGATGTAGTGCCACGACACAGCCGCAGTTACTCAGATGTTCCCGCGTCGAGTCTGCTTGCCCACATCGCGCCCAATACTGTCGCCCGCTGCAAATGCCGACATTTCCACAAGTGTGCCGCGGAAAGGGCACGCCTCACACATTGTTCACAGTCGATCGTGACGCTGGGTAATATTCTCCGGTCCCCGTAACGGAGATGTCGTTTGGGCGGGGAAAGGTGGAACGAAGGCTGCACATCTCAAGGACCTCGGCGGCTGACATTGACGTCTTGAGAGCCGACGAGGGTGATTGAGGCGAGTATGGAGCAGCGTCGGAACTGGAAATCCCTGAGAAAACCCGCCGACCAGCGACATCGTCCTGTGGGATTCCCACGCGCGAGAATCCGGGAGCAACCCCTCCGGAAGTCGAACTTGGTTCGTCTTGGTGGGAGGCGAGTGCTCTAGCCGCCGCGCCACCACGGCCCCAGCATCTACGGATACTTACCTCCCACACGGCCACTCCGCAGGATAAGTGTACACTCAGAAGTGAAATGTCGTGGCGGTCTCTGATGCAGGCGTACCCATTCGCCGATTGCTGCGCGAGACTTTGAGAACGGTCCTTTGGTTCCATTGGCTACTGCGCGCTGTGAAAGATTCTCCATTGGCTCTGCTACCGGCTGGCAAGAAGGTTACAAGGCGCTGATTGGCGGACGGCTTTCCAGCCTGCGAGGCTGGAGTTCGCGCAGTTTTATTTCTGCGTCCTCGAGCACTCCATAGCACAGTTGCGACGCACGCAGTTCCTGTATTTGCAGCCTCGTATGTGGTGCTATTTCCATACTACGCGTACAAACCTGCGTTGCAATCCAGCAGTTTCATGTTCTGTCGTGCAGAGAGCGCCTGGCGCCCGTAGTTCCAATAAGTAAGTGCGCATGCGCCGAGATTAGCGACGAGTGAGCTGTGGCGACACGGCGATCACGCGAGTCGCGTGCGACGCATACAGAGTGCGCCATCAGGCTGCGGCCAACTTGAGTAACACTCGCCCCGACTCCCGCAGGCACGGCGAGGGTGCTGTTGTCGTTATACAGGATGTGACAAGATTCAATACTCCGACTTCTAGGCACGTTATAAGCAGGGGCAGTGATATTTCGCGAAAAGATTTCGAGACAAAATACAGTCCAAAGCACTGTAGGGTCGTCCATGGCTAAAAAAGGTTCTGGGCCGTGTTAACCGTTTGCGCACGAATCACGGAGGTTCAGTGTCGGAGTTACTTAGTCCCGAGTGGCTTGATCAAAGACGGACTCGGCACCAGCAGCCAATGGAGGTATAACAACAGCTGAGGTGTGTGTATAGTATTGAAGTCTACTGTGTGCTCCAACTTTCACGCAAAAAGTCACTGGCCCTAGCTATCAGATACCGAAACAGACACGTTTCATTAAATAACGATAGGTCGGAAATGGATAATTTATATACATTTGTGACTTGATTAGAAGCGAGGCCGAACCCAGTAAAAATGCGGCAATAAAAAACATGCAAAAATTCGTAGGTTCAATCACAGCCTTGTGCCACAACAAGCAACCAATAAATAGTTTATATCTGCATGACTGTATATAAAACTGTGAAGTCTAGCGTACAGGTCATTGAACTCGCGAATTTTTCACGTCTCTACTTATAACCTTTCCCGTGGGTGAATTATTTGATAAACCGTTCTCCAGGAGGCGTCAAACACCGTGTGGACCAATGGTTGAAATTATATGAACCCACGTGTCTTGCATTCTAGCTTGTCCCGAAATGAATCAGCGAATTTTTCAGGTCTCTGCCAATACGCCTATTTCCTCTGGTTTTTTTTTCCATACAAATTAACGACATGATTACATTTTACAAATAAAATCCAAGCAAAAGTTTAATTCATTAAGAAGACAAGATACGTCTGTAAAACTCTTGTGATACATGACATGCACAGGTTCGATACACAAAGTGTAAAGTTACTGCGGACAGGCTATACGTGTTGTAGGTACAATAGCGGGTTAGCCTCAAGGCGAGAGGAAGCCCGGAGACAGCCGCGGGTTGGCCTAGAGGAGGACGCGGTGAAGCGCTCCCTAATTGGTCGCCGGAGACAATTAATTACATGCGTCGCCGCGCGGCGCGACACTTTCTCCCGGCCGCGGTAGAGCCCGCCTCGTTCCGGCGCAGTTACCGAGCTCCGTGACGCACTCTACTGCACTTTATGTATGGTTTGGATTGGAGGCTCGCGGTTTACGTAAAACCACGTGTTGAGATTGTAATACGCTTACTCTCAGCACAGAGTCCACGTATGCCGTGTTGCGAGATCTGTAAAGTCATGAACGGTGCTGTACGTAGGTCACGAGCTAGCACCAACACGGACAGCGTATTTGACCTGGCTAATTCTATTGGCTGCCGCTATCACAAGAACATTTTGTTATTATTTTGCTGTCGCTGCCGCTGACCAATAGCAACTGTTTCCGTAGCGTCCATTATGTCAGCTAATACCAGGAATTCGTAAGTACATGTCAGACCAAAAATTTCCTCTTTTGCAACACCTGGAACGAAAAATTAATGGGTAAGTTAAGGGGTTAATTTTAGTAATTTTAGTTTCTAGCAATACCGACGTAATTTTACGTCACTTATGTGTTTAACAAATGCGAGACATCCTAATTCTACGCAAACTCTACAAAAAAACTGTTGAAATCAGGCAACTTAGAAGTCAGAGTATTAAAAAGCTAACGCTTTCTTTATAAGGAAAGAAGAGTTTTCTTTGATTTGTTAACAATAACCATAAAGGTAAGGTGAAATTAACTTAGTTTTTATATCATATTGTTATAAAGTATTGTTTTTTTCGTAATATAACTTTTGTTCATAGCAAAGTAAAAGTCAGCGGAACTCTGTTTTGTGACAATAATTAAATCGTGCTTTGTACTAAAGAAAAGTGTCACGATATATTAAAAAAATTTCTTTCTTACATTTTAGTAACGGAACTTTGCAGAAGCCTAGCTATCAAATAAATAACTTTGTTTCAAGCATCGACATAATGGTTTAACCTTCAAAATACAGTAACTGACTTTAGCACAAAGAATACCGCTGAACTATTGTATCGACACTGCAAGGTTATCATTGCCGTTAATACAGAGGTCAAACAAAACTTTTGTTTATGGAAAATATACTCTGTCAAAATGGTCTTCGTGGCAACAAATCTTGTGTTACAATAAAGTAGGGCCTAGAGAATACTAAACCCAAGGTCACGTATGCTTTCAATGACATACATATGAAAATTAAGGAAGGCCCCTTAGCATGTTACTGTACAGCAAAGTGATATCGATAATGGCCATAGCAATGAATTGTGCAACTTTTCAATACTGAAAACTAACTTGCTGCTTGAGAGGAAAAAACTGTACTACCAAATAATTGTAACATCCCTTACAATTTTGGATTTTTTAAAGTTATCTTTTATTGGATTGTTGTCATTTGGAAATTTTCAACGCAGTCTGGAAAAAGACAGGAGATTTGTGTGGAAAACGCATGACAAGTGGCCGCTGGGTTCTGTAGCAACACTGTTGTGGCAAACGTCAATCCAAGCTACTGTGGTCACGTTAAGCTAATTACTGGGGCTTAAAGTAGCGGAAGCATGAGAACTAAAATGCGCCGATAACAAGTGCAAGTGTGAAATGGAACGTTCGTGGTAATTGCGTCACGGCCGGTGGCACTGGAGACGTAACGATCACTGTCGTTTACACAATTGTTTGACATGTATGTCCCTGTCGACGCAGTAGTTTCCCACGCGATGGCAACGCGATGAAGACGAAGAGCAACACGAGTGTGCAGTTGGCAAACTTTCTCTTTGTATTGTCGGAAGTGAATGTCGGGAATGTTGGTTTGTGACGGAAGTCGAGCTAGTGTCACGTCCTCGATGTCGATATGGCAAAACACGCAACACACCAGACTCTAAATGCTTGAATCATGTGTGCGAGTTTCAGCTGGGCTCTTCTCCCTCTACGTGCTCTATTGTGGGGGGGNGGCCTGATAGGCAGAAACCTTAAAAAATCCGCGGATTCATTTCAGGACAAGCTGGAAATCAGAAAACACTTACGTGTGTGTCACTTTTACAACTGGGCCAATAACAAACTTACAACAAAATGCATGCACAATCAACGCTATCCCACCCTGACAGTGGCGGGATATCCAATGAGACGATAATATTTGATTGTTTGAACTTAATAATGTGAATTATAACATACAAGCCAATGAACTCGCGAGATTTGTCTGGTCTCTACAGATAGGTGAGGCGGTCTACGAGTCCACGTGGTTCGAGTCCCGCAATAATCGTGAAGGGGCGTCGTTGTTGGTACCCCCTTCCGCGTGCCCCCGGCCAAAGTATATGCTGTTCATCGTTTATTTGAGCACTTTTATAAGTCCTTACATTTCATCTCATTGTGTATTTTCCCGTCATACGCAAAAATAACATTACCACTCGATTCATGCGCCCTTCGAGTGCATTGAGTGAAGTGTGTATGTAGGAACCATCTAGACTTTAAGAATAGAGACAGACATCTGATGTGATTTAGCTACCGTCTAGATAATGTTAACATAGACAGTAATACCAACAGAACTGTACGTTGTCTGTCACTGTATTTGCTACTGTACAGAAGGTAGCATCAGCAGTGAACTACGTTCCTGCGACAAAACGTATGGTACCTCCAATGGAACTTCGACAATATTTGCATTATTTCCACATCAATAACATGCATAATACTTCGAGCAGAAGATTTTCAGGAAAAATGCTACAGTTAACGATTATAGTGAAAATCATTCAATTTTTTATGTTTATATTATTATTATTTAGTAATTAAAAAAAAAGCTGTTTTCGGGCATAATCGGCAATTTCACCTACAAATTTAGGAGTGGAGAGGTTTGGGCGTATCTTAACATCGTGCTCTTGAGAGCTGATGAGGGTGAAGCGAGGTGTGTATGGCGCAGCGCCGGAATGCAAATACGGGGGGAAACGGGATACGCCCGAGAAAACCCTCCGACCAGCGGCATCGTTTGGCACGATTCCCACGTGCGAAAATCCGGGGAGCGACACCGCCGGGAACCGAACCCGATTCACCTTGGTGGGAGGAGAGTGGTCTAGCCGCTGCGGCACCGCGACACCAACAAATTTGTTTTCTATGTATATTTTATTTGGTTTATTAGTAGTACTTTTACAATGTAATGAAATTCTTTCTCACTACCCCTCGTCCTCTATAATGCATGTTTTTCAACACCTTAATGGAGAGTAAACAAAGGTGTATAAAATGCGGGAGCCACAAGATGTGGCCAGAGAAGCAGTGTAGAATAGAGAAACCCAAAGCTACAGTAGTGTTGTTCTTGATTGTAACATACGAAGGCGATGCCAAGCCATTCACAGTCCGTCACAGAGCACATGAGACATTTTACTGCATGTGATGAACCACCGTGGTAGAACTAAAACTGTTGCTCCTGTCCAGAGAATGATATAGTCTGTATGCGGTTTCTTTACTCTTTTTTTTAAATAAAACCTTCGAAAAATCACCTATATATGATGTGCTTGGTTGTACCCTATACATGTTTTGTATCACAAGCATTTTACACTTGTGTTAAACATCAAAGTACCTTATTTTTGGTTAAATTGAAAATGTATTTACATTTTATCCATAAATAATATTATTTCATATATATTTTAAATGAATTAAAACAGGGAGAAAATATGTGTGCTGGAAATGCATAGTAGTAAATAGTTCTCATGCAAAATATTATTAGACTGAGTGCATACGAACGCGGTACGTTGTCCCTTAGGTGTAATTCTCCAAACTCGGTTAACCTTTGTTTGCATAAGGCGGTGGAATATCCTGGAAGTACAACTTTAGCAGGGCTGTGGAAGTAAAAATGAATGGACTTTAGACTGTGCTGTGACCGCGAGCACCGGCAACCCGCATGCACACTGTGTCGAGCGGGTGGACGTCCATTTCAGGGGTCGACCTTGACATTGTGAGCTATAGTCGGTTCGCTGTAAAGGGGCTGTCACTGAGGCCGCGATCTAATTCGTTTCGAGTTTCGTTTTTCGTAATTTGTATTTATCATTTTGTAATGTTTAGTCGGAAAATGACGACATTCAACTGTCTAGCACGCCATGCTGTTATTATTTAGATGTTATAATTATTCCAAAATTAAAAGTACACGAAGTCTTAAAATAAACAGTAATTATTCCCAAAAGTTTTTTTAAGGTCATTTAAAATTTAAAATTAAGAAAATGAAAGCAATGTGATGTGAAATTGTTACTTAACAAAAAATTTGTTATAAGAAAATACCCATTAAAAATATTTTAGCAACATTCTCCGTGAAAAATAATTTTTGAGTACAATACACATTTGTTTACTCCATTAACCTCGTCAATGTGTGTATTTTAGCGTTTACAACAGTTAAAACTAATATAGTGGTGGTATGGTAATTTATATTTGGTAATTTGTCAGCTTCGAAGCTGACAAAACGCAAATTACAAAAATACGTCATGGATTTTGTAGACAAAACGGGTCACGTGACCATGTCGTGAGCAAAAAGTGCCAACTAGAACACGGCCTGAGTAAATATATGTACGCAGAGACGAAATGGTGAGGCGGTTTCTTTTATGTTGGCGTACCCATTCACTGATTGGCTGCACGAGTCTTTGGAAGCGGGCCTTGTGTCTGATTGGCTACCGCGTGCTTCGAAAGGTTCGGCATTGGTTGGACTGCTAGCTAAGTAGGTTACTGAGTGCTGATTGGCGAAGGGTGTTCCGACATATGGCTGGCGTGTGCGGCGGGAGTACGCTGAGTAATCGACTGTCCCACATGTGTATCCTTAAGACGCAGTGGTCCTGGCCCACGTGTGTATCCTTAAGACGCAGTAGTCCTGGCCCACGTGTGTATCCTTAAGACGCAGTATTCTGAACATGTTTCCTGTACATTCTTAGTTTACGCGTTTACGAGCATCTCGGCAAACAAATGTCCTGGCAATACGACTTTTTGCCAGAAAAAAATAACTGTCACCTAAGCCCGTACAGTTTTGTTTTAATATTATTAAGTTTATTCTAAGAAAGAAAAATAATGGAAGTGGTTAAAAACCGCATATTTAGAGCTTTCCCGCGCAATTTCCTTAATATGCAGGAGAGAAATAAAACTGTGCATTCGTAGTTTAATGCGTGGGCTTTCAGAGCGAGTAATAAAATCGCACAGTTGCAGATCTAATCTGCATAGGATGGCGTAATAGCGGGAGCTCTGCACTCTGGTTCACCGTCTTGCGTTCAACAACGCAGTAGAACAATGCAGTGTTACCAGTGCGGTAGGTACGGCGCATGTAGTGTAGACTTCTGTCCTCCCAGCCTCGAGCGCTCGGGAGCGCCTTCCCCTACACTACCTCCCCTACGAACCCTTCCTTACTCAAGGCTCAACCTAGTTTAGTTTCTATTTGGAACTTTATTCTACCGCCAACTCCAGCCGCGCACATCGGAAACCCGTCGTAACACGGCTAGCCGATCAGCGCCTGGTAACCTACTTGCCAGCCTGAATTCCTACAAATAGGGAACTATTCGAAGCACGCGGTAGCCAATCAGAAACAAGTCCCTTTCCGAGAGCCTCGCGCGGCCAGTCTGAGGCCGTGTTGCAGTTGGTTCTTTTTATTAGCAAAATGGTCACTTGTCCCTTTTGTCTACAATATCTATTACGTATTTTCGTAATTTGCGTTTTGTCAGCTTTGAAGCTGACAAATTACAAAATACAAATTACCAAACCGCCGCCATGTTAGCTATGCCTGTTTAAAACGTTTAAATACACATAAATATATGCGAGGTTATTGAAATAAAACACTGTGTATTATAATCACGGTAATTATTTAACAAAGCAAGTTGTTGAACATTTTTTTTAAATAGCTATTTTATCACGAAGCAATTTTTGTTAAGCACCAATTTTACATCGTACTTGTTTTATTTTCTTGATTTTAAATTTTAAACGTCCCTCTAACAATTTTTGGGAATAATTACAGTTAATTTTAAGACTTTGTAGTCTCATAATTTTGCAATCATGACAACGCCAAAATAATAGCAGCATGGCGTGCTAGACAGCTGAATATCGCCGTGTTGCGACTAAACCTTACAAAATGCCAAACACAAATTACGAAGACCAAAACTGGAAATGAGTCAGAACTCGGCCAGAGAGTGAGTAGTACGCCTCACATCAAAGGAGCCGCCACGCCATTTCTTCTCTGCATAGTTGTTTACTCTGTGTCAATGCTGATGCATAAGCGGGTGCCAGTCAGAGTCGTGGCATTTGGCAACCCCGGGAGAGAGACGTCTCGCGTTCACACACGCGGCGCGGCATCTGGTGAAGTCCTGTGTACCCCCACCCCCACCCCC
>NQII01003291.1:197734-214841 GCA_002778355.1 Clitarchus hookeri | reverse complement strand
CCACCACCCACGACTGGTTCCTTTGAAATGCCGGCGGCATCTCACGCCCCTGACCCACGCTGCAAGCCGACGCACTTCCGCTTGCAGTCCGTTTCCGGTCCCACCAGTCGTCGCTCTTCTTCAGGTCTACACTTCACTTTATGTTTGAAATTTCACTTCACTATTATTTTCTTTTGCAAATTTATGCAAAAAATGCACTTTATGTTTGCATTTTTCGTTCACTTTGTTTTTGTACAAGTGCTGTAGTTTTTTCACCTTCCTTTCTACCTATGGATTTGAACTTCTTTGCTCATGTTTTAGTACCTGTACTTTGATGTAGCAATTTTGTTTTTTATGTTTGACGACTTCGACCAATCTCGTAGTCGGCTGATAGTCGTCTGTGGTACGTTTGTTGGCTGTGGTACGTTTGTTGGTTGTGGTACGTTTGTTGGCTGTGGTACGTTTGTTGGTTGTGGTACGTTTGTGGGCTCTGGTACGTTTGTTGGCTGTGGTACGTTTGTTGGCTGTGGTACGTTTGTTGGTTGTGTTACGTTTGTTGGCTGTGGTACGTTTGTTGGTTGTGGTATGTAACACCGGACATGCTGACAAGAGCATGGAACGAGTTTGATTATCGCGTAGATGTCGTTCGGGCCGCTCATGGTGGTCACATTGAACATTTATGAATGTATGGTAAAAAAAAACTTCACGGTTCCACGGTTCATTTGATTGGTCGACCAAGGTTGTAGATTGTTTGGTTTGATATTATATACCTTTAAAGTTGGGGTATTATTTTATACTCAGCCTGTGTAGTTACGGACATGAAAATTATTATATTTAAACTACATGTATGTTAGTCTCCATTGTGTTGTGTATTTTATAGTCTCAGCTTTGTGTTCATTGGCTGTTGCCCCAGTGTGTAGCCAGTTACCTCAGACCAGGTGACACGGGATTCGTCGTGGCAGGTCTGTCATTGGCTCAGAGTTCATTTGGACGTGTCTAATAAACTGTGATGCAGTTGTAAACAGAACAGAAATATACATGTGTTTGAGGTCTAGCTTGTCCTCAAATGAATCCGCCAAAATTTTCACTCCCCAGGTAAAGTTATAATTTCAAAATAAGTGCCATTAAGGCTATTGCCTGGTTTGTAAGCAGTGAGAATTTGTTATAGGGAAATGCATTTTAGTGAAATTCGTTTTGTTTATGCTAAATTTGATTATATAAACTCAAAAGTGTGAGAAATGATACTCTCAAGCTCTGTAACGATGTAAAAACAACAATTTGTATTTCAGTAGTTTTTCATTTACTTATTAAGTTTTCTGATCCTTTCAGGAAACAGGCTGTACACTAATATTACAAAAGGCTTCGCTAGCAAAGAAGCACGTATTTTTCTGCTAAAAAAGTCCCGGGTGGTTTAAATATATCTTTACCAGAAACGTCAAAAACCCGAATTTAATAAACATGTGTATCCCTATACCAAATTCTCACTGCTTTAAAACCAAGCAACAGCCTTAAACAAGTGAAGTAATGTAGAAAGCAGTAGTTCAACATGGCGTTCTTGCCGCTGGACGCCAGGAAACGTCTCCAAGTGTCGGAGAGACGCGGGGAGGTGGCAAGTCACTTGGAAAAGGCACGGGCACGGTCGGCGGCGAGAGCTACATCCGAGCCGTCTCTCGACCAGTCAGCTGTTATCGATTGTCAGCCTCCCCCCACGTCGAGCCGGCATATCGATCCATCCTCGCGCCTGGCGGGCGCGATAAACCACTTAGCGGGTTGCCGCCGACGTCGAGGCACGGCGATGCGTAACGCCGAGAGCGCCGCTGTGCTCAGACTCTGAACCTCTCCTGCACCGCCCACTCCTCGTCAGCTTTAAGGCTGTTCCATACCAAACAATTCATTACTTTATCTTTGTACCAACCAGTGTTCAACTTGTACGCATTGTGTGTAATGCCATTTTCTTGAATAACAAATTTTTACACTTTATATTTTATAATACGGTGTGAAATACAAAATTTTTCTATTTTGCTGTAGTCATAATAACAAACACTAACGGGTACAAATAAAAAAAATTACAAAGGAGAAACTAATGTTGTGGGCTACTGCTTGACATATACGTAATCAACAAATAACAGACCATCAATGTTATATAAAACAATGTTACATATACAAAAAACAGCAGATTCTCCCTGCGTATTAGCTCTAAAGTGCTGGTAAATTTTTGAATAATGCATTGTCCTTCTAACTGTGTAGGTAACAGGTTAGATCCCCAGCTAGGATTTTAGTCTGCACACATATAAGCAGAGACCTGAAATATTCGCGGATTCATTTCGGGACAGGCTAGAAATCAAAAACATGCACGCATGTGTCACTTTTACAATAGGTCCGCGTGTAGTTTGAAACCTCCTTCAGATCTCTGGGCCAATAACAATCTTATAACAAAACGCTTTTCCAATCAACGCTATCCGACCTGGCGGTGAACATCCCATGAGACGTTTATATCTGATTGTTGGAACATAAGAACATGAATTCTAACGTACTAAGAAAAATAAAATCGATACAGCTTGTTGCAAGTATTCGAACACAAAATATTCGATTCCTGTAAGTGATCGATAGTGCCCATCGCTAGTCGCTCCCTCCCTCTTCACGTCGTGGAGGCGACATGTTCCCTGGGGACGGTAGCAGACGTACAGCGAGGCGAGTGTCGGTCGCTGCAGTTACTCCGGCTAGCAGAGACCCGCTACTGGAACTGCGCCAGGATCGCAGATGCAACCTCCTTGCCAGGGAACAGGGATTGCTACATCTCCCCCCTCCTTCCACCTACTTCCCACGTGGACTGCCGCGCTGCCATTCACTAGCGGAGCTTGTGCATGTGTATCTCGGCCGCCGCTTGCCTGCACCCCCTTCCTGATGCCCGACTAGCAAACACCACCAGAGATACGGGGTAGTATCCTCTCCATCTTGGGTACGATGGCCATGAACTGTGTCATAGAGAATATAGGCTGTTCACGGCCAAGTCACACTTTTGAGGCCCTAATTACTTTTTTTCCTATTACCCCTTTTAAAATAAATATTGCCAAATAAGTAATAAAATACAGTGCATATATTTCAACGGCGACAAATTATACAATATAACATATTTATTGACTATTATTCCAAATGAGAGGGCTTCAAACAGTGTTCAATTTGCCGTGAATAGCCTATACCCACTTTCATTTCTATGAGAATGTTTTTTTTTTTAAATAAAGTTTCTAAAGCATCCAGAATGTAAATACTCTTATTAATTGCGTTTTAGCAAATCAAATATGTTATTTCCAACAAAATATTTTACGGTGTTGCAATATGTATGCACAATTTTTTTCAAATGCAACACGACGCGAGCTGTGGGCGTGCATGGCACGAAGGTATTTTATTTCGTGTTGTTTAAGTCCTTCAGCCAATGAAATAGCAGCGGAAAAAATTTTACTGTATTTGTTTGAGTAATGTTGTTTTAAAGAAAATGTATATTTGTATTTCCATTTACACATTAAAAAAAAAACCTAAACTATATTATTTACGAAGTTAATTACTTCTTCAACGAAATAAAGTTGAAGTTGTAGGTGCTTGAACAATCTTCACAACATGTTTTAAATACCAGAGTTTTAAAACTAAAATATTAAAAAATACTTTGAATGTGGTAATATACGAAATTACTGTGCTTGTAGATTACTTTCACACAATTTCTAAACACACTAAAATAGCGAAAGCTGAATTTTCATAGCTCATGAATGAGGGCAGTAAAATTTTGCGAAAAGATTTCGAGAAAAGTTATATTTAAAAACTCTGTACGGTTGTATACCTTTCTCGATTGGCTACATTAACATATTACTCTTAATACGTGAATCACTTTGGTTCACGGCCAAAGTTGTTGAATTCTAATTGGCCCGGTTAAAAACAGAAACGGCTTCCCATGCAGAGGGTAACCAATGGCAAAATAAAAATTTCTGTTTGTGCTTAGAGTGCTAAAATCTACCACGTGCACAGATTTTTTTTTCGCGAAAAATCACAGGCTCTACTCATGAGGCTATATCAAAACATTGTGATCAGATGTTTGCGAAAGTAAGTAATCACTGGGACTGCACTAAACCTCGCTACAGTAAAATGATAGGATCCACTTTGAAAGTCCCATGTTACGACGCAGCAGGACGAGAACACTGCAAGGCAGGTCCCAGCCCTCGCGTAGGGACGTGGCCGCACTTGGTGCGCGCGGCAGTCTCGCCCTTATCGCTCCCGCGCTTCTCCGCCTGCAGGTCGGCGGCCGCCCCGACGTGGCTTGTGACGTCAGTGTGGTCGCCTGGAGTGCGACTAGGGGAGGCGACCTTGACCTGGTTCGCGCCCACCAGAGTCCACTCCCACATGAAGCAACGCCCGCGTGTAATGCGCGATCGCATCCCTCGCTAACTCCGACGTGGATCTGCTACCTCGGCGGGCCGGAACATGCCCGGAATAACCCACGTGGCTCGAGGTTCGCTCCTCATCTGCCTGCCAAGGCGTTTCTGTGCTCGCCACACGGTGGAGAATCCCGCTAGACTCCACAGCGCGTTGTACATCCCAGTCTCAGCTGTTTCTCAATTGGCTGCACTATAGCTAGGGCCAGTGAATTTTCGCCTAAAAATCGGAGCACACAGTAGACTTCAATACTATATACACACCTCAGCTGTTGTTATACCTCCATTGGCTGCTGGTGCCGTGTCCATCTTTGACCAAGCCACTCAGGACTAAGTAACTCCGACACTGAACCTTCGTGATTCGTGCGCAAATGGTTAACACAGCCAGGACATTTAATAGCCAATCAAAAAAGTTGGATGACCCTACAGTGCTTTGGACTGTATTTTGTCTCGAAATCTTTCCACGAAATATTACTGCCCCTAACTATAGCAAACTACTCGCAAACTTACCACATCGATGTACACATATAGTGAGAAGACTGCGAGTGGTAAAGTGGGTGAAGAGATTTGGGCTGCTCTTAACGTCGAAATCTCGAGAGCCGACGAGTGGTGAAGCGAGGAGAGCATGGAGCAGCACCGGGGATGCAAGGACGGGGGAAACGGGAGAACCCCGAGAAAACCCGTCGACCAGCGGCGTCGTCATGCACGATTCCCACGTGGGAGATCCGAGAGTGACCCGGCCGTGGATTCAACCCGGTTCGCCTTGTTGGTGAGGCGAGCAGGCTAACCGCTCAATACACCAGACTGCCGAGTGTTTACTGTTGGTTTGTGAATTTGAACGTGGAGAGAGGCAGGAGTTCTCGCAAGGGCGCACACACAATTACGAACACTAGTTTCATGTATCGCCATATTTAAAATGTGATTATTAAATTGGTCGCGGCTGATTCCTAAGTATGTATACTTGAGCTTCGACGTCTGACCACGTGGCGATAAAGCGAAATATTTTTTTCAAACACACGGAATCGGATTTTTTTCAGATGTCGGCTTGAGTCACATAATGCTGCTAAATGTAAATGAGGTTGTCCTTAATGCAATGCGTTCAGTAATTTATTGCATGCCGATTTGTCTCCACCTTGTGCCACGTAATATACAGATCAGGTCCTGATTATATCTTACAAGCTATCCCTAACTTACGAAACAGGAAACAACGAATTAAAATTAACGAGAGCCATTTCATTAGAAATTAAGGTAACCTAGAACGTTTTACATAATATGCAGTTATTTTTATTATTCTAGTAACCTCATCGTCTATCTATTTCAGCAAGTTGTCGGAGAACATACACCGTAGTCATAGAATTTCCACATCGTGGGTAAAATAATTAAAAGTATTTCTCCGATTTTTTAACGAAGAAAGTCAAAATATAGATCATCTTTTAAATGTACGCCATTTTAAACTTTCGTGAACTGAGTGTGTGTTTGAAAATATACCCTCAAAACACAATAATCAATGGGATCGATAAAATGGCTCGTATCTCAAAGGAAGTCTCTCATATACTTCTCTCAAGTACACTCTCTTCTCAGTGGCTGTCCTGATATAGTCGGTTCATGACTGGAAGAGACTTTCTTGAAGCCCTGCTAAAGATCTACTTTCAAGCCCATTTCGTATCCTTCTGCCAAAGGGTAAACAAACATTGCCATGTGGCAGTCACATGGCAATGTTTACATTCCACTGTGTGTGTGTACATGTGTTCGTACATGCACGTACCCATCATAAAAGTAATGTATATATTATTAATGGATATTCCACAATCGTAAAGTTTTTAATATTGAGAATTTCACACAAAAGAATATGTTATGCAAGCAAAAAACATTTCATTATATAAACCCAAAATGTGAGTATTAAAAATTAGATGTTTCGTGTGTGTGTGTGTGTGTGTGCGCGTGTGTGTGCGCGTGTGTGTGTAGGTTTGATTTTGACTGGGGGATTGGGTGGGGGAGAAAAACTTTCACTTTGATTACATATTATAGACACAATACTTTGCAATGAAATGTGTCAACATTCAAGGAGTCCATCCAACAACATTAACATGGCAACGCCAATCTCTCATAAGCCCCCGGATGGCCGTGCTGTAGAGAATTTGTGCGATTCTTGTTTAACCTAATATTTCATTTATCGGTTTTTTTATACTAATATCAGCTCTTTATTATTTGATTTTTCATAACGTATGACTTTAATTTGTGCTAACCTTCTCGTACAGATTCCTTTTGCTTTTGAAATCTGTATAAGAGATTACTCATAGTGCGTTCTAACGTGTTTAATATTTTTCAAATTTATTTCAGGTTTGCTTAAAATTTTATTTACTGTATTTTACGTTGTATGTTGCGGTAGTTTTTGTGTGCAGTCATGAGTTCTAGCAAGGTGAATAAAAGAGAAGTCACCAACGCCAACAGGACATCATTAACCTCACCGAATCGTTGTATTCACTAATTAGCTGAGGGGAAATGAAACCCTGCAACGTCGCGGAAAGAGCGGCAGAAATGTTGAAACTCTCCAGATCTACAGTGCTAAGGTATGTTAAAATATCTGTAGTATTAACCATTGCGTTTGCAAGTTGTGTGTGTTAAGATCAATTACGTTGGCCCACGAAATGTGTTTACAAGAACATAAAGAAAATTTGTTAATAACTTGATAACATCGTCGAACGTTGTCTACGTGTATTTTTAACGTTTTATTTTGGTAATTATTAAGTTTATAGGGTTTCCTGTAAAAATAAAAATAATTCATTGAAAATCTTATATTTCCACTCTGCTAATGATGCAGAACACGAATATACGAGGGGCATTAACGTCCGACTAATTTCGTAATATGTGCCCACCTAACCTAACAGAACCTAACCCCACGATGAGTGAATCACTATTTTACATTTTTTAACTAACCTAGGATTGTAGGGTTATATAGTAACCAATACCTGCCACCTATTAAACTAACCTAAACTAACACACGGCAGAGCATATCACATTGTCACACATCATTTGTAAACAAACCCTTGTATGTTTTTGGTATCAGTAACTGTAGTTGACCCAGTAACTGAATTATGGTCCTTTTTAAATTATGCAAATTAGGTTGGCTATGTAGCACTGAAAGTGAAAAATATGACACTGATAATTTACAATAACTAAAAGACAATGGCTGTAGAACAGTGGTGTTGGGGAAATGCATTAATACACAATTGTTTTCTTAAAAGATTATGACTGCGATTTCATCGATTACGATGTCCTCTCATGTTTAGTGAAGTGATACAGATATGTTTAATAGTAGGGGAAGTTCCAGTTATATCGACTGTAATCTATTTAGTGACGTATAACAATGGCAATTAATGCCGCAATGTAACTTATAAATACAAAACAAGCTCCTTCTTCAGAATCTTAAAATGCACCATCTCTCCATAACCTATATAAAATTAATTGACTATAACAAACTCACTATAGAGGCAATTTTCCTTACCATTGTCAGTTGTCTTTATAATAAATTTCCACTGTATATATTGGGTTGTTTATGAAGAATCCCTCGCAGGGGTACACAAATTCCAACACAAAGTAGTTTTTATTTTTAATTACACATTGTAATACCACCTTTTGGTTAGGTGATTCATACACTCACATTTGAGTCTATATAACCCTACAATCCTAGGTTAGTGTAAAACCCAACAATCCTAGGTTAGTTTAAAAATGTAAAATAGTGATTCACCCATCGTGGGGATAGGTTCTGTTAGGTTAGGTGGGCACATGTTACGAAATTAGTCGGACGTTAATGCCCGTCGTATATTCGTGTTCTGCATCATTAGTGGAGTGGAAATATACCATTTTCCGTGAAATTATTGTTATTTTTTTTACAGAAAAGCCCCCTAAACTTAATAATTACCCAAATAAAACGTTAAAAAGACACGTAGACAACGTTCGACGATGTTATCAAGTTATTAACAAATTTTCTTTATGTTCTTGTAAACACATTTCGTAGGCCAACATAATTGACCTTAGCACACACAACTTGCAAACGCAATGGTTAATACTACATATATTTTAACATACCTTAGAACTGTGGATCTGAAGCGTTTCAACATTTCTGCCGCTCTTTCCGCGACGTTGCAGGGTTTCATTTCCCCTCGCCTAATTAGGGAATACAACGATTCGGTGAGGTTAATGATGTCCTGTTGGCGTTGGTGACTTATCTTTTATTCACCTTGCTAGAACTCATGACTGCACACAAAAACTACCGCAACATATAACGTAAAATAAAATAAATAACATTTTAAGCAAACCTGAAATAAATTTAAAAAATATTAAACACGTGAGAACGCACTACGAGTAATCTCTTATACAGATATCAGAAACGAAAGAAATCGGCAAAACGATAAATAATAAAGAGAGGATATTAGCAAAAAAAAAAAACAAGTAAATGAATTATTATTGGTTAAACAATATAATCACACTAATTCTCTGGCACGTGTGTCGACCACATCTCGCCAACAACACACGGAACGAAGGTTTGTAAACAAATGGCCGCTCTACTTTCACCTTGAGCGTGATCTTGTGAGTATGCAAGAAACATTGAAATCAAAGTACGTTAGCATCACGTCATTAATAATTGGCATAATAAGATACAAGTCTTTTCGAAACCCATTTGTAAGCGATAAATTAACAATTACGTTAAAACTTTAGAACTATTTCCTCTCTTTGTGCTGGCAACCTAACAGCATAACTGTATCCGCGCTCGCCGCTGTTTGTGATGTTATATGCATGTAGCGAACGGCTAGGGTGTTTTTTCAAAGGTTGATTTTCAAAAGTTTCTTCCAGTCGTGAACCGACTATAGCATCTCATTCCGGAGTTCTTGTAATGGTTTTCTCTGCAAAGAAAGTTGAGTTGCACCCTGTATTGATGGAAGAGTCTCTTCGTTCGCTGTTTCTTCACACTTTTTGAATCAAACCTTTGAAAAATCACCCTACGTATGGCGTGTTTGGTTGTTTTCCTAAATACGTTCTAAGGTTCCATCTATAAATAATAATTTTTCTCATATAATTTATGTCAATAATAACAGTGAAAAAATGCGTGTGTTGGTAATGCCTAGTAACAAATAGTTCTTATGCAAAATATCCTTACGCTGAGTGCGTTGTCCCTTTGGTGTAATTTTCTACACTCGGTTAGGGTTTGTTTTCGTGAGGCGGAGGAATATCCTGAAAGCAGATCTTCAGCAGGACTTCAGAAGTTGGAAGTAACCGTCACTGAACTATAGTGTTCTGCGCCAGTCTAAGAATATCTGGTCTTTGCTTTTCGATGAGCTAATTCAGTTTTCAAGTTTCATTTTCGTAGCTGCATTTACTTTTCTGTCTTCATTCATCTTCGACTATTGTTCCATTCTCCCCGCGGAATTTCTATTGGCTGTTAGAGAAGATGATTGTTTCTTTTACTTTGCCAACTTGTTGGCAATTATGCATAGTTAATATGTGTTTTCGAAAGAATAACCCCCCACCCCCCTCCGGCTTTCTTTTCTTTTTTTGTGTCGCGAAGCCATGCAATGGTGACTGTAGTACTGATATTCAACTACTAGCGAATTAACACTTTATTCATTAAACTTAAACAATATAATTACCTAATAAAGAAGCGAGAACAGAGTATAGTCAGCTAAAGTTCTACTTTTAGGCTGTTACTCCGCCTCCAGCAAAGAAAGCGTAACCGAGTTTAGAAAATTACACCAAAAGGACAATGCACCACATTCGTGCCCACTAAGTTTAATAATATTTTACATGAGAACTATTTCCTACTAGGTTTTACCAACACACAAATTTTATCTCTTTTTTTTTTAAATTTTTTTTTTTTTTTGGAATTGTGTTAATCATAAATGGAAAATAATTTATATGCCTACATAGAATATGAGTAAAAGTTCAGTTTAACAAAAGATAATATACTTTTATGTTAGTAAAAACATAAAACGCTTATGATACACGACATATTTATGAAGCAACCCAATATGTCACACATGCGGTGATTTTTCAGAGTTTGATTCAAAAATTGTGAAAATACTTGGGCCAGGCTACAGGAGAAAATTCTCGTGTCTCCACGAGTGTGCTATACTACGTCACGATGGGAACAACTTCATTCAATGGTTTACTGCGAATCTCTACCGATGGAGTACGCGGTGAAGCTATTGTTTCGCATCTGTATACTTACCTGCTGTGTGGCGGCGCCGTCAGTTAGAAGCTGGCGGCACGTAACGGATGACGGAAACCGGTTTGTTCTATCTTTACACACATGGTCGTGGCCGAACAGCAGTTTCACCAACCTCCAGGTCTTCACACGCGCCGAGAATGTTGTTTGTTTTGTAAATTCCGTATTGAATTCAGTAGCAGGTCTGCGAGGTGCGGAAAATTAAAGAGGGAAACGCGAGCGTACTGCGACAGACTGCACTTTTGGAAGCACGAAACAAATCTACAGTCTCTTGAAAATCGTAAAGTAAAAAATCTTACTACAATTTAATTAATTAAATATAGTTTGGGACAGTGATATTTCGCGAAAAGATTTCGAGGCAAGGTACAGTACAAAGCACTGTAGGGTCGTCCAGCTTCTTTGATTGTCTAAAAAATGTTGTGGCCCGTGTTAACAGTTTGCGCAGGAATCACGAAGGTTCAGTGTCGGAGTTACTTAGTCCCGAGTGGCTTGGTCAAAGACGGACACGGCACCAGCAGCCAATGGAGGTACAACAACAGCTGATGTGTGCATATAGTATCGAAGTCTACTGCGTGCTCCGATTTTTACGCGAAAAGTCACTGGCCCTAGTTATTGGTTGAAAGTGGTTCGGGCCGTGTCTAGCAAACTATGGCCCAATGTAAGCACAAACACATATATGCAGTTTAACTTGTCGTCAGGTGTATCCACGAAATGCCCGGGTCTCTAGCCACAGGTTGTGTCCGCTCTAGCGTGATTGTCGTAAACGCGAGTCAAGCTTCGCTAACGAAGCACGTGGAGAGGAGAGAACGGATGTGGGTGACCACGGCATCTAAGTTTAGCGGCGACGGTGGCGGGGTCTTCCCTGGACAGCAGCAGCCTTGGAGAGTGGTGGACCTGCCTGGCCAGTGGCTGCGGTTCGTTCACCTGCTCCCTCTCCCCTCCGGGCCGTCCACATTCCAGCGCCTGGAATGCGGAACACTCCAGCGCAGAGCTCACCACTGACAGTCCAGCGCGTGCGTCGTCCACAGCGGGTCACTGGAAAGCGGCCCCGTGTGTCTCTCTCCAGGCACTCAAGGCCATCGGGGCCGCGGTGGTGTAGCGGCTAGAGCGCTCGCGGTGGACCGGGCCTCTCTGGGACTTTCGCACGCGGGAGTCATGCCGCTGGTCGGCAGGTTTTCCCCCCAGATCTCTCGTTTCTCCCGCCCTTGCATTCCGGCGCCGCTCCATACCTCGCTGCCCAAGTCTCTCCACTCCACGTCAACGGCGCTGACGTACGTGTTATTAACCCTTTCATTCCTATGTTAATTTATATTAGATGTTGCGTACAAGAAATTTTTTGATGTGTGTTGTACTTACGCTGACAAAGAGCTTGTTTCGGGGATCGTGATATGAACCAGTCATGGCACAGAGCAGTAGCACGGTATAGTAATCAGTTAGCCACAGGGAAGATCATTGGGCATTGAGCCTCGTAAAGTACAGTACCGGTGAAATATAAGCTTCCTGTGCAACATGTAGACAGTTGTCTACAATGGCTAGGGGCACTTGAATTTCACGGGAAGATTTACGTAAAATAGAGACGTCAATACTACACGGACGTACCAGCAGTTTCCTTTTGCTTATTGGCGACGTGTCATTGTGTGAGGACGTTTTCCTATTTGACTGGCCAATCAGAATAAGGTAACTCCACTACTGTGCGTATGTGATTCGCGCACATATACCTAAGACGCGTAACACGTAAACCATCCAATCACGACGGTGCGTCTGAGCAAAAGTGTTGTGAAACACAACCGGTCGTGAAATCTTTTCGCGAAAATCGGGTGTCCCTAATGGGCATGAAAGGGCCAAGAGAAATACCAGGAGAGAAATTACTTCACAATATAATGAAGTGCATCACAATGTAGGCACAGAATGTGCTGCTCACGGTAAAGTGAGCCCTTCTGATACCCTAGTTACTTTTTCCTTTTAGTGGTTTTTTATCCTTAAAAAAAAACCTTTAAAAATAATTATTACCATGCAAGGAATAAACACAGTGTGTATATTCCGCCGCACTCGGAAGTTAACGTCTAAGGCTGAAATAAAATATATTTATTGACTCTTATTCCCAACAAGAAGGCTTTCAAAAGTGTTCATTTTACCGTGAATGGCATGTACTTAAGAACACAGAGGCCAAACAACCGCGAACTCCACCCTCACACGCCAGCAGAATGACGTAGTCAGTGGTGAGCAACATATCGGTACTGTACGCCGTTCGCCAATCAGCGCCTGGTAACCTGCTCGCCAGTCGGCGTCCCAACCAATGAAAAACATCTCGGAGCAGGTGGTAGCCAACCAGACACAATGCCCGTCCCTAGAGCTCCGCTCAGCCAATCAAAGAATGTGTACGCCCACATCAACATTGCGGGAGGTGTTTCACGCACTAGCCGTGGTTTCACTTGAGTTTGTCGGGCAGTACTCTGTATCTCTCCAGCGAGTCAGAACCATACACTGGCACTGGCGTGGTGGGAGGTTCTGGCAAGTCAAGGTCAAGCCTCCCTCCCTACCTCGCGTAATCCACCTGCCCTTGGCACTCAAGCCCAGAGTGCCTGCTCTAAGGCCTACTATTGCTCACTTGTCACTTGCCTAATCGCCTCTACGCTCAAGGCGCTCGACTAGCGTGCAATCTTTCCGTCGCAGACTCGCCTCAACGTGACGTTAAACGGTCACCCTGTATTTTTATGGCCCAGCAAAAAAAGATAAAAGTATGATTCCTGTCTACAGACAAATCTAAAATTTCTCCATATAAAATTTGGCACCTGAAACTGGTTCTAAAAACACTTATTTTAGCCCTTATCAAGCAAAGTTTAAATGAGAACTTGAGACTTATCTTTGGTCTCACAACGTTTCCTGAAGGTTTTACGATTTCAGACAGCGTCACAAAATATACGACCTTTTTAAATCATCTGTTATTTACCTAACCTCTGCATCAGCCAGTCGGAGTTCTTAATTAACCCTTTCAGACCCCACTTTAATTTACATTATCACGTGTTGCAAGCAAAAACCTTTTTATGATGCGTGCTGTACTTAAGTCGACAGAACACATGTGTCGTCGTCACAGCCAATGAGCTGTAGGCTATATATTCGGCTACAGTAATATGAACCAATTATGACTAAAACCGGTAAAATGGTTTGCGAACCGTTTACCCACGGGTAAGACCAATGATCGTTGATCTTCGCAGTGTGCAGTACAGATCAAAAATTACCTACACGTGCGTTATGTACACCATTGTTTAATGTTGGGTCTGAATGGGTCAAGCACTATTGAAATTAAACTTTAACCCCTTAACGTATTATCCCGAGTGTACTTGTACACGAATGACGTGTTGCAAATTAGGTAATGCTATGGTCTGTGCTGTACAAGGCCGGAAGCTAGCACTAACACAGACAGTGTCTTGATTGATGTTAATACTATTGGTTGTTGATAGTACATAAAAATATTATTATTGGTTACTGCAGGCAAATATAAATTATTTTCGTAGGTTCGATCATGTAGGTTATTACAAGGCATTCGTAAATACTTCTCAAATCTAACATTTCCTCTTTCGAAGCGCCTGGAACAAAAAGTTAATTCGGAAGTTAAAAGAGGTAAAAAAAAATCCACAGGTCAACCTGCATATGTTCTAATGGGCGTACTGACTGGCTTGCTGCAAATAAAGTTGGCAGCAATGTACAGTAAGTAGCACCGTGCTGAAATGGTTAGGTTTAAATTTGTGAAAACTGAATTTATTTTTAGTTCGTGTTTGTTTTATACACACAAACATAAAAATCGCACATATGTGATATATTTACATTGCTAACACGTTCTGGCTTAGTGCGCACAGGTGTGTACATAACCGCACGGGAAGGTTATTTTTTACCGGTGATGTACTCTGACAGGCCCAGTGCGTGTAGTCCATTCACGGTTACATACGACTTTTCTGAAGCCCCACTAGAGTTGTACTTTCANTGTACTTGTACACGAATGACGTGTTGCAAATTAGGTAATGCTATGGTCTGTGCTGTACAAGGCCGGAAGCTAGCACCAACACAGACAGTGTCTTGATTGATGTTAATACTATTGGTTGTTGATAGTACATAAAAATATTATTATTGGTTACTGCAGGCAAATATAAATTATTTTCGTAGGTTCGATCATGTAGGTTATTACAAGGTATTCGTAAATACTTCTCAAATCTAACATTTCCTCTTTCGAAGCGCCTGGAACAAAAAGTTAATTCGGAAGTTAAAAGAGGTAAAAAAAAATCCACAGGTCAACCTGCATATGTTCTAATGGGCGTACTGACTGGCATGCTGCAAATAAAGTTGGCAGCAATGTACAGTAAGTAGCACCGTGCTGAAATGGTTAGGTTTAAATTTGTGAAAACTTAATTTATTTTTAGTTCGTGTTTGTTTTATACACACAAACATAAAAATCGCACATATGTGATATATTTACATTGCTAACACGTTCTGGCTTAGTGCGCACAGGTGTGTACATAACCGCACGGGAAGGTTATTTTTTACCGGTGATGTACTGTGACAGGCCCAGTGCGTGTAGTCCATTCACGGTTACATACGACTTTTCTGAAGCCCCACTAGAGTTGTACTTTCAAAGCTTAACTAAGTTTAGAAAACTACACAAAAGGGACGAAGCACCACATTAGTGCGCACTCAGTTTAATAATACTTGGCATTAGTACTATATCTTACTAAACATTAACAACACACCTATTTATCCCTATTTTTGTTCATATTAGTTATAAATAAAATATAAGTGAATGTTCAATTTATGTTAACAGAAGTATAAAACGCTTGCGATACAAAACATATTTATGGAACAACAAAGCACGTCATGTGCGAGTTATTTTTCAAAGGCTTGATTCAAAAAGTGTGCAGGAACAGCACTACAGTAATCATCACTGTGGGTATCTGATTAGTAAACGGTGCAGCGCAGAACAGATAAGTGTACAGAAACGAAACGGCGTGCCGATTCCTTTGACTTGGGAATACCGATACTATGATTGGCTGTGGGAGGCTCTATAACGGACCTTCGTGTCTGATTGGCTACTGCATGCTGCCAAGAGTTCCCTACTGGCTGGGCTGCTGCCTGGCGAGTAGGTTACCACGGTCTGATTGGCTACTGCATGCTGCCAAGAGTTCCCTACTGGCTGGGCTGCTTCCTGGCGAGTAGGTTACCACGCGCTGATTGGCAAACTGCGATCCAACAGGTTGCTAGCCAATGACGTCATTGTGCTGGTGCGTGCGGCTCACGTTCGTTGTATACGCAACTGTCTCGCCTCTGTATTCTCAAGTACTCTGTGGGGCCGCGGTGGTGAAGTGGTCAGACTACTCGCCTCCGACCAAGACGAACCGGGTTCGCTTCCCGGCGGGGTCACCTCTGGATTTGCGCATGTTGTTATCATGCAGGACGATCCCGCTGGTCGGCGGGTTTCCTCAGGGATCTTCCGTTCCCCCCGCCCTAGCATTCCTGTACTGCTCCATACTCGCCTGGCTCCCCCCTCATCGGCTCTCAAGACCTCGACGTTAAGAGCCGCCCAAATCTCTTCACTCACTTTTGTGCTCTGGGTACAGGTAAGCCCAGTCGAACCTGTCAGTAAAAAGGAACAACACGCTACAGTGTTTTCGAGGACATGCTGGCTCAGATAATTTCCGCGACATTCCAGTGTGTCTGCCTATTAACTCCGCGTGGCAAAGAGCTACTCCCGACATTTGAAAATAAACGTTGATCATCACCAACTTTTAAAAATGCTTTTCTTTAATTATTTCACCATCCTTGTACGGTTTTTTTTCTTTTGGGCGAGGATCTGCGAGACACTGCATGAAGCCTCGGCTGCTGCTTTTATGTGGAGGGAAAGACTTCGTCGGCCGCAGCTTGAACAAGCCTCGCAGTGTCGCCCCACGTGTATGTTCGTCTCCGCGGCTACTCCTGCATTACACACAAACATTCTGCTTCTTGTTCGTACACTTCACCTTACTTAAAGCAGAACATGTACAGCCGACCAAGGCTTCTACACGAGAGTATAAAGCAGACTGAGAACGCTCTCGACAGGGAGTGGCGAGGGTGCAGACTGAGAACTCTCTCGACAGGGAGCGGCGAGGGTGCAGACTGAGAACGCTCTCGACAGGGAGTGGCGAGGGATATGGAGAGCCGAGTAGATATTGCATTGTTGCCGACCGGACATCATTCCGCGAGTTGACATTCGGCGAGCCACCGACGTTTTGGCGACCGCGGGCATATTGTGTGCTGTTACTGTAAGTGTGCGATGGGCCAGGGCAGAGTGTGTAATGGGCCAGGGCAGAGTGTGCAATGGGCCAGGGCAGTTGTACAGCGCAGGCGGTGTCTCGGCTTGGTAGCAGGCAGGGCGCATGTCGTGAAGGTGAAGGAAATGCAGTGACATGGGGAGCCTGTCTATTGTTAGTGAGGCCGGAAATAGATATCTGCCCCCCCC